>JPKZ01002916.1:287169-319500 GCA_000803305.1 Toxocara canis | reverse complement strand
TCCCCCTCCCTTCCGTTTTCTACAGTTCACTAATATCTTCTGAACTCAATAAATATTGCTTTCTGATTTGTCTCACACAACCGCTAAGAATCTTAGAGCCGGGGGTGCTCGAGTTTTCTTTATCACAATCACGACCGCGTTATATGGAGTTTTATTGCATGTTGGTTCTTCAAAAGAATTGATTTATGGTATTTGCCTCATGCACATTCTGCTGGGGCTTGAACGTATGGGAACCATTTTCTGTTCTTGTGAACGACAGTGATCGCTGGATTCTACTTTGTCTCAGAAACTCAGTTGTGCTATCGTTTCCTACCCATGACTCTCTACGTTCTCGAGTTATGGCATTATGGAACTCTCTCTGTGTATCCACGCTGTTACAGAATTTTGGCTAAGCATAAAAAGCAAATCAACTGAATTCAGTTGCCGAATGTGGCAAATGATCACCATTGGCTTTCGGAGTAACCAGTGCGCGATTTGGCTCGAAAACGCTGTTATTCGCAGCTGGTGATCATTATATACAGTCAACGTTCTCCATAGAATTTAGTTTGCCTACTTTACGAAGAAAATTCTTAAACTTTTAAATAAATTTAATTTTAAAAAAGTTGCGAGAAAGCCGAAAAAGTCGCACTTTGCAACTGGTAAGAACATTCTACCTATAAGATAGATAAGTGCTTTAAAAAGATAGACAATAAAGTGCTTTAAAAAACCAGTCAACTTTTGGCAACAAAAGTCAGAAAATTTTGGTATAGCAGTGTCCGAAGAGAGTACTGTGTTTCGAACCTTATTTGAATAATGAACTAAGGAGTGATAATAATTACGATAATTACAAGTTTTTCCTTGACAAAACTTTGTTGGGGTAAGCTTCAGCTTAAAACAGGGAAAACATAGTTCTTTTGAGATATGATTAGAATTTTTATGTTCAGAACCTTACATTTTTAGATGCGGCTCGCACCACATTTTTTTGAGACCGCCATTATTCAGCAACCGAGCGGCATCTGTGAAAAAATCTTACCAACGGCATCAACGAAAAAATGTTAAGTTATTGCGTTGACTGTGGCGATTAAAAAACTAGAAAAGAAAGAATTCATGCTCTCCAGAGATAAATGAGATTTTTTAGAAAGTATTAAAATTGTTCTTTCCAGGACCGACTTATCTGAATATTTCCCTTTGGGACATGCAGTAATCTCAGTATCGAAAAACGTCTTCTTTGGCATCTGATTGAAAAAAGGAAAGACTTGAATATAATCTCACCATAAACCTATACATTTGATGCATGAGAATTTGCTCCTAAAATGAATGATAAATTCATAAAATGATCAGTGTGTTCATTTTTTAAAAAATAAATAAAATCAATTTGTGAAAGAGTCATGACTGAGTTTGCTCAACGATTTCTCACGATCACTGTAACTTATGGAGTTTATGCAAAATAGATAAGAGGGCAAGTTGCGACACGATTTGCGTTTTGGCGACTAACCCTGAAAGACTGGCTGTTTTCGTAAAATTCGCGCAGATCATGAAAATTCAGATCATGACATATCCGATCGCACGTGGGAACCTTCTATTGCAGAATTGCTATTTTATAAATAGACCGGTGAGGGAATGCAATGCTTCTGGTTGCAAAATCTAGACAAGCTTTTTACGGCATTTAGGCGCCTATAGATTTCTTCGGAGTTGATGATTCGCTTCGAAATTGGACAGAGAAAATCCAGAATACAGTTCATGCTTCAGTGGCCTCGAAGTTGAAATCAACGAACATAAAAAATTGCATACGCGTATGCATATGTACATACGCAGTTACTAGGATGTGTTTTACAGAGACAAACTTATAGAAGCGCGTGATTTCTTGAAATTACTGCCAAATGTTGAACACTTATTTGTAAAGCCAGCTGCATCCACTCGATAATAAATGAACACAACTGGGAGTCGAAAATGAATTCGAGACAATAGCGATTGATGAAACTTGAATATTAATAATTCTCACTTAACAAGTTGAATGATATCTTCTGGTAAAGACTTTACAGGAGCAGCAATGAAATTTTGCATTCAAATTGAGAGGTTAATGCCAGTAGCATTTCTAACTCAAATGAGAGAGACCTAATCTCTACACAGACGAAACTCGCTTGGATATAAAACCTACGTTTCTTTTTCGTTAGCAATAATGCCGGAATAACTGATGAAGAAGTTTTTTTTCTGAAAATGTGAAAAAAATAGTGGAGATTTTTTTTTTCGTTTTATCTCAGAAATGTTTCACCCACTTTGCGAGTAAAAATTTTCCACTGTTGCACACGAATAAGGTTGTCGTTCTTGGAAGGAATATCGGGAAAATAAGTAGCGCTAAAATGAGTGAAGAAAATATTTAGTTTTGCAAATTTCAATTTCAATTTTTTTTGTGAATGCTCATCTACTTTTCATTAGCGCAAGAAAGCGTTTACGTTTTTTCGTGCCACTTGGCAAGAATTTGCCATACATCAACTGGGTAGTCAGAAAACCGGCTTCATTTATTAGCTAAAGCCCAGAACATTTCACACGCTGTCATTCTTGCTTCCTGGCTTTTCAGGATTTCACTCAATCACTGTATGCTTCTAAGCAATGATACGAAACTCGACACATATTGCCTTCAACTACTGAACAAGATTTTGCAAATGCACATTCATGCTTTTATAGTTACCAGCTAAGCAGTAAATGAGTCGTATGGTTGTTTCTGAAATTTTGTCGCATGTGCTACTCTTTTCTCCCTGCCATATTCAACGTGCTTTCAAAGTCCCGTTGGCTTATTGCCTCTCTGTGGTATACATTTTGACAAACGGGATTTACATCTTTTGAAAAAGAACAGAGAGAATAAGCTTCTAATCACCTTCTAATTTCTCTCACATCACCGAGTTATCACGCGAAAGAAAAGGTTATCGAGCCTAATATAATAATTCATAAGGCGTCCAATAAGCAAAAAGTTGCAAACAGTTTGGTTCCATGTAAGCAAGTTTATGCGTATAGCAACTTCTGATGACACTCGGCTCTTACTAAACGATACTAGAAATAGACCGATTTGCAAATACTTCAGAACGTTGTAAGGTCTTTTGACAATGCTGTTAATCAATGGTGAATTGGCCCTACGCCATCTAAGCGAAAGATCGCTCTTGTGGATTGATTTTTTTCGGAACAAAATTATTGTTTTGGTCTAGCTCTTAGTCGGCCGCGTTTGACATCCTTCAACATTCAATTTCAGATCAGCTTCTTTACATAGCATTAGCGAATGACCTCGGCGGCAATCCGGCCCAATATTTTCACAATAAAATTAGTGTCGACAGCATAAAATTTACAACTTCAATAAGACTACAGCAAGGATGACTTCAAACGGCCTAGATGGTTCGTCACTCTTAAGTCGACTTCCAGTAGCAGAGAGTAAAACATTCGTGAGTCGACCTGCGCTTAGATTTATGTATAAATGCGTTGCCTATGGTGATAAAATCCGTCGGTTTGAGAAATACACCACGAAAACCTGTAAGAGTGCTCATTTGCGTTGTAGTCATGTCTTAAAATGTGAGAAAACCAAACAATTTAATTGTTTCCTAAAGTCCTCAAAACTTATTGTCGCCCAGCGCTGTGAGGCTTTTCAATCTATATGCAGCAGTAAGCTATTGCATTCCGAGCGCTTATGTGCAGAAATTGGGAGCTATTCATGGATTTCCGGATAAGTTAGAACGTACGGAAAAAAATAAAAACAGAGGGCGGATAGAATAATGAAGCCTCAGTTCTATTCCTCGGACCGAAATACAAGCTTGAACGATGCAGAGCGTTGCCTCATATATTTGCGCTAAAGAAAGTTTAAAATGCGATTTTCTAGGCTCAAAATTTGCAATTTTAGAGGAAACGAACGCTCAAGAATGCTCAAGAATTGGCGGCCGTAGTTTTAATCTTATGACATAATCGCTTCACCATCATCAATTAACGTTGCACGACCTAAGCAACTATTAGATCGTCGGTTAAGCAGAGTTGTTTCCGCCTAGCTGAGCATTGCACATTTGCTTTTTGCGCACTTACTGCACCACTTTAGGCCGCACTGTTGGGGACTCATATCATGCCCACTTCGGTGCTCGTTGTGCGATTTGCATGGAACGCGCACTCGCGAGTTTTTAACCTCCCATTGAAAATCTTATAAAATGTTTCAAACATCATTACGAAACGTTTTCAACCATTTTCTGGCGTTCCTTTGCTTTGAATTAGTCAATCCTTCGCTCATCGATTAAAAGCTTTCAGTGCCTATTTCGAAACGAATATTTTCATGAGAAATGCATGAGACGCTCTCTATTTTATAAATATTTCGAACGTATTTCCTTCTAAAAATTCGTCATGAGATCGTTTCATATTCCAACTGATCTCTGATAAGTTTTTGAATCCGATTCTGTCGCTTAAAAATCTCCAGTTGAAGTTGCGAGTCCCTATTTTTGGGCGAAATTTGTAGTGGCCCCGATTATTTGATTCATGAAATAAGGAACTAACAGGCAATAGAAGCTTTAAATACGCACATTTATTAATAGTGGTCAAGCAGCGGAATAGTGGTCAAATCCACGTTTCCAGACGACTTTTGAAATTTTTTGAAAAATAGAAAAGTGCTTGCTAATCTAGCGGTTGTATTTCGCTTCAAGAATCCTGAAACTTGCTGATGACATCCGATTCTTTTTTTGATTTTTCGCTGGCTGCTTGAAAATTTGCCGTCCACTAATTAACCGAAAATGACAACGATTAACTTTTCAGTCAATGAACTCTGCTGTCGCGTTCTGTAAACTAGTGTAAGTTTGTGGTTTCAGTACTGGAAAAACGTGAAGTTTCCTCTGGAATCTTCAAGAATTTTTTTCAGTCGGTGGATGTTGTACTTTAGCTGTAATGTAAACAAGTCATTGAACTACATTAGTTCGTCACAGTGGTATGCATCCAGCTTGCATCTTTAAGTTCACATTCTCTGTCTTTACATCAAATGCTTCTATTTGAATCTACTCTCAAGTAATTTGGGTTTGCATTTGATAGAGAAGAAAATCAATTGCTTGAACTTGCATTCGGTTTTGAGCGATTCATTCATAAAAGTTTTTATTGAATTCTCAGACAATTTTTTTTTTGTAATTTTTGTGACATTTTCAATTTCCTGAGACTGAGAGATTCTGTGAGACTTTCTGGAAATTTTTTATATTATTTTCTATTTTCTGAAACTAATTTCTGGGTATATCAGGAACGGATGAAGGTTTATCTGAAAAATCAATGAGCTTTTCTCGATATGTGTTCTGTTCCACCAATTTAAATTGTTGGAAGGGGATCAAAATTGCTCAGTTGATTTTTACTTGATTGCCTTACTGATTGCGCTGAAAAGGAAGAGCCCTACTGCACCGTTCATATTTCATATCCATGGGAAGAGGATTTGTACATATAAAAATGCGAGTATTTTTCTTACACCTAAGTAAACCTAAGATGATCGTGGAATAAAGCATAATTATGGCTGTCCGACGCTTATCTTGTTCGTTCAATTGTAGCCCTGCTGGCTTCAAACTAAATGGAATATCATTTCTTTTTTCCAATGAATCAGAAGTTTGTGGCTGACTTAGCTACATCTGTTCGATCCTTGATCTCTTGAAGCAACACCGATATGACAGTGAGGAGATTAGACAACATAACATAATGATTGAACGGAATGGCTTAACTGTCCTGATAGATTTCAGCCTTCAACACATTTGTGTTTTTTACTCTTATTTTTACTTTCATTTAACGGTCAAACAAGTGTTCTTTTTGCCCCTATTCTCGACCCTGTATTTGAAATCACGCAGAAGTCGAGCACTCGAGAAATACAAGTCGCAGTAAAAACCGATGTGCATTGAATACCGGCTTCAATTATTTTCGAAATTCCTATCTCTCCTTGCTGTGCCTTGAGCTTCTGCCGCCAATCAAGGAAATGACCGCCTGAATCAGGAACACAGTGAGATTTTCAGTTAATGCCATGCACGAATGGTGTTGCAGTTCCGCTTCAGGCAGTCATTGTTTTCTTTCATGCCCTCTATCTTAACAAAAAACTCCCTAACATTTCATGCTGTTGTCATGTCCCTACCGTACGTACTCTGCAATATTTCGCTTCTTCTCATCCCCCCACTCCATGCAAACATTCTCTTTCGCAATTTTTCTGCGTGTCTGTCGCACCAGCTAATTGCTGCTGAGATGTGATCCATCGCCAGGCTGTTGCTGTGTAACGTCTCCCGTGCACTCTTTGCCGTTACGCATGTTTGGCTGGGTGAGGAGGCAAGCTTTTTGTGTTAGCTATTCTCGAGGAAGCCTACGCATTCGAGTCGCCTATGGCATAGCTGCTGGTCGAGAATGCTTCTGCGCTGGCTGATTTCCTTATATGCGCTAGTACGCCAGATCACATGCTCAGGTACTTCATAAACATTCTCTTTCGCAATTTTTCTGCGTGTCTGTCGCACCAGCTAATTGCTGCTGAGATGTGATCCATCGCCAGGCTGTTGCTGTGTAACGTCTCCCGTGCACTCTTTGCCGTTACGCATGTTTGGCTGGGTGAGGAGGCAAGCTTTTTGTGTTAGCTATTCTCGAGGAAGCCTACGCATTCGAGTCGCCTATGGCATAGCTGCTGGTCGAGAATGCTTCTGCGCTGGCTGATTTCCTTATATGCGCTAGTACGCCAGATCACATGCTCAGGTACTTCATATCACTCATTTTTAATTAATATCGTTGGTACACAGCATGTTGCTTCATGGTTATGAGCATTTGCACAATTTTTAGAAACGAGCCGACATCTATTATTGTTTGCATAGGTGTGCGTTAAGTCGTTTTTTGTCGTATCATTTCATTTCGGGCTGCGATTTGGGCTTTGACAGCTTCGAAGTGTGTGTTGACTATCACCTTGATTCTGACTTCTTCCGATTGCGACACTGGAATCCATGAGTTTCAATTGTTTTTTGAAGGTCGTTTGCCACTGGATTTTTGAAAAAAAAAAGCAAGCAAGAATGCGTGGAGAGGTCCGGCATGGTTGTGGAGGTTGTGGAGGCGTTGTGGAAGCTCGATCATCAAACCACCTGTTTTCTTAAACTGGTCGTTGATGAACACAATTCAGATTTTATCCCGCTTGACCGTTTGTACAAGTATTCTGTCAAAGTCATGTTTTTCCGCGATCCAGTCGGGCAAACATGCGTGCAGTTTTTGCGGGGGAGTATAACTTCTCTAGGGTCGATGAATTGACATTAAGTCGGATTAGGAGATGACCATATGTTTGAAGTACATCTATTAAATTGCATAGCTCTATATGCAGTGATTTGCAAGTTGAAAGAGTCGAACGGAAAGAGAGGTGGCAAACGCGCATATGCATAGCCATCGTATCACCGTAATACGCTTCGAAAATTGCAAAATTCTCAAAACGTATGAGAAATCTCTTCCAGAACAGCTTAACGTGGTCCCACTCGATGAGTGTTCCACACATTGGCGGTATGCAAAACCAAAAGATAGGAGGGGTTTCATTTTTATGCGTTACGACAAATTTATGATTAATCGTCCATACGGAAATGTTTGTTTCTGTGTCTGTGTTCTCGATCGTTTCAACTCGGAAACCACTGAAGCTCTGCTACGAAATTTGGCAGGTATACTCTGTACCATAGGTTTGTTTACCTGTTGTACTCGTAGTTTCAACCGACCTGGAGAAAATTATATAAGTGGAGAAATTTACATGCGTTTCCATCGATTGGATTGCATATTTTATTAGTTTAATGACAGGAGGATTAATCTGTAGTAGAAACTTTGTATGAGAGGTTGGGTTAGAGAAAATCTGAATAATATTCGCCATTTTATGAAACGGGTTGATTTGATAGGCGAATCGCTAACGCGAATATTCTGTGAGCCTCCTCCCCTATCACGAATTCGCGCTTTCTCAATCTGATACCGCAAGAGATCAAATTGATGTGCTGTTGAAAATAAATAGAACACTTTAAAAAAGGGTTAATCATCGTCACGTTCATAAGCGAGCATGGTCCAGTGAATGTGCTTCTTAGTGATCGCCGTAAGTAACCATTTTGATTGATTCGATTGCAGTAGCACAGCAAATGGGTCAACTTCGAGGGTTATCGACCGGAAAGCTAATGCCATCAAGTCCTCTCATCTCAGAGGATGGATTAGGACGTTGCTATTCGGCTTGTTAAAAACACGATTTTTTCTTGAGAATCAGCGCAATTTTGTCTAAGCATCGGCAGTATGGGTCGACGCAGACGTTTCGAAAGTTGAGGTTGAGGAGGGGAGGGAGGAGGGGGGATAGGGACTAGCTGGAAATAGAGTTTAGTTGGAAAAGGTTGATCACCCTTGGACATAGTTGTTTTTTGCGTATAAGTTTTGACGCATATATGAAAATTATTTTCGTAGCCCCAATCAGGAAGTATTTATGGACTTGACCTTTGAACTCGTAAACTGAGCGATGTATGTGAACTTGTTAATTTCAAATTTAGAAGATGTTCCACAGTTCACTGCGAAAATCGTTTCAGAGAAGTGCTACAGCTGTTCGTCGGCAAATATTCATTTGCGATGGGTGAGACGTTCTTTTACTTCATAAATTGCACTGCCGTTGCACAAAGCTGCGCCCCATGAAACGTCGCCCAGTCGCCCATGCAAACAAGTTAGAGGCGTGCCAGAGGGCTGACATGATATACATTTTTCATAATCCATACTCAGATAGTGCTAGAAATGTTCGACAGCTAAATGAGGATTAGCTTACCGAAGCACATTTTTGCTCTGCTGGCGATCAAACAGTTTCTCTTAACGTCTACAGCGAATCAGGAGTGAGTTTGGGCGATTCGTTCAAGAGGTCAAAGATTGCTGTCGCTATTGCGGTCCGTTTTCCCTGAATTTTTATTTCACATTTTTTTCAACAAAAAAGAATTCACCCATCTTCATTCAGAAATTCATATCCGAATTGCGTTTGGTACACACTCTAGTTTGCAGCGGTTTGCGTCACATGAGCCTGAATCTCGATCGCGGGAAATGAAACTAAGGTCGATCAATTACTAGACCCACCCTTTCCCACCAAACTGTTTTGCATACAGCAAATGCCATCCAGAAGCTTATACATCTCCTCCAATCTTTAACCAGCGTCTTCGGCTGTATCATAAGATATAAAATTACAAGGTTTCATCGGGTTGATTTTTCTACTTCTTAAGTCGAAACTACCGAGGCGACAAAAACCCACAGATACATTCACGCATAAGCACAAATATGACGAGTCCATGAACTGCTTTTGCTGTAACGAAAAGCGCATAGAAAAGGCTAAAATTTTTTGCGAAATCTTCACGTGTCCATGAGTCGTCAAAATTGAATGGCTTGACGCTTCTCAATAAACGGCCTTTTTGGCATTGTGAGCAAAAATCATAATACTTTTACTTTACATTGTCAATCGCTTAAGTATTTCGATCAAAAGGCCTCTACCAATAAACATTAGCTTCTTCGCCTGTAACAAGACCAAATATTGACGAACTTCGTTCAGCTCCGTTAAGGGCCAATTTTTCAACTATTCTGCATCAGTTACTTTTAGTTGTGGCAAAAATTTTAATGCCCAAAAAACGCCCATCACAGAATTCGATCTAGTTTTTTCACCACGCGAAGCTGCGTTGGGGAAATGAGTTGATATCACGAAATCGATATAAAACGCTAAGCATGCTTATGCAGTACCGCCAGCCACTTCGTAGAAGCACACCAATTAAGCTCCTTGGCAACCGATTCGATTCGTTTTCAGCGCATTTCGTTCGATCTTTCGCAATTCGTATAACTTTATTTTATAACACAAATAAAATCACTCGCGAACCATTATAACCGACTTCTTAAAAGGTGTACGGGTTTTTTTTCCAGATTAGTTAGTGGTCGTTGAAAAGTTCGCCATAGTCTCTCTCACTCATGAAGACCACTCCAAATATAATCTCAGCGTTCCTAAGTTAAACAGAATCATAGATTTATCGTCCAGTAACGCAGTCGAATCACTATCCTGTTGAGGAAAGGGAACGGAATTGTCGAAACTAAGGTGGCAAAGATGAATCGCCACGCTAATTGTCAAATTGCCAAAAATGTCAAATTGTCAAACTGAATTGTCAAAAATGAACTCTTGCATCGAACTACGTGCCCACAGGTGCAAAAACAGGAAGATCTTGAAAGCTTACGAAAATTATAACATTGTGGGCGGTAATGACTTTCTCACCTGTTTTCTTACGCTTCTGAAATCTTTCAATTTGCTGTAAAATACCAGTATGCATGCTTTCTCACGAATGGGTTCACAGATGCCATCGTTTCTGACTAGAAGCCATTCTCAAGCTATGTTCTGACGGCCTAGACCGCTGCCCCTCAACTCAACGCCTCACCCCACCATCAGAGCCCAGCGATGCCCATCTATGGATATTTGAAGTTCATATCGACTGTTTCTCGCGCATATATAAAACAAAATCAACCGTGCAAATTTTCGTATCGTATTAATTAAAGGTCGCAATGCGTTCTCAATGAATTTTTGTGGGCAGTGAAGGTGAGAGTCGTTCGAGAGCGCATCTATCTTTATGATTCGTTAAAGGAGAAGCTGTTGCCCCGTCAAAGTTTCTTTTTTGGTTTGCAAAAATTTCGTTTGTAAAGATTTATTCGTACTGATAGAAAATACATTCTAAGCGCTCTTAGTGGCAATATCGCTCCAAAAGTTATCACATGATAGCACTTTATAATAAAAGAACATTTTCCATTCGATGTGATTTGTATTTGAAAGGGGTCTTCTACTCGGCAGGGCATATTTTGTCCACCAAAGCTCATTAGTTTGTGAAAATAATTGAAAAACAAATCAAACCTTATTAGTGAAAAACCTTTTATCCTTAAGATGAGATGGGGAGGAGGGGGGGTGGGAGGGAGGAGCAGCTTTTGTTCAAGGGAAGACGGTAGTTACTGCAGACTGTGATTTGCTACAAGTAAGAAAACAAATGTTTCTCGGCATAAGCAAACCAACCGCTGCTGCCAACTAATATGCGACGTCTTCATTTGAGTTACCTTTGAATACCATATCGATTACATTCATGCATGATCATATTTGTGAATTGTTGATCAAAGTAATCAATAATTTGCGTTTACAGCCACGAGACGATGAGCATCGTTTTATGTACTTAAACGATTTTCCATTTTATGCGAACGAGACGTGTGATCAAGTGCGTGATCTACTACCTGTGGTGCCTTGTCCAAACAGTGTCTGCATTAAAATTGTTATACCGCATCCACCTGCTAATCGACAAGTCTGCGGTAAGGTACCCTTTTTCGTTGTTTTATCGGTTTATGTGATAGTTTCAGTTTGTTGCGCTTTCTTCGTGAGCGAAATAAAATGTCTCAACGTTTCGTTTTCAGCTTCACTTGTGCAGTTCTTGAGCTACTCATGCATTGTTTGTCTCAATGATTGCCGGTAGCAGAGAAAGCAGATCACAAAAAAATTTGCTTAGTTGTACTGTTAGGTCTCCATCATCCTAGAAGAATGCCAAACGCGCCAATTGCAAATGTGCGCTCTGCTCTGCAAATAGTCAATAAGCATCGAGCAAGTGTCCGCTATTTATATGCTAATGTATTTACGCAAGTTTTTCCTTTTAAGTGTCAAAATTTATTTTCTGTTGAATGCGAAATTTGTATCGTCTGTTTACTTGAAAGATGCGCAAGCGCGAACAAATAGAGTGGTCCATCGAATTTGAAAGAAAAAGCCGACTATGGCGTTGTTGGTAATATTACCAGCTGTATATGGCCATATATTTACTAATCTTAGATGTCTGCTGCATAAAGTGCATATGAGTTTTTAATTTCTTCTCCTTTCTTATTGCTTTTATTTTTTGAAAGTAGCACTTTTCCATTATTCAGTCTTCCAAGCAATTTGTTGTTCGAGTTCTTTTCGGCACCAATATGAAAAAGAAAACAAATCGAACGGTCCAAATCCCTTTTCTTTAGCTCACATTCAATAAAATATCATACTTTAAGTTGCTACAAAACCAAATCGTTTATTCGTAATGTAATTTACTTTTCCTCATGCGTCACGTTTCGATTTTTTTGCGCTCAACACAATATAGGTCTCAACTACATAAGCGCTGATACTGCAATTGAAAGTGAAACGCTTCGCTTAGCTGTTCTACGCTATTTTCGTATAGATCAATACGTGTTTAATCTTTTGAAAGTAACTAACATGCTCAATCGAATGCCAAGTTACGCTCCTTGAATGCTTCGATCGCTTAGCTTATACAATGCGATAGAAGTTATCCTGTTTTCCAAACGTTTCAAAGTCTTGATTCGCCTCTTGAAGAGAGGGCAATTCATCGTTCGTACAAGTGACCGATGATTCCAGCAGGGCACTGCGCGATCTAATTAAATGGGACGCTCATTTCAACGACGAAGCGTTGTCGCTTTGGCTAACTTGAACGATTCACATAGACACTGATCAAGAAGCGCTCGCAACGACGATCATTGATTGAGGAGTACTGGAAATAGAGCTCTTGTCTTTTTTTTTGATAATCGAAAATTTTCTATTTCAGCTATCCTGTTGGTACAATTTTCAAGAACTTCTCTCCGTTATTTTTCGTCTTTTTTCTGCTTTCTCGGAACGACTCGTAACATTAGTCACGCCAAGTTCGAAGTACTTAAAAGAGACATTGAGTCGGTATTTTTTTTTAAACGAGTGCAGTGATGTTGTTGCTGATTGTCATCCGTTGAAAGGCAGACGTCAGTCGACTCCTATTCATCAGTTGAAAGGAAACTGAAATGTTGCTACTCATTTTCCGCAGTGAAATCACCATTTCCAGGAGAATAATTTTCTTCCAAAATTCAAATGAAGGCTACGCATATGAGATGACTCTTGTTAAATGAGTGTTTCATCTTAATGCGCTCATAGTTGGAGCTTGAAAATGAAAGAAAGCTAATTTTTTTTATTGCGCCCGATTTCGAAATAATTTTAAGAAGCCAAATGTACAGTGATCGCAGTGATGAATATTCGTAAGCATGAAAAAGTGTTCAGTAAGCAGCTATTGATTTCTAAGGTTAATTGCACAGCAGTTACCGATGCATGCATTTTAAACAATTTTTAACTTCTACTGCGCTAATTGATCTGGACTTCAATTTCACGCCAACAATGCATAGGCCATTGAACGAGTCAAAACGGAAAGCTGGAAGCGGAAGGGACAAGACTGCTGAGAGTACCTAACCTGAGAAACGTCCCGAGTAGGGATCGTTCTTATCTTCGAACAATCCACGTTTCCCGGCGAAAACAAACTGTGGAAAGCTTCTTTAGAAGTTCATCCGAGTACGTTGAGATTAGGATGACATTAGGATTTTATCATGTTTATGTCTGAAAATGTCGAAATTCCTGTTCGTATAGTCATCGCTGTTTTTGTTGATGAGAAGGACGTATTCGCGGAAAGCAGATAAGCTAAAACAGTATTGTCAAATGTGCTATACTAATCGGAACGCTGAGCACTGCAATTCGTCGCACATCGACAGCTTAAGATGGGCATCTCAAGTTTTGCATAAGGGCGCGTCTTACGCGCTGCGGATGTGCGAATGAGCGTTTGCATAAGACGCACGCCGTTTGTATAAACTTAAGCGCCTCATCTCATGCTTTTTTTGATTTGCTATGAACCCATTTGATTTTTAAATTAGCACTCTAGTCTATAAGTGGTGTTGAAAATATTACAGATTGAATCTTGGAACGTGTTTCCCAAAAGTACCTGAAACTTTTGAGAAAAAAAAACGAATATTTCACGCTTAAAATCCTTCTTTCGTCTTTTCACCTGTGCTTCGCATCGAAATACCTCAATGAAAGCTGCAAGAAAAAAACAACGACAGAAGCATGATATCGAACACCTTCGCGTGAGAGCATTTTTTTTCATTTGAATTTTGTCATTCGAATGATTTCTGTCATTTGGATGGAATACTGAATTTCGATTACTCATATACAGTCTCTCAATGAGTTTTAAGTTAACCGCTGCATAGCCTAAGTATGATTGAACGTTCCGCCAATACTTTTAAGCGTTTTACATCGATAAATCAGAGCGACACAGTAAAATCTATAGAAGTTTGTTCATTTAGCGCAATGTCAGCCACTTGTCCTCTTTGCATTTTGCCCAAATATGGTATCGAAAGAGAATACCAAAAATGAGATTTGTCTTATGAAAATTTGAAACGCGATTCGTCATTTGAGTGTGTTATAAGATGCATATGTATAAAGCCATCCAAATGCATTCAGCAAAATGCTAAAAAAGCGCTGAGAGATTGCGATGCATAGCAGAGTGCTTACATCAATGATGCAAACACGCTTGCCTCCATTAACAACCGCCCCACTGACATGAGATGTACTCTTTCTCTTCTATTGACTCCTTTGCGCACGCTATCCTTTAGGGATGTTGCTTGCACCCGTAGACGGAAGCAAAATGTTTTTAGGAACCATGTTTTTATCCAGTATCTTATAACTTGCGAAAAAAAAAGGTATAAATACCTCGAGCGAACTACCAACTCTGAGAGGATTTTCCATATTCGATGTGTACCGAGATTGTTGCAGTTGGTTTAAAATTGAATTGCGAATAATTCGAATTTGAGCTGCGCTTAATGAACTCCAAATATGCGAATATATTAATTTATCAATTCACGCTTTTGAAGTTTGCAAACTATGGTTTACTTTAAATTTCCAAAACCGCCTTAATTAAACAGTGATTTGAATGCTGAAGTCAGTTTCAATCACTTCGAATACGCAAAATTTGCCTTCCAAGCAACGATAGATGCGCGCTTTAGACAACCAAGGTTTACAACGATCTCTTGCCTCATGCATTTTTGTCACTTATTCCAATCAGTACTGCTTAGTTGTGTAGCGAAACCGTTTTAGGACCACCGAAAAATTAAGCGATTATTGCAGCATTCATTTTTATTTGACATTCGCCAGAAATGCAATTCACAAACTTTATCTATCTCCCCGCCATATCAATTACCCACCAATTTCCTCACCATATCAATGTTGTTTATGTTTCTCTTTATATCTGTGCAATCTTTACCACGTTAAATAACACTAACCTTTTTTTTTTCTAAATCGTCCTTCAGTCATACAATATATTTTGTGGTTGACGATATGTCCTAAGTGTTATTACTGTTTGTCGAGCGTGAGTATGATTGGTTGATCATACTCTAAACGATTGTTCGTCGCGAGTGTTTATATCGATGATTTCACTCGAAAGTAATTACCCTTTATGAAAGCATTCGAACTTTTTGGATGTTCACGGCCGTCATCACTGAGGAAACGTGATTGCTAGCATACATAAATCCGTCATAAGCGAAGCGGATTCCGTACAAAAAGCGGCAGCTGTTTTCTGAGTTTTGATGTACGCTGCCACAATTGATTTTGCTGACAATTTTCATCTCTTCACTTATTTGCTATACGCGTTTTCTTCGTTCTTCACGCATATAATGCTTTCAAGTTTTTTTATTTCGAAATTTTTTTTCCTTTTGCGACGTTTCTAGTAGAAGTCTCAATAACAGAAGCATTTTATTGTTTTTTTTAAACTGTACTTTCCATATGCTATTTCTGACTACTCGTTAGCTGTTATGCTTTTGTTTGGATGTTCGATATGATGGTACACTAAGAGGGGGACACACACTACAAACAACTTTTATTCGAAACCTTTGTTCGTGAAGGCGAAAAATGAGGAAAAGAGAACAGAGGAAAAAAAGTGCGCCGCATTTATGAAGCTTTATGAAGGTGCTGTGAAGCATGAGGTACGGCTGTTGAGGTGAAAAAATTTGTAGCAGCATGAAAGGTACGTATCCATCAAATCGATGGGCGCAACACAACTAATCATTTTTTTGATGTTTCTTCATGACTAGTTAGACAAAAAAAACTCGAAAATTCGCCCAGACGAATACAAACTCCTCTCTGTCTGTCCCTATCTCTCTTTCTCTTTCTCTTTCTCCTTCTCTCTCCTTCTCTTTCTCGATGAAATGTTGGCCTCTGAGTACGCGAACAACCGAAACGTTGAGAGAATTTTTATAAATACAAAACTGAAAGAATTTTAATATTTATCTTGCTCCGCAAAATCAGTATTTCACGGAAATAAATGCTTAACGAATGCGCACAAATTTGACGAAGTCGGACAAGAAGATTTAAAATTCGCAAAAGACAGTTCTGCAAAATAATGACACATTTACAAAATCCATAAAACCAAAATACGATTTTAACGTTCAATGCGTCGCATGGCTCAAAGATTCAATTCAGAGCGAGGACCCGCAATAGTGCGAGATTGCTGGAGTCGTATTATGAATGCGGTCGACAAGAAGTACGCACTATCACCAGGCGATGTCGAGCAGGCACGTTTCTTTAATTAAAATTCTCTTGAATACGGAATGATTGATACAGAATTGACGATCAAAGTAAAGCGTGCGTTTGAATCTTGTAAATTCTAGCAGTTGCCCTAAACTTTGTTTTTTCTGATTCGAAAGCGTTATGATAATAATGCATGATATAGCAGCTATGCATTACGGCATCCGTGTGCACTATAGCTGAATAACAGGCAATCATGTTGGCAATTTATTCGCCCACTCAATTACGGCGTTCTCTCATACCGTACTGTTTGCTTCTGTCCAGGCTGTTCATAAGAGCAGAGAGAAAAGTTGCGCGACTGGCAAGCCAACTTTAGTGGTTGCGCTATCGCTTAACACAAGGATTAGAATCCTAACGAGTGCAACAAATAGCCGAATGCGACTTAGCTCCCGCCGAAGAGGGGAATTCTATATACTTTGTAGTCAACATAACAAAAACCTTGCTAGTCGGCTAGGATTAGATGCTTGAAAATTATCGTTCACTGGCAATTCGGTAGTAATTGAGGCACAAGTTTTTCAAAATTTTTAAAATGTTCCTCTTGGCGCATATTCCCACTTGTTTCGAAAACATCCTCACTTACAATAATTTTAAGGACTAATGAGCTTCTATTTTACGTGTTGAATAATTGGAGCGTCATTATTTGTATGAGGATTTCTGTTTTTAGTTACCGCTCACAAGCACAGATTTGACACGAACAGATGGTACGTTGCATACTTGTCGCGGATTTTTATGTAATGTCGCCACTTCTGCACATACGGCGCTCATTGCAGCATGTTTCATGATCGTTTTTGCTTTCTTATGACATGTTGTCTGATGAGAACGTTTTTGTGGCGCTATGCAACGCTCGTACCTATGGGATAATTGAGTCAATACAAGCACGTACTGATCCTGTGACCATTCAATGATTTAGATGCTCACAATGCGAGTATTTGATGACGATACACTCTGCAACACGCTTTCTCGATCCAATTAGCCATCTTGAGATTTCCAAAGATTTCCTTCCGAAATTTATTTACTTTACATATCTATCCAAAAATTCACCTCTTAAGACGATCAGCCGACGAATGAATGATTTGATCGTTTGATTCACTTCTTTTGTCACCTAATATCCTTAGGTTTTTCAAATGAAAATTGCTTTTGGCGTCACCTCATTAAAAAGAATTTGGCGTACTGTTCCTCATCGTTTTGTTTCGCGATGAACTTCTTTTGAAGTGTAACAACTTAATAAAACACAATGATCGATCGGTGGGTTGCGAATTCTACCACGCTAATATTTTAGTACTCTTGACGTCCATTAAGCACATATCGTTCTGTTTCTCTGGCGCGCTTTCCACTTTGCTACAAACACTACATGCAAATGTGTTTCTTGTTCTTATTGCTAGTGATTTTAATGGGAACGGGAAATTTCACAGTTTCGTGACAGCAGTTTTAGCGTAAGGCCCTTCTCGTATTCCACTAAACGAGTTTTGGCGCCGGTTGCAAAAATGGTTCAGCTACTGTTCAGCTAAAGATCACGTCCTACGCTGTTACATTTAGAATGGAAAGTGTTAATTGCCCATGATTCTGTGATTGTGCATGTTTGTATATTGGTTTACTTTTTCTTTTTAAATTGTAAATGAGAATTAGTCTATTATTAATAAAAATTAAACTATTTTTCATGCTCGTATTAATAAAGTTTTGCTATAATGCATGTATAGATCGCTAATTGATGAAACTGATTTCGTGAACCCTCTGCGCACAACGATGGTACGATATTTCGAAAAAAATTGACATCAGATTGGATGGATCGCCAGAAAACGGCAAAATATAGCACTTCGATTAAACGAATGAGTGAGATTTACGCGTCACACCGATTCCTTGTAGGATCAAAGGAATTAATTCGAATATGGAACAGTTCGCCAATGAAAACGTTCAGAGGACAGCAGCTGAAGACATCTGCAAATCATCATCTACATAGAACGATGGAACAGCGTTAAGCTTTTATTTGATGTAAATAAGTCATCTTCTTCTGATGTATTCCCTCCACTATCTTTGTTTGTTAGCTTTTAAGGAAGATGAGTTCTTACCCCCCCCCCCCTTGCTCCTTCCTTTTCCCCCGTTATATGTACCGCTCTATTGTCCCACTGCGATACCAAATACAAGGAAGAATGTTTGATGTGCTAATTTTAGCCTCATCATTCCCCTATGAACTTCCTTACAGGTGAGCTGTAGTACACAATTTTGCTAATACAAACGAAAATGCTCTTTAAATATGGTAGTATGTCTGCATTACCCGGATCATACTTAGCGTTTATGCCAATCCATCGATTCTACGCAAGAAGTTTACAGTTTTTCCATAGTCTTCTTCCGATCCAACAAGACAACTCCAAACCCAATGCCGTACGATTAATAAAAAGAAACAAAAACAAATTCATTACTGTTAAATCATTATCTGCACCGAACAATGAACACAATAATTAATTGAGAAAAACCATTTATATATCACATCCAGCGATTGCCTAGTGTTCTGAATTTGTGAAAGGACGGAGGGATAAACGGGACAAAATGGCTATGAATCGCAAGCGAAGTGGAAAAGCCTCAGATCAGGCACAAGGCATCTCGCCATTGTCACTGCGGTCAGCCTCTTCGATTGAAACACTCAGTCTTTCGTCTTCCTCTTCTTCGTCCGACCCAATCACACTGTTTTCTTTTGTAGACTGCTTTTCGATTTCCTAAATGATAGCTGATTGGCATTTGCAAACTTCAGTTAGCCACACTCAACCGACTGAAGAAAATGGGAGACGAGGGCTGGAATTATAGATATTACATACATTCAGGGTGATAAAGTAAAGGTATTATTCTTTTGATGCTCTACCAACCACTCGTTTTCAGTATTATCCTTACTTTCTATACGAACAATGGAAGAGGGCATCGCTACCTTTGCTACCATACGTTTTTTTTTCTTTTTTTCTCGCACAGGTATCTGCCATGTCGAATGGAATGTGAAAAAAAAATCTTGAATTTGAAAACACCAGGTGGGCTGAAGATCGAAACATTTTACTTGCATTTAGATGAACGCCAAACTTGTAATCATTCTAGCAATGGCATTTTAAAGCGACTCGGAGCTGCCAGTAATTCGCTATGAGTGCACAATGAGTTCCGGAATCAAATCAAGCGTTCGTAGCTTAATAAAAGTTAGCTACGATCTGATCTCATACACAAATCCAGTAAGAGATGAAGTTGTTTTTATATTTTGTTCTTTATGAGAAAAAATGGGGAGCAGCAGCTTTCGCATGAGCCTTCGCATAATATTCGAACAGACCCGGGTTCGACTCCCGGCTGCTACTCCAACCGATCGCCAGAAGGCTGACCACCAGGCGTTCCGAAACTGGTCACAACAACCGTGTCTTGACATGGTTGTCAGCTGCATCGATAACGGGGATCGATGAAATTACAGCTGCCTTTGTATCTTTGTATGAGAAAGAACATTTTCTAAACTTCACCACATTTCTTTAATTGAATTTGTTTTGAATTATAGGCTCGGATCCGGAACTAACAAAAGATTAGTTGTATGAATCGAAATCTCTACGAGAACAACAAAAGACAAAGCACTCCTATAACGCAAATTTTATCAGTTTTTTAGTATATCTTTATCGATGTTCTACCGCACTGTAATGACTCGAGAGAAGTGGTAGCATAACGATCTATGACGTCCTAGCGAACGGTCACGCAACTGTAGTTGCATAACGTGCAGGATAAGCTGGACAAAGGTGACCGATGAAACCGATGGCGAACGTTAGGTGCTTAGCACCATTCAGTGGCCTCAGCTAATCGAAAAAATATTACGTGTGCCATGTGCTTATGGATATATTGTGCGGCCTAGAAACGGTTAAATGCGCACATCATTGCTTAAGCATACGGCGCGCTCTTATATTGTCGATTTGTTACTGCTCCTTAGTGCCAAACGGTGCGATGAAAAAAAAAAACAATTTTTCCAAACGTCCGCTTCATCCATAACGATTTGCTGCCACGTTTTCGACTGTAAAAAGCAACAAAGATGGAAAGCCAAATCGTATGGTTAACAGTAGTTAATATGAAAACAGTGACGATAGAAGAGAAATTCACAGGGACTGAACAAGATTTTTTCTTCACCTATCCTAGAGCTTAATTATACTTAAATACTCTTCAGTATTAAGTATACCGTTATAGAACAATGAAAATTCTCTTACAAAACCGTTGCTGCTGATTATGTTGAGGAGATTCTTCGCCTCGACGAGCATCATCTCGTCTGCTTCATCAACGGCAATATTTGCGTTCATACGCATCAAATAGTGATATGCTTCCAGATTTTTTCCTGCGAAAACAAAAAACATAGTAGGAAAACAAAAAATTAGTTAGGAATGATGGATGGATTAACCATTTAACCGTAGTAAAACTACCATACCTGTTGTGTTTATATATTTCATGTTTACATATATATATGTACATGCATAAACCATATATAGTTTATCCATATACATGTATATATATGTATATATATATATATATGCTGTCTGTACTGGGACTCACAAAAAGCATCTTAATCGCCAATCAGTCAATCGCCGCTTCATGATTTTTGAAAAGCAAAATTCATCGTCGCTAATGCACCAAGTTTTGGGGCAAATGCAATGCGTATGAAAAAGATACCTTTTGCCAAGAAGCATTTCGCGATGTAAAGCAAATTTTCTAACTCGCCCGGATTCAACTCCTCAGCCTGCAAGCTTGCGTTCATAAAACTTCCTCGATACTCATGTGAGCAGAATTACCGGCTCAAAATATTGTGACCAGGTGTAGCAATGCCTTGCGTTCCTAATGATGGCGGCACGAAAATTTTACTTCGCAATTCCTAAACTTACGAAGCCATCATTAGGTAGCGCTCATATTTGCGCAACAGAAGCATATAAATGCCATAAGAAGGAAGTAAAGCAATAAAATGAAAGAAAGCAAAAATAAAATAAAATGAAAGTTCTGCATTTCTGTTCTACTTTCATTGTTCTACATTTTTCGGTTCACCATTTTTATGCAAAGCATTGGAAATGCTTTGCATAAAAATGGTGAATCCGAAAATGTAGAGCAATGAAACGATAGTTACTAATCGATTGAAGAGAGAATTGCGAGTCATAAACGCCCCCTTTGCAAAAAATTTTTTGTCTTGCAATTAGTGCATAGTAGGCATAGTAATATAGTGGTAGTTCTGTATTTAAACTTTGCACACTGAATGCTTTCTAAGGATTACCTCACAATATTCATAAACCGAAAATTTATAAAATGAGAGTTTTGCACCATAACAAATCTGTCAATCGGCCTGTGTAACTTTTGTGCCACTGGATGATCAGATCAAGAAAACTGATCAGTAAACACTAAACAGCAACATTACGTCCAACGAAATCCCCTCGAATATACTTCTTTAAAATGCGACATCTTCGAACTGTATTTCTTCATATTGTGCCATTGTTTGACTTGACCATAAAATGGCTGCATTTATTTGCGGTACTTGCCTCCCATTAAAAAATTTGTTAAAGGACATAACAGCTATGGTATGTATTCATATGAAAAGCCATGTTCATTATATTACTGCCAGTTTTTTATAGGCGTTATACAATAAATACCTTAAATAAATTTTCTAGTGCTCCGTCGTATGAAAAACTCGGTGAAGTGCCCAGCATTGCAGTTGATGCTTCGCGTTCCATTTGCGACATACTCGCCACCTAAACATTTTATACTTTCTAACCGTATTTTTTTAAAGGCAACTTCCGGGTCTTATATTTCTGGAAACCTTACGGAAGATAAGGATGACGAATATCTATACGATTGTTGTCGAAATAAAAACCTAGTTTTCTAACTACTAAAAGGAACGATTTTCAAACATCTTTATTACAGACAACGAGTACGATTGCTTGAGGATGCGAAAACGATAGTATGAACCCAGTCATTCGCCTTGTACTCTGGTAGAAGGGAGAACTTTCTGGACTGAGTTGCTTCCCTACTTGCTCCTAGAATCAGTCAACTTTATCTCATTTCCTCTGAATGACTTTTTATTGCACATTCTTGCAACGAAAATGATGATTCTTCATATCAATTGAAAGTAACGTTTGAAAAACACACTCTTTTAATATTATATACGAAAACTGCCCATATCGACGCGACAAAAGCGATCGAAAAAAATTTGGGGTTTTGAAAAAGAAAGAAAATTTTTCCGATAAGAGTCTAAATTTACTAATAATAAATTATAAACTTTCTGCTCCTCCACTAATCAGTCCGAGAAATTTTCGCTCTTCCTCGGTCGACTAGCTAGGGTGAGAAGAAACGGTTCTTTTAATGCCTCGTTTTCCTATTGTCAGGTCAATGAACGTACCGAGGCGCTAGAATGGAAAACAAACCTCATAGGCAAAACGACCTCGCATGTGGTAGATACTGGAATCAGGTGCTACTTTCATGGCCTTATCGAGATATCCCTGTGATAAATCAGAAATGATCGATCGTATACACAAGATGATGTCTGAGCCCATTATCGATGCCAATACCAGTAGCGAATAATTTCGTTTAAGAACGATATCAAAGTTTAGAACCATTAGCTTCGGGAAAATGTCATCGAAACAAAAACAATAATCCCGTACACCAACAATAAGGCACTTTCAGTCAACGGATGCAATAAGCTAATAGCAATTTGCAACCTTAATTAAAGCTAACATCGCACTTAGGTTACGTTTTGAGCCTGTTTGGCTGTCTGAGTAATTCTTTTGCTTTTTCCATGCGCTCGCCTACTCTACAGCGAATAACCTGTAAAACTAAGTTTCTCAACAAATGACGCCATACAGCACAGCGATATTGACTAGAACTTCAGTGATAATAACCACAATAAGATGAAACAGATTTCTGGTAAGTTCCACACATAGCACTGCGTTGGACATATTTTTCCTTGTCGCTTGTTTCGGGTTCTTGGCATGCATAAGTGCCAACCAATGAAATCCACTCTCCATTACTCGAATTAGAATTCTTTGAAGTTCCGAGGTCCATATGTTTTTTCAAAAGTGTCTCAACAAGATCAACAAAATGCGTATCCACCAAAACAATGTCGTCATGAAGTTCCCGCAAGGTCATCGGATCGAAATTGCTCAAAAATAACAACTACATTTGCAGGTCTTCTTTGGCAAACCGAATGAAACGACCTTAAATTCGCAACCGAGCTCGATCTTTTCCCGACCATTTGTGATCTCGGCTAGAGAACCAGTAACGATGGAGCACCATTTCAATACGTTTGCGTTCCTCGCATCCAGCTCATATGCCTTCTTACATGCTTCATGCGCTGAAACGCAAATTGTTCAAGCTTGATAAGCCGGAATCGAGGCAACCGGTTTACTTAACCGAAGGTTAAACATGTGATGGTCTTGAAGGGTTTGGTTTATTTAACCGACTAATTTTTAGAACAGAATTACGTTAGCCATGACAGGAACCGTGCAGGCTGAAGTTGCCATACACTCAGTTATGGGTATAAGAAAATAAACGCGTTACAATAACGTATTTCCGGACAATCAAATATTTGAAGGCTTTCCATTATTGCTTAATAAGCGTTTTTTGCTTTAAAGAATGCGTTCCAAAAAAACGATGACCTCAAGAAAACGACAGCACAAAGCGAAGAATACAAACTGCGAGCTTTTCAATCACTATTTGTCATAGAAGCAATCCGCAGCACCGATAACAGCGAAATTTCTAATAAATCCGAAAAGTCTCATTGGGCGAATCACAATACGCTTAGAGATCATATCGGTACTTCGTGTCTCTAACACTCTCTCTCTGAATCCGTAATACGCAAGTATCGACCAGTAAAAGACGAATAATGCGATGACGCAACCCACCTTCACTAAGAATTGCTTTGCGCTGCTCGACATTCTTATAGCAGTTATTCGAGCGTATATAACATGCTTGAGCCAAACGATAACAGAGACCAACTTCATCGAACTGGCCGCCCATCATAAGCTGAAACTTGCTGATTGAGAATGCCTTCTTTGAGATTAGGTCATGACATTCTGTAATTGATTCCATACACATTAAATGGTTACTTGTATCAACAGCTACAACACAGAGAATTATTTATACACTCTCGTATGTCAATGAAAGTTAATTTAGGGAACAAATAAGAAAAAATGATTTGAAAATTGAACATTGAGAATTCGTAATGAAAAACAATTAGGTACCTCACTTTCTTATGCTTAAACTTATCCCTTGTAGCCAAAATAATAATGAATTAGAATCCGAAACCATTATGCCTTAACTAACCCTTAGATGTGTAAATCAATCCGATTATATTGCACCACAGTCTATCAAGAACCATTTGATTCTATATGTTTGCAAACATTTCAAACGGGGATACCTTCTTAGCAGCTTCATACGCCTTGTCGCCCTCATATTCTTCAAGATACTCATCAATCTCGGCAAACTAAAAGATCGCTTGATTCAAGCAACATTTCATATTAAGATTTTAATGCTATTATATATATATATATATATATATATATATACATATAATAGCATTAGACCTCACAGCAGAATTGCAGTAAGTAGAAAGGTGAAATTCACATATCATTTCACTTGTGTCCCAGTTATGACTTTTCATTTTCTGAACTCTAGATTCATTAAACTACATTCATTAAGTTAGAAGTAGCCGTACATACATAAGGAAACAACTATCTCAATTGCAAACAGGGCACCATTTGCGTGATAAGGAAACTAATTAGGTCTGCTGCCTTCATGTGCGCAGAACTGCCGACGCCGTTGACCAGGTGAAATTTTACAAAATGAGCAAGCCCCCTACAAATATGCGACGAAGTCCCCAGGATGCTCGATGAGAAAACGAACCATGCTGATGGGCAACCGTACGAGGACCAAACAACAGCGATGAATGGTTCTTTTGGTTGCAACATTCATCGATGTCGAGCAAAATTATTATGAAGATAGCTGTGAAAACTAATGGTTAACGGCATTTGCGTCCGTGTTCCGTTTCATTTGAGAGTTTACGCAGCATCTGCAAAATGCCAGTGCCCATCGTGTTTGTCCGCTAATTTGCATATGTAATTAATTTTCGCACAGTTTACCGTGTCACTTAATCGAACTTACAAACATATTTGACGTCTACGAGATCGTCCGCAAAAACCGTAGCTACGGTAGTTAAATTTGCATATTTAATGGTTAATTTTTCTGCTTTCTGCTTAATCCACGGCCACTTCAAATAAAATAGTTTTATCGAACTGCATATACAATGAGCATTCAGTTAATCTGCTCCTGAGAATAGCAAATAGGAATCACTCTCTACTTTTGTAATATCACTTTTTGATGGATCAAAATAAATAAATATCTAACTGCTCGAAGCCTTCAGCGATCGTCTTAACACTCTGAAATGAACAATACGCACGAAACACCATGAACTTATCGCCTTCTCGTAATGTGTCCTCTTTAAGTGAAATCGAAATAAGCGCAAACAGAAAAATACAACCGAGATTGAAAAGCTTATTTTCCTCACGAGGCGCGATGTACCTTTAATGCGCTTATTAAGTTCATTGCGAATAGTACGATTAAGTCACAAAACATTACTGCTTAGCTCGCAGTATATACGAAGCAAGCAAGATCAGATGCGATGGCCAAGAAGACGCCATCACGATGGTGTAATATTTTCAGATGCTCTAAAAACAGCGGAATCCAATGCGAACGATCGGTTGTGACACACAGCTCAACTGGCAACCATATATTACCTTAACACGCCAATCAACAGCATATTCATAGTACACAAATTCAACTACTTCAATAAGTGCGTCTGCCCGTCAACTTTAACTTTTTAATTAGCTCTCATATGCCCAATAGCATATTTGGCTGCGTTCGTTAGTTCAGCCGCTCATAAGGTCTCCATCTGCGGCAACTTGTAAATCACAAGTCACTTTCAACTGATGACTCGTTACTGAATCGCTCATCGTGACATTTATATAAAAAACAACGAAGTTTCAGCCGAACTATTCAATAAAACATCACTCTCGAGGTGAATAGCTGCTATTCAAGTATCGCCCCGCCTACAAGAGAATTCTGCGCGCTGAATGAGGATCACGAACAGACCAATTACCGAGCTACAGACATCATCAAAAAGCGCCTGTCAAACCCTTACACTACCACTATGTGAACTTACTCTTTCCGAACTTGTCACTATCAAATATAAATTAGAAACAAAGGATAGGAAACGTTTTTATTTGGACAAATTTTGTCAAACAATAAAATATTTGAACCAAATCACAACGACAACAACAACGACTAATTAAAAATGCGGTAGCAAGAAACAATAACAATTTCTCGAAAGTGTGAGCGATTATTTACATAAGGCAATAGAGCTCTTACAAACATAGCATTCAATGTTTAGACCGAGCTGGCCCTAACCGATAGTGTTCCCTATTTTATGGCTAACGTTAGCGTCGTTTCGATAAACAGAATGAGAACGACCAAGTCAAGTACGTCTGAACCAAGTATAACTAAGCCGCCTTCTTCGCCGATCTACATTCTACCTAAACGCCCATATAATGCAGCTGTATAAGAAAGACCGAGCGCCAAAACAGATTCACATAGCGTGAGAATACGCATAAGCTCCGCCGACCACACACAACCAATAATATTCAAACCATTAATCGATATTGTATATCTTTAAGAAATTAATCCAAAACAGACTATTTAACGATGGAACTTGAAGTCGCACGTCTACCACATCATTAACAATCACAGCAAGCTTATTTCGTGATCTACTTACCCTTTCATTAAACTCCTTTTGATGGTGTAACATTTTCGACTAATTACCTTAGCTTTCCACAATAACAGTACTATTGGCAGAAAAGGATTTAAAAATTAGCCATGAATGGGCATTTTCTTTTAACAAAAAAAATCAGTAAATTTCTATGTCCTGCTTCAATCTCTGAAAAATTTGCGTTCATATTTCTCAAATCGACTCACTTTTCTTTATTTTCTTCGACGTTTGTTTTTTGTAATTTCTCTGCAAAAATTCAAAACATTCTGATTTTTATGCATTTGTTCCTTCCCTCCCCCTCCTCCCCCCATGGCAGCCCAATTTTACCATTTCTCTGCAAAAAAAACGCAAAAATGAATAAAGTAGGCATTAAAAAATGCCGTTACTATGCCTCCTCCTCATCCTCTGCTTCTTCTTCGCCATCCCCCTCCTCCTCATCTTCGTCATCACCTTCTTCGGTGGGTGCCCACCATACAACACAGCCCAATCCTGTCTCTGACATCGAGCCAATTATCTCGTACGATTTTTCCTTCTTCTTCTCATCTTCACTTGTATCTGGATCGACGTCCCTTCAAATACAAAAATTCACTATTCACGACAGAAGTTATAAATTTGGCGGAATAGAATATGAAGAATGGACGAAAAATTCGCACTAATATACGTGTTTAAAAGGAATGATAGCGGGGTTCCTGTAACTGCTCTACTTTAAAGCGCGCTACTTTCTTTTCCTAAACAGATACTCGTGACATAAAAATCTCGGCATTAGCCAGCTTTATACATGATTGGGGAAAAACTCCAAATATTTACTGTCGATTTGGCACAACTTTTCCGGCTTCCTTTTTCTTTTTTTGTGCTCCCGTAAAAAATATCTCTTGAACAACATTAGCGCCCTCCAAGCATATCTTCCTCCTGATTTTCAGCCTATTTTGCACAGCTGGACAAAAATCAAGAAAAATTAGTTCATTCATCGAGATCATTACCCAATTTTTCGTGCAAGCTGCAAAAGATATTGCTTTGGAGGAAAAGTTTCCCATCATTACTGCATTGATTAATATCGATCTATAAAATGACAATAGCAGAAAAAACACTTACCTGAAAATATTTTCTACAACTCGAAATCGTACCACCTTGCCCGGATCCATATAGAGCTTGGCCGGTGGTTGCCCATCCTCGGAAGGATATTCCCAATACCATACCTGTAATAAGCTCCTTGTATTCCTATCAAATATGGTGACAACTTCGAAATTTGATTAGTCCACATTCACAAAATTTTGAAATTGGGTTACGAGAGGTTCACACGTTCAGGATTGAATGAATTCCTGCAGTTTTGAAAACTGATAGTGATTAAGAAAATTGATCTACAAACGAGTATTACACTGTCAATCAAAACAAACCAATGTCCCTATCCATCCAACCATTTCGGTTCACTACAAATTACGAGAATTCTAATATTCAACCTAAGTCTGTGATTATGCGGTCCTTCATTGGTGATGCCTCGCTTACAGTACATTTGATAACAGCATAGTTGTACATAGAGGTTGAGCAACCATCTGCGTATAACCATGAATCAGACTCAAACCGGTTCAAAAGAATCTCGAGTTGATCGAGTTGAGCAATACAGCTACAAAAGCTTTCATACGAGTCATAGTGAAAGCTAACAGCGTTCCGATGCTCAGTATTTTTTACTGGTGGCTATATATCTCACAGTTTTCCTTATATTTTTTAATACTTAAGGAACTCCGGTTCTAAATTTTCTCGCGTGCTCATACCTCATATATTTTCAGGGCTTAGTATTTTCTTGAACCTTACAATTAGTAGTCAGCGTATTAGAAAAGAGGTTAGATAAAGCCCCATCATCAGCTCTACTGCTACTCTTAAACTGTCATTTGTAAAGATTAAAACGTACTATCCGAATTTAAAAATGGTATGAAAATTATCCGGCAACACTGCTTCGCACAGAAAAGCACACTTCCGCGATAGCTTAGGAAAGAAAACTAGCAACATAAACGTTGACAACCTCACTACATTTTTTTCTCGGCATATCCCTCCCCCCTTTCCCGACAACCCAAAATTAGAATCTTCAAGCAAAAAGATACATCGCATGATGAAAAAAATGCTGATTCATATTGTTCCTAGTTGGCAAAACTTCCTAATTTAAATTAAATTTTACGCGCAGAAAAAAAGACAAGAGAATAACAAAGCAAACACCTGCCACGATATACCACAAAAATCAAGAAAAAAAGATTACGACATGAGTATACCTGTTCCTCCTCCTCGTAGACTGAACGTTGCGGTAACCGATGTGAAGGAATGAGTATATCCTCAAAAAATGTCAACGACAGTGTTAGCCCCTCGGTATTGCACGAAAGAATTTTCGCCTCGATCACCTCGTCAACAAACGGTCGAAATACAACAAAACGAAACTGAAGCAAAACTGAGTACGAATGAGAAAACGGATTTACAGCTAAACGTCCCGGGTCGATGCGTTTTATTAATTCTTCTGCTTTTGAACGTTCACAGCCTTTTCTGTTTGCCGAGACTGCTACTACACCCAAAACGACAGTTCGCGAATTATGCCGTTTTTTGTTTCTACGCACACCGCTCGCACATCGTTAAAGAAGCGCGATATAGAAGCGCATTCCATGCGTTACATGGCCAATAATAATTAACAAGTAATTAAACAAAAGGCGACTTTTAACGATTTAGAGAAATGCTACATAACAGTACTGTACCTAATTGCGCCAATAAACCAGACACCATCAGTCTGAGTCATCCATCGACAACTACAATAACATGCTTCATGCAATTTGACAGACAGGTTCCTCTCATTCGCTGTACGTTGCCGACGAAAATCTTTTACCAACATCTCTCACTCACGGGTAGAAGTGAGAAAAGAAAAGGGAAGGGCGAGTAAGCCCATATCGACATAAAAACATCCGAAATCAGCTGCGATAAAAATCGAGATAGGCAACCCCATTTGAATAGCCGCTCTTCCCGAACAAGTTCTACCGATGCAAGTTTTTTTGGTTTCAGAAGGCACTTCAAGAAATACAACACCAGGGATTGATGTTGGTGCAAAACAGCAGTAATTACCCTTTTTTCGTTCTATCGTTTCTTTAGCCGCCGCCGTCATATTTCATCATTTCCTTAGAGCAGAATCTTCCCCCGACTTCAGTAGCCTCAGCCAGTTCGCAACCCAACTGCCCCTAAGAACTCCACCTCTCTCGACTCAATCCCCCTATGTTCGGAATATCGTCCAATAAACAAATGAGTCGTTGCGCTGGAGCCGAAAGGAGGCTACCGCCTTATTAAACAATAACGAAGAACGATCAAATAACAATCACAGCGCTATGTCAAATAAAACCTTTGCGGCTTTCATGTCTTTCAGAGGCAAACGTTGTATCTCAGGATGGAGGAGATGGCTTCATTCGGAGTAATACCTTATTTCGTACAGTCAAAAACCAATCAAATACAACGAGCTTAAGGTCACCTGCTTAGAAGAAAGCAATTAAACTGTTCCTCTTTCGAACCCTTGCACTTTCAGGTACTTTCTTCTTATGTTGGTTGACCATGAGGTGAACCTTTTTTTTTAAAAATACAAACGCACTCAGTATTCGCAACCATTATCACCGCTCTTCTCAACAATGACCCAGTTCGACGACGCTGTAGGGGTCAAATGCTTTGTGATAGAACTCAGTTCAATTTATTTATTCACTTACACATCGAAGGAAAAACATTTGGCAATTAATTATAACGTTTAACTAAAATGGTAATACCTCCACCCCTCTCCCCTCCCCATTTCGTTTCATGAATGCTCATAAATCTCCTCTCCAATAAAATTCTCTGTTCTATGGCCAGTAAGTGGAATTCAAACGAACAGTACTCACCTTGACACGAGTATGCGTGCTGCCATCACCGGGTAATACATAAGAGACACCCACTTCAATGAGATCGTAAACGAATAGGCACAAACCGAGATCAGGCACTATTTTGTTGGTGAGTCGCGCATTTAGCCTCTTCATTAAAACCTCAAACAGGAAAATAAACATGATTATACAATTACAGAGTAAAAAAAGTAAAAAAAGAGTAAAAAAAGCCCACCATACTTAATTACGAAATTCCACAAGTAATTTTAGAAAAACTATTAGGCTGATTTATTTGAAAACAAAAAACAAGGTAGATTTTAAACGGTTATGAAAACGAATTTTGCGAGTTAATACAGACAGTATAACTGATAAAACAACTTAAAAAATAGATTCTAGCTGATGATGCAATAATAAAAATGGTTAAGCCAGAGGTATTACGCCGTTCTTCCCGTCAGTTCCCCTTTATTTAATTACGAGGAAAGCTGACGAGGTCAGTTAAGTAAACTGCGAAAGTACATAGGTGAGAAAGAAACAAAGGCAGATGTTTAACTAGATCCGAAAATAGGCGTATACCACCGTCTTCCTTACACCAAGCGAAAGCATGTGGTTTAAAAAATTTCGGAATGCAGAAATAACGGGAATAATCGCCGCCTAGACATGAAAGTGTTCGTAGTAGAAACAGGGATGGAGCATTTGAAGAACAAAGAGGCATACGGAAATAGTAGACCTCTTCAAAAGGCATTCCAAAATTGTGCGGCTGAATCCGAACCGTATCTTCCATTAATGCCAAAACGAACATCTTCCTACTGACAACGGCCACCGTCAACAGTTCCTGTTTTCACTGAAAGACACCATTAAAAATAGAACATGGTATTTTGCAAAACACCACAGAAGAAACCCATACGATATCTGTAATTAATAAATAAAAGTTACGACGTAAGCACCAAATTTAACCCAATTATTCGCCGGATTTTCAAAATTCCTACTTCGTTTAATAGGTTACCCTTATTGTTTACTGTCCGCAACGTCACACGACTCCTTTCGAATGTTTCATTTGAAAAGTTATCATTAAAGATTTTACCGAAGTTCGAAAAACAGACAGCTGAAAAGATATTTGCCCAAAAATCTTACCGAACTAGAGAAGACAAAACTGCAGCAATCTAACACAACAGAAATCGACTCTGCTGCTCAGTCGATGCGAAGCAAACGATCAACGTAAATTTACGATTAATTTCATTCAAAAAGTACTCTTCAACATAGAATAAAAATCGACTTCTCTTTATTTCTTCCTCTCCTGC
>JPKZ01002916.1:244357-287087 GCA_000803305.1 Toxocara canis | reverse complement strand
TAAAAAAACCGATTGCCGACGTCCCACACTTCCCCGAATACGTAGAGGAGCATTAAATTTTGCACACACAACCTACTTCTCCCGCAACGGTTAAAACAATATATGCGCCAAGCGAGCAAAACGCCACTAATAGCTGCGGTGATAGTATCGACATGAAACGTTTACCTCCAATGAATTTGAAAATGAGTAAACATCAAAAGTGATAACATTCTATATAACATACAAAGTGAAGAATAGAGTGTAGCAAACTCATCAATAGCGTACAAATAAAATGATAAGAGGAATATGAAGAGTTAAACAATATGAGGCATATAAAGAGATCGCTTTGCTTTAAACAACTAGCTCCGAGAACAACGGAAACCAATGAAATGCACTTGACAACGTATATAAAAAAGGCAATAACGAAAACTGAAGAGTAATACTTAGAAAGATAAATAAAAATAAAAGTGGACTGAAAGGTGAAAAAATACACTTCCTAAAAGCACACTACAACAGATATTAACAGGTTTGTAGCAAAGAGATTTTCGAGAGTCAATATAGGGACCAAAAAACTTTGAAGAGCTCACTGAACCCAACGACAGTCTACTGCAGATCATATTAGCAGCGCTCACACTAGACTAAGTGTGCAAACTAGGCGCATGAAGGTAGAACATACGCAACAGCTTCGCATCTCTCAGCTACGCTTTATAATCCCTCGCACTTTAGCGTCTTACAAATATATATGAATTTTGCTTTAGGTTCTCAAGCTGCGACAGCCCCTGAAGCGATACAGCATCAACGATCATCATTAGCGCACACCGAGGTTTTTAATGCAGCTTTATCGACCAATCCAAAATACCGACGATGGTACGGGTCTCTAAAGTACTGGAGGGGTGTGGAAATGGGACAGAGCTCATGCGAAGAAACCACGACGTCATCTAGCTAAGGGATAGGAAGCTACAACATCCGACAAGAACAAATAAGGAAAAATGCCTAATCAGTTGTTCAGAAACCTAACTCACAATAACGAAATATAAAAAGCTTAATAGAAAAACCACCTTTATCAATATTTCTTCAACTTTTTCTTGCAAAATTTTAAAACATTCACCATCAAGATACTCTCCACTGTTCCATCAAAACGAACCAGTGCCTCCCCATCCCTTTCTCCCCTCTTTCTTTCGGCAATCCTAGGTGTGTTAGTGCGTAAATAATCCATAAGAAAAGGAATTTCTGAACGCTCAACTTCTAAAACTGCACAAAAATCTTCACGCCCTACAGCCCACAATTTCTTTAATCGTAAGAAAACCGCTGATTAGTTGCGCACGGCGGGCAGCGCAAAAATGTGAACAATAAACTGATACCCATGTAAGCTTGTTGCTTACCACCATATACTTCCCTTTTCAAAACAGCCTTGGCTGGGATGCTTTTCACTTCCAGGTATACCAAGAAACAGCCATTCCTTCGACGTGGCCTTCTTACTTCGGGAAAACTGTAAATCTCAGTAGTCGAAGATGCAACCCTGCAGTAATATAAACGAGCAGCTCCTCGCTACAATACTTTCTCTCCAGACAGCTGCAGACGGCACAGTTCTCGGAAATTTATCCGAAGCACTACGGTCAGAAAATTAGTAACGACAGCCCGAAGCAAAATGGAAACCAGATGCCGCCAATCATTCTCAATCCGCCGTTGATGCAGTCGATCGGTCGGTCGTTTCTATTTGTAACTGTTCAGCGTCACATGCAAGCAATTCTTCTGGCGAAATAATCTGTAACGAATATCGATAGAACGCAGTGCCGAATAAGGCAATAACACTTAAGGTGCTGTAGTGCCGTAATGCAGCTTTTGGTTGGAAAAAAAAAAGCAAAAAGTCTATGACACTGAAGGAATTATGAAATTTTAGGAAATGTATGCATCGCAAGTTCCATGCGGTACACAATGTAAGCGGACAGCAAGACGGCTAACATGAGAATCTAGGCTCTGAGCTGCGCATTGCTGCATTGTGGCATAATATCAGTCACCCTAGTCAAACAGACAGTTAATTCTATGCAAAAACCAAGAACTTTCGAATGAAAATTTTTAAAAAATGAGCGGAACGGATTTTCCTACGCCGAATAAACTCGCTGAAGGCAAGCTTTCCAATTCATATTCAGATTAATGCCGCAATTCAAAAAGCAGCACTAAGTTGCTACTACATTTTAATCCCAGCCACTTACAATTTACTGACATTAGGGAATAAATGGAAAACGACGAAAGCAGAAATCAGTGATTCTCAAGCACTTTCAGGATGCTGCCCCATCATATTAATTTTATTGCCTCATACGACACTACTGACCTAAAAAATGATAGACTAGTGATTCTGCTGCTCTTAAAAAAAAAACCACTAGGCGGCTCGTTATTCAACTGGAAATAGCCAAATGCCGCAACACTGTCGTGGACCAAGAAAATTGGTACAGACGAACCGTGATGGCGATTTTAAAAATTAAGATAACTGATGAAAACAACCACAGAGAGAAAAAATACCTGTTCTCGAATAAGCAATTTCCTTAATGCCTTCTCACGCTCTTTCAGCTCCTTCTTCTGCTTCTTATATTCCGCTTCGTCAAATACCTATAAAACAATGACCACAACATTAAAAGTGCTAAACCAACCTAGTTTCTAGAGGGAAGATCTTGTTAACACTCCGTCTGACACCGCAAATGTCGGTGTGATAATAAAGTGAGGTCTACGTTAAACCACGACGTTCCCTTGTATCGCTCACACAGAGAGGTGGGGATCACGACTAAACATGGATTTAGAGTACCGTGGGATAAGACCGTGGAAAAGCAGCTATAACCATACGAACGCTGCCGAAGTCGAGTGAAAGAGAACCCTTTTAGAATCGCTAACAACAAGTTTAATAAGTTCTCAGCTAAAAATGGTGTCTACACATATGTCTACTTTTAGCATTGCATGACGGCGCGCCATTTCATACGAGTTCCTATCTGAGAATGCGCTGGATGATCTATTTTGGCAAAGTAGACATACGTGTAGACAACATTTTTCAGTCTTTTACGTTGATAATATGCATCAGCATTGATATGAATTCAATCTCCACCGTGAGATGCCTGCATCATTTTGGCGGATACTCATTAAGCAAACTATTCTTGAATGATTATTTCTATGTGGAAACCGAGCAATTCCGTAGAAAACTTTTTTAAAAACGGGCAGAACGGATTTCTTTGTGCCGAATAAACTTGCCGAAGGTAAGATCATCACAAGCTTTTGGATACACATCCCAATTAATGCCACAAGAGATCGGAATTTAAGCAAAACGAAAGAGTGCCTATCTTAGCCGGACTGAATATGAAAGAAGAAGGCTGGTGGGAAATGGCATCTCTGAAGATAGCAAGCCAGGAAGGGCTAACTCCTACGTTCGCACAATCCGCCGAGGAATTTTATGGAGTGGCATACCAAGTACAGACTAAATTTGAGAGGAACATTTTATTGAACGGGGCTGGCACGGGAGAATTCCTGTCTCCATATGACAACTGTTGAATTGGAAAGAAAAGGTATACCAAACAGGATCAAAACTGAACTCGACAGTTCACAGTAAATTAATTTAAAGAATAAAACTCCAATTATAAACGCACCTCAAATGCAGCAGCTGAAGCGCTTGTGGCCTTTTTGATACCCGTGATACGAGCCTCTTTCCATTTGGTCGGTTGTTTGCTATTTTCCGCAAATTCTATTCTCGCTAAATCATCGCCGAAATCTTGAGGTACCAGTGCATTTTCTTCATCGAATACTTCATCACCCTAAAATTGACAGATATTTCACAGCATACCCTCTGTCGATCTTAGCAGCATAAAAATGGGCTCACACACTATACAGATAAAGGGTTTATACACTGCATTCGATAAAAGCACATCTCTATGCATGGCACACTTTGAACGAGTACCACAACGAGAGGGCAATGTATTCTAGACAACAGATAAATGAACGGTATGTAGTGTGCAAAAAAATAACCAATGAATTGGGAAAGTCAAAAAAAGAATAGTCATTTCGTTAGAGTATATATGCGCAAAGCCCTTTGCAGAGATGAACGTTAGAGGGATTTTAAAGTTGGACATTGAAACTTGGGGAATCCCAACATTCCCTCATTATCTTCGGTTCCGATGACCTCGCCTACTGTTGAAAAAACACTCCAGCATTCGTGAAAATTCTCCGCGAGTTAAGAGACAGTGAATTGGGGTGGATTCTTTCCTTCTTATGCAACAAATTCTTTCGTCAGTTACGCACGCTTTACGTAAATTGCCACCATATAAGCAAACACAAACCGATGCTTTCAAAAATATATACCTCTAACAACATTTGAATCGTACAAGCGAGATGACTGCAGCAATCAGCAATGATTCAAACGCAACAAAGGAAAACTCATCAGAAAACAATGCGAGAACTGCATAGCTGGCGCCCCACCTCGAAGATCAAGAAGGCGTTCCCGGATTTACTAGTCGCATCGACTGGGAAAACGGCAAATGGTGACCGCTGTTGCCCTCCAGGTTGTATGCCACTTGCCACTTCGGACGCAATACGCATTGCTGGTGTTCGCAGATTCCTTCCCAAACCTCAAAATAAATTTAATACACAATCAAATGAAGCAACAACGAAAAAGTTAAAATATTCTATCTGCTTCCATTTGATATCGCTTAGCTAATAATGTTAGCACAACCGTTCAACGTATACACCAACAAAATCTCGCATGCAAATTCCCATTCGGAGGGGCGAATCGGAAAAAATCAATCACTCAAAACAATACAAGAACGGGACTCGGCTGGACAAAGTAAGGAGAAATATATATACAAACAAAAAAACTGTTGTCACATGAGGAATAATAGCTTACCGTCTTCCACACCGACCTCTTTTCAGTCGCGCTTCAAAACATCAATTCTTTCTCATCCTTAGGACAATAAAATTTATCTGCTGCACTAGATGTTCTATGGGCTGAGGCAGAATCTAGATGTTCCATGGGCTGAGGCAGAATCTTCCTTCATTCGCTGCTGTAGACGGAGGTGCGATCACCCCTCCCCTATCCCCCCCCCTTCCGGCTATGTGGGGCGGCCATCCCTCATTTCTCTCGTGGGCACAACCAACAGTTATTACATCTGATGGCAGTATATTCCATTTTAATTTATTTCTCAAATTATCATTTTCAGAGATTTTGTGCGCTTAGCAGGAAAACATACCGGTAAGACCTCCTAGAGCCATTCGTACTGGCTCACTGGGACTCACCGCCGATTCATCATCACTGTAAGCACTTGTTCCGCTAAGCGCACGAAGTTGGCGCATTTCAAATTCATCGATAGCTTGATTCAAAAGCGACAACGGTACTGCGCCATTATCGCGTGCTTGATTCAATATCGAACGCGCACCTTCTATATCACGCATATCTTCACGCATCTAAAAAACAAATTATCTTCACGCATCTAAAAAACAAACATTTTACGTCGCCAAAAATATAAAGATGACGTTAGTTCGAGCCCATTATCGCGTGCTTGATTCAATATCGAACGCGCACCTTCTATATCACGCATATCTTCACGCATCTAAAAAACAAACATTTTACGTCGTCAAAAATATAAAGATGACGTTAGTTCGAGTATTTCAAATGCGCTAAATAAACCGGAATTCTGTTTCGCAAAACTCAAGTTTCCTGGAGCTTCAGTTTAGGAATCTGAAAACGTGTTCCGTCGCAGCCCTCATACATACACAATAAATGGATGAGCTCACTGAAGAGGAATCCGAAATTCATAATTTCACGCATGTTCCACTTGACATAACAAATATTTGCAATTTAAAAAAAAACCCAAGCACCTGCTTCCAAAATCTTGACAACGAGAACATTTGTCCTTCTAGTTTTTTCAGGCAGATCTAGCTATGTTCCTGCTCAGAACTCCCCTCCCTTCTTGGTATACCATTTTCAACGTATTTCAAACATAAATACGCCGACAAATGTGAAGAAGTAAGCATATGCTAAAATAAGCAATTATCTTCACCATCCTCACCTGCCATACTGCACTAAGTGAATGCCAACTGACATAGTCGACTCCTCGAAATCGGCTGCATTTGCAGTGACTCAGCACACACAAAAAGCTTCTTTGAGAGAAACTATCAGCCAAACATTATCTAAAATTCGTTTATCCTGCTTTCTGGCCGTTTTTTTTCGAAGGGAACGCTTTCATAATGGTTTGGTAGGGAAGGAAAAGACATGTAAGAGGGTCGGAGAGGTAGCAGCTAGCCTATATTCGCCCGAAAGGATAAAACAGTGTACTCTCATTTTTCCAGATATGCGTTCAATGGTTGAAAAGAACAGTTCATAAAATTTTCCGACCTGAATCCATCTCTCTCTCGACCATCCCGGTCCACTGCTTCATTAACCCATTTGTTTGTTTCCAAACGGCGACCACGTCCACTCAACTCCGTGTCTCAGACATTCCATAAACCATTTACATGTATGGTAAATTATGACGTTTCCCTGAGTAGTCACTTGCGATAACACGAGAAAAAAAAAGGCGTTGTTAGCGCTGCTTTGTGTGATGGACCACGTCCACTCAACTCCGTGTCTCAGACATTCCATAAACCATTTACATGTATGGTAAATTATGACGTATTTCCCTGAGTAGTCACTTGCGATAACACGAGAAAAAAAAAAGGCGTTGTTAGCGCTGCTTTGTGTGATACGATGTTTAAAATTGTTCAACACAACTCGTTACTATACCTCAGCCCAACGAATATAAAATTTGGCCATTTGTCGGCAGCAGCCAGCCGTAAAAGCGCGTTCGAACAACGCTTCTGGATTGGCGTTTCCGCGATTCTCAGCTAATTTGAACCACATCTTCAGCATGCGCTCATCGTTCAGATATTCCTCTCGATAGCCGAATTTGTTGATAATACGCGTTAGCATTGGATAAAGATGTGACTGCTTACCTATAACGCAAATCCTTTCCAATATCATTTGCTCATTTAAACGGCGCTGATGTTAATTCTTTGAACAGCGCTCCTCATAATGAAGTGCTGACCATCGTTTAGATCTATACTTACGGCAATGTGATCCAATACGCTAATGCAATCCTCACAGTATTTATTCCATATCAGTAAAGGCATACCAACTGTTTCATTTTACTTTCTCGTGATGTTCGCAAACCTCTTGATGATGAAATTTTTAAATTTTGCGTAGTTGGCCGTTTAGCCGACCAAACTGTAAAAAAACTGTTGCTTTAGAAGATGCAAAAAAATCGCGTGTAAAATTAAGAAATTTAAAAACATGTGCACATCTGAGACATCAAAACTAGGTGAGCGAAGGGCAGGGGGCTCGGGTACTCTCAACTCCATCACTTTGAAGCGAAATATAGAACTAGCTGACCTGACATGCAAGAACGTGGTAACAGTACAAAATGGGTGAACCTGTACTCAAGCGCCTTCCTGGCCCACGCCATGTTTTCATTGCTAACGCATCCCTGCTGCCTGACCCTCGACATCTGCGGGGAAAAGGCGGCGGAAATGTTCCGTAACCGAAATGACCCGTCTCGAATATTCTAGATTTCATCGACGTCCACATATGATTATTAATTTTTAACGTGATGCATCGTCAGCAAGTCAACGACACGACTCTATGAGAGGCAATGTGGATCTAATTAAACAGCTTAATAGTTTGAAAAATAAGAGCCAAATAGCAATTCATCGTTATGCAAATCCAAAACTGTATGCTTTCGGTTCTTCCTATTACTAAAGGAAAGTATAGCAGAATAACAACTCGTAAACAATTCAACTAAAGTTTACCATAATTTTCTGACTACTCGTTTGATAGCGACAAAAGAAAAGACAATCAACTGCAAAGAACAGCCGGACAGTCGTATTCAATAACAGCGATTCAAACAATTAAAAAATACCCGTAGGGAAATGCTCTTCGAACCAAGCGACATATTTAACGCAAATTTCAAGTGGATCTGAAGATGTTTCCGCTTCTATCAAATCGGATTCGAATTTAGATTCAGCCTCCTTAATCGATACCTTTGCTCCTAAATACAACAAATTTGCAATTCTCAAATTAACAGCAACCGTTACCGAATCATCTTTCTCAGAAATGCTTTCTGTAAGGCCACTAACATGAACGAAGGGCGAGTGTGGCAACAAAAAATAAACGATTCTATATCTAGCTATTACCTATGCGGCTGTCTTTTTGCTAAGAACAAATGATAAATGAGCAATAATTGCTCAATACGTGTACAGCAAAATATCATATTTGTGCGTCTTCCAGTTTCCCAGTTTCACTGAAAACACATCAGCACTTTAGTCAATGTTGAAAAGATTACACATCATCGTTATGCAAATCCAAAACTGTATGCTTTCGGTTCTTCCTATTACTAAAGGAAAGTATAGCAGAATAACAACTCGTAAACAATTCAACTAAAGTTTACCATAATTTTCTGACTACTCGTTTGATAGCGACAAAAGAAAAGACAATCAACTGCAAAGAACAGCCGGACAGTCGTATTCAATAACAGCGATTCAAACAATTAAAAAATACCCGTAGGGAAATGCTCTTCGAACCAAGCGACATATTTAACGCAAATTTCAAGTGGATCTGAAGATGTTTCCGCTTCTATCAAATCGGATTCGAATTTAGATTCAGCCTCCTTAATCGATACCTTTGCTCCTAAATACAACAAATTTGCAATTCTCAAATTAACAGCAACCGTTACCGAATCATCTTTCTCAGAAATGCTTTCTGTAAGGCCACTAACATGAACGAAGGGCGAGTGTGGCAACAAAAAATAAACGATTCTATATCTAGCTATTACCTATGCGGCTGTCTTTTTGCTAAGAACAAATGATAAATGAGCAATAAAATGCGAAGGACTTTTGCTCAATACCTGTACAGCAAAATATCATATTTGTGCGTCTTCCAGTTTTCCAGTTTCACTGAAAACACATCAGCACTTTAGTCAATGTTGAAAAGATTACACATTGCTGTGCTCACACCTTGTTAAATCATATAATTTTTTCAGTCGACCGTTCCCTTTTGTAACATTCATGTACAGTTAACATGCCGAATGATGCAGTCCGAATTGGCACCATAGCAACGGCACCATATCTACTTTATTGGATCGGCACTTTAGACTGATCAGTTCATGAAGTCCCCATGAACTTATATATATTAAATAGCTCTAGCTTTAACGGCTCTCGAAGAGAGATACACTCTTTCCGCTAAAACAACTAAGGCATTCTCGTTTTTTCTTCGAGAGATAAACAAATAAACGCACATGTACATACACATACATAATGCAGTTCGCAATTACAAATTTACCAAAGCGCATGAAAAAGAACAAAAGAAAAATTTCACCTAATAATTAAGCAGAAGCGACTTATAAAAAATGTCTATACAAGGCAAAAAAGTTAAGTCGTTCTAAAACCACTCCCAACACTTAGAGGAGAGCATCCAACACATTTTTTCGGTACGATCACAGCTAAACTCTGAAACACGGAGGTGATGAAACACCGAATAGCACGATAATAACGTGAGAACTGCATCGATAAAAGACATACCTCCGAAGACATTATTTATTGCATGGACATTTCTACCTCCTCGCAATGGGCGAATATTCTCACGGTTCAACTCCCATTCGTGTTCGCATGGAAGTGACGACATCCCTTCAATAAAATACCGTTTCCTTCTATACAGACCCTTACACATTAAAATCAGACTCCTACTGAAGCCTCCTGCCACAGCATCGTGAAGAAGAGAACGGCCCTTCTGGATCGTAATGTACACTACAAGCTCCCTCCTACAGCGCCGTTAAAAAAAGACAACTGTCCCTCCTATCCCCTCACTGAACTGAAATATCCCCTCTTAATAAGTTTTTAATATATGAATAACCATCCTAACTATTTCATCATGGATAATGATAAAAACGCATGCGTCCGCTAAAACAAGAAGCCACTCGCTTTCATTCACGAGTCGAGAAAAACTACAGTTCACTTCCCTCTCCCTACTTCTTACACGTGTGAGACAAAGTATAAGACAAATTGACCACAACTAAATTTGATGCGTCACGATTTTTTGCTTGAGATGCCCTCCTTCCATAATTTTCGTAGTCATATGAGACGGGTTGCAACTGTCAGTAAAGCATCCTGAGCATAGACGGCAATTCCAAAGCAACGGCGAGGCGCCAAAACATGGAACAGCCCATACAATGACCGCAGTAACAAGTAAACAATTATATATTGCAGCCATCCCCAGTAACAAGTAAACAGTTAGATACTGCAGCTACAAGTATGCGCATAAACGTAGTGTGGAACAGACCAATTTAAAAAGAGACAAGCCTGGGATTCCCGGCCGAAGTCCTACACACCAAATGACTTTTCTTAGCCATAAATCTTTCAGGCGTAGAGATTATTGCTTTCCAAATTCAGCCCAGCCTCGTATTCACAAGCACATGTGTCATGTACAACTCAAAACTATAGTGCATTCGACGTCGGTAAGCTTCATACAGTGTGATGTAACACAAAATATTCCACAGCCACTGCGCATTTGCAACAACGAACTTCGAAACTATTTATTCAACAGTCCGATCGTTAGCAAAGCAGAAGTTCGGTATGGCAAAAAAGATTATACTTTCAAGCAACACTGCTACAAAGTTACAGCACGGACGACCAGCAATAACCGGAAAAGAGATAACACAGTTAGTACACTGGCGCCCCTTACCCGACGAAAATTCCCAGTCTTCGCCTATGGACGATGGTGTTAGTATGCGATCTGTGTCATGGTGTTAGTAGGCGATAGCTGACCCATTCATAATTTTGGCGGCGGTGAAGGAGGATGTGGGAAGAGGAGGAAGGGTGACCGCGTTACCCGCATATTCCTAATGACCACCGGCCAAACCATATTTCCACCGACAAATTGCAACGAAATGTTTTCCGGTCGTTATTCAACAATATTCCAAAATCTATGAATATCAGCAATTCATCTGACAAGACATAATCCAACATTGACTTTTTTTTCACAAAAACAATGAAACTTATAGGCCACAATGACGTGCAAAAAATTGGGAATAGTCATACAACAATAAAAGAGCGCCACGGAGATCTGCAAAAGATTTTGTTTTTGTTATGAAGGGAACAAATACAGTTTCTAATAAGCAGCAACGTAATGCAAAATATCTGCATAAAAAGACTGACAAAATGGGAATTTATGAATAATAAGCATTCAGTAGACCTTCTCAACTCCAAACACGGAAAAATGCGCTAAAAAAAGTCAACTTTTCCGCTTGCAAAAAAAAACCGACTGTCATTATTAACAATAAAACATCAAGAACAAATTACAGAGCATTCACTTTGCAGAAAACTGCAACTCTGTTTGCTCTGTCAAAGTAGAATGTGCCAGTTTTGAATGCAACAATTTGCCACAATGAAAAATGTTTTTTTTTTGCACTTTAGAAAATTTATAATTTGAACATGTGTGTCTACGTAAGTGTGTGCGTCAGTTTGTCTCTTCATCTGGTGGATTCAGGTCGGGATTACGAAGATAATTACGAAATCTGATAGGCGTCATCTACATGTTAGGGACAGGTCATACGCTCCATTTTAAAGCATTTCAACGCGACAGCATAAGCAGTTAAAATGCCTTGCAGGGTGTGGGCACACTGACAACATGACTGACTGCGAAATCGGTCCACTTCATAATTAAAAACGAATCTTTAGCAGAAGAACGGAACGAGCACTCAAGTATGATGAAATTTGAATCTTTTTCATTTGCCTGCGATTTGTGAAACCGTCTATTTTATAGAAATAACTCTTCAAAGCTCATTCCGCGCCAATCTTCTGTCACATATGCTCACCTGTAGGGGGTGAAAAGGACAAGAGCGAGGGGGTAAGGAGGTGGTACTGAACGAAATTCATAGAAGTGAGCACAAAGTGATATATTGTTTTGACTATTTCACAGTTAAAGACTGCGAAGTTGAAAGGTGGATCCCGCTCTTCTCAACACTAGACAACTCCTATCCATAAGCGTATAATAGAGATAAACGGATTTTTTTTAAGAACGCAAAACTCATTCATAAGAAAATCTTATTCGATTACACAGTGTTCCAACAACAGTTGTCGTGCCAAAAGAACATTTCCACTCGCCTCAAAAATAACGGCTAAGTTGTGTGCCGCTAAAGAGCGCAAATCGTATCTGCAATAAAAACATAAACAATCACTCACCACACAGAGCACACCGAACAAATACAGTATAACACATAAGGAATTTTAAAATTTAACATAAAAATCCAACACATGCAAAACATTCAAAAATTTATCAAATGAACGAGAAAATCATTGCCGAGATATCGGTTCATCATGGAAGACGGAAGGCACACGTTGACAGGAAACTTCTAGATCAGATAGCAAATAAATTGAAAAATTTAGAAAAAAAAATAATAAGGAGAAAGAGGAGGATGAACGAGAAAAGAAAGAAAGAAAGAAGGTATGACCATAATGTGAGAACGTCAAAAATCGATGAAGCACGCGGCTCAAAAATGAAGGTGAATAATAAACAAATCCACGGTGCTACCTGTGAAAAATTTCATCGAAAACTATTTAGTGCTTCAAATAGCTACCTACGCAGCAAAAATTTAAAAGAAAATACAGTAATTTTCGTACCTTTGAAACGGAACGATTTTTTCTTCACCACTTTCTGGATCGGTAACTGCAACCATCGGGACGCCAGTCTGAAATCGCTTCGTCATGAATAAAGAAACCAGCAAATGAGAACATATGTCAACAACTAACAAGAAAAGCGCACTGCTGGCTAACCCATCAAACCAACCGATTTTACGGACTACGTTAATTCTTTTCGGACTCAAACAGTTGCATAAATCCTCCATTTACGATTCGATTTTTGTAACGCAGCTCACGAAGTACGACAAATGCATGCAATCTTTTCGCCCCATTAAGGGAGTAAGCTTCTTTCAAAGCCGATGAAAAGGTTTGAAAACGCGTACGGGAAACAATCCTAGAATGCAGATTATATTTAAGAAATTTCACTACTACCTTTACTGAAACCGCAGTTGAAAATACCGGACAGCAAACAAACACATATCCCCGTGCAAGTTACAAACTTGCAAGGGCTTTAATACTAATTTTAAACTTTAGAAAAACTTAAAACCGTACAATGCTAATTTTAAACTGTATAATCAAAAACTTTAAAAAACCGTATAATACTAAGCTCAGTTTACGTCTATTAGCGATAAAAATTAGTGTTCGCAATGAACTGTAACTGAAAGCACCCTCCTCTTCCGTTTCGATTTCGTTTACTTTACTTCCGTCTACCTCAACTCTCCTTCACTTTTGTTCATTAAACCACACTGATAAGTTCGATTGCTTCTGATAATTCAAATGGCTTCTCACTACTTTACTGCTGTACCGAAACCGCACTTCTTAGCTAGATCGAGATGTCAATCTAACAATATACTTACTGCTAACTTATCTACGGTGCAAAATGGGCAGATATCTATCTTTGCTGCTATCGCTAATATCATAGTGTACGCACCTTTAACCAAACAAACAAAGTCTTGCCATTCACTAGAGCTAACAACGAAACAAAAAAACGCCACTACAAAAAGCTTTTAATCATTCACTTATGCAGACAAGGCTCTATTATTAGTATGGAGCTGCATACAGATAACTTTGTTATTAATGTGGATCTGCATATTTCAAATAAAATATTCAAACTCACATCCAGACATTTTTGATAAAAATGGATAGCAAGTGGGAGAATGTTCATTTGGTGAAACATTCTCCCTATGTTGAAATACGTCTCCTGGCAATCACCTCGCAATCTCTGATAACGATTCATAAAAGCTAGACCCTGAAAGAAAGGTGACACTACAACTGCATAAATCAGCATAAATATCAGCATATCGTTTACACTAGAACTGCATTGGAAAACGTTTTCAAGTTCTGCAATGGAATCAAAACTTTAGAAAAAAAGCGGAATTCTCGTGTTACGATGTGCAACAACGGTCCTAAGAGCACTGAAATTTATGGATTTTGGACTGGCACAGGCCTAAACCTACACCACAAAACTAGTGTTCAAAACCGTCTGTTTTTTTCAAAAACATGAATCACGACATTCTATACACCCAAACCGTGCAGTATGAGATTGCAAATCGTGCCTTTTTAGGCAAAGGCAGCAACCCTAATCATATGACTATTTCAGCAGTGACCAGAAAATCGTCAGAAGAAAATATGAATTACCATTACAGAGTAAAAGATAGAAGTGCTCAGACAGCGAGTGGGTGGGAGAAGGGAGGGGAAGAGAGGAGGGAGGGGGAGAGAGGAGGAGAAAGGGTAGGAGAAAGACTAAAAAACCCTCCTCTCCCCTCACCACTGATATCCTACTTGCATACGAAGCCAGTTTTCTCGCAGCTCTGTTCACCTCTAACAGCATATACTGTACACACGCGAAAGGTCATGCATGGCGCGCCTAGTCCTGAAGCTTGAGTCGCGCTCCACAATCGTTAATTTAAAAATGAAGATGAACGGAAGGCCAAAAGAATAGTTGTTTGGCGGCGAAATCCAAGCTGCATATGATGCAGCAGTCAAAACGATCTTTGTCCATCCCACGCCACAAAGCAAAGGAGAGGAATGTGGGATGCGGAACGGACGAAGCCATTCATCGCCTCTCATTATCAATACTTTCTTACGTCTCCAATCTCAAGGAAGCTGTCAGAACGGTGAAATATTGATTTCGTTTTAAGGGCATGGCAGAAGTGGCCTATGAGAATAATCGTTCGGATCGCTCAGCTTTTTATCACCGCCCGGTGTTCGCTCAGTACGCCGCCGATATAGTTGTTTGGCGGCGAAATCCAAGCTGCATATGATGCAGCAGTCAAAACGATCTTTGTCCATCCCACGCCACAAAGCAAAGGAGAGGAATGTGGGATGCGGAACGGACGAAGCCATTCATCGCCTCTCATTATCAATACTTTCTTACGTCTCCAATCTCAAGGAAGCTGTCAGAACGGTGAAATATTGATTTCGTTTTAAGGGCATGGCAGAAGTGGCCTATGAGAATAATCGTTCGGATCGCTCAGCTTTTTATCACCGCCCGGTGTTCGCTCAGTACGCCGCCGATTTCGATGATGGATCGAATTTCTAAACCTCAGATTCCCATGAATCACTTTACCAATACATCAAAATTCTCTCTTCAGCCAACCAGTCGGAGCAACAATGAAATCAGCTCCAAAAGATTATAAGATAAAACTGAACAAAAAGTTTTTTATTTAATCGAAGGTTTCATAGGTCGTCAAAATATTTCTGCGTATGCCTCTATCTGTGAAAGACATCGCAATTTTGTTTTTTCGCCTATCATGACAAACTTATCATATTCACCTCAAGTCAGAGAAGTTATTTTTTATAATCCGCTGGAATGTTTTTCAAAATTCTACAACTTATCTGCTATTTAAGAATTGTTTGTTGACTGTCTCAGCAATTTCTCAAACTTCATTCAATTACGTTATGGAGTCAACGGCTCACTGCAGTCGAAGAATATCAGCGCAACCTGGCATGCCCTATGAAAAATTTATTCAGTTTTTATGTGTCAAACAATAGCAATGAAATCCATAGCATACGCACCTTTCGTTTAATTAGATGCCATTACGAATGTTAACAACCCTTCCAAACCAAACAGCACAAGGGTAAGATTGAGAATTATACTCACTCGAAGAGCAACCATGTGTCTGCTACTGATATCCTTCTTGCAAGCCATATGCGTGAACGTCAATGCCAACAACAAACACACCAATGGGTTGTCCGGTACTTGGAACCACACGCGCAGATATTCGCCTATAATAGTTTTTAATCGTTAATGGGCAGTTCCAGATAGCGAATATCAGTGAAGATGTGATCTCGAAATCAGAAGGTTGCCTCCACCATCATCAAAAAAAAAAAACGAAAAAAAAAAACTAAACGTAGCAATTCGAGATCTACCACTTCTGGACAGAGGCATTTTTAACTCGCTTTAATTTTCGTTTTTTTCATGCACCAACTTAACTCCATTAACTCATACGACGCCTCCAAACTTCATTCAATTACGTTATGGAGTCAACGGCTCACTGCAGTCGAAGAATATCAGCGCAACCTGGCATGCCCTATGAAAAATTTATTCAGTTTTTATGTGTCAAACAATAGCAATGAAATCCATAGCATACGCACCTTTCGTTTAATTAGATGCCATTACGAATGTTAACAACCCTTCCAAACCAAACAGCACAAGGGTAAGATTGAGAATTATACTCACTCGAAGAGCAACCATGTGTCTGCTACTGATATCCTTCTTGCAAGCCATATGCGTGAACGTCAATGCCAACAACAAACACACCAATGGGTTGTCCGGTACTTGGAACCACACGCGCAGATATTCGCCTATAATAGTTTTTAATCGTTAATGGGCAGTTCCAGATAGCGAATATCAGTGAAGATGTGATCTCGAAATCAGAAGGTTGCCTCCACCATTATCAAAAAAAAAAACGAAAAAAAAAACTAAACGTAGCAATTCGAGATCTACCACTTCTGGACAGAGGCATTTTTAACTCGCTTTAATTTTCGTTTTTTTCATGCACCACAATAACTCCATTAACTCATACGACGCCTCATAAATCTCGAAAGACAGTGCGAAGGTCCTATAGCTAAGGGAATACGGCGACAAAGTAGGAGTGTAACGAGTAGAAATGGAGGAGGGGAGGAAATGCTATGCATACGTGAACGCAAGTTAGCAACACCATCCAACATGCTGCTATTCATGAACAGTATAGAAATCAAGGTCAGCTCAATTTTTTCATGTCAAGGAAGGAACTCGCAGGAAGCTTAAATACCCACCGCTCTCTCATGGACAATGGCGGCAGCTCTGCATTAGTAAAGGTCAACAGACAACGTCTCCCCTTCCCCCCCCCCCCCCCCCTCGACTATAACAAGTTGCGAAGGGTGCCACAGACACCGTGATTCGCGGCTACTTGAAAAGATGAAATTAAAAAGAACCGAACCGAGTGCGTGTCTATAGGCTCCAGTGATAAGTGAATTATTCCCGGAAATCATTTGCAGTGCAATATTTCCTGGCATTCGTGCCAGTGCACGCATCACATAGCGATGGTAGCTAACGTTTTGCGAATGACAAAACACGTGGTTCATTGCGTTGAATATACGCGTAAACAGTAAATCACGGTCCGCTGGCACCAGCAGCGAGTGGTTGTTCTGTGATAAAAACCATAATTAACGTATGAGCAGAACAGTAGTTTTCGATAACTGAAGGAAGCTTGCATAAGACGGCATAATGTGCAAGTTTTGGCACAAAGCGATGGTAAATGCTCTCAATACTGACAAATTTATCGGGAAATGAAGGAGAAAAGGCGGCCTCCTCTCTGTTTGCGCTATCCCTCTCGGTCCACTTTTGCCATCCTATTTTATATCGAAGTAGGATAAGCACCTTTCCTTTCCGCCGATCAGATGACAAAAAATAACAAAACTGACATTCTTAGTATGGCTAACAATTAACTATACATCTATGCTACTTCCCCCGCCATGGCACTGACTGCTCAGCCAACCCAGCGTATACGCTTTTAGCTCCTTATTAGTCTCAAACTGCAGGTCTGTCACCATGCCTAAATAGTTCTGGTGCCCGCATTAAAATATGTGACTGTGGTTGTTACAGACAGCATGCTCACTGGATCTCATTCGAAGTTGAGGTAAAAAGATTGCCGCCTCATTTCGTCAAATGCCTTCATGCGGGTAGCCAAAATTTGGAGAATTAGATCTGACAAGTGGGTAACTACAATATATAATACAGCTCTTTAGTCATCCTTGTTGTTCTCTGTGAGCTCATCTGAGGTTGAAAAAAAATCCATTTGCGAATTGTGCATCCTTATTAGTCTCAAACTGCAGGTCTGTCACCATGCCTAAATAGTTCTGGTGCCCGCATTAAAATATGTGACTGTGGTTGTTACAGACAGCATGCTCACTGGATCTCATTCGAAGTTGAGGTAAAAAGATTGCCGCCTCATTTCGTCAAATGCCTTCATGCGGGTAGCCAAAATTTGGAGAATTAGATCTGACAAGTGGGTAACTACAATTTATAATACAGCTCTTTAGTCATCCTTGTTGTTCTCTGTGAGCTCATCTGAGGTTGAAAAAAAAATCCATTTGCGAATTGTGCATTAAAATCTTTAAAGGCAAATTATTCGTTACAGTTCTTAATACACATACCGATATAATTCTCAAAACAATTTTGAATTTTTGCTGCAAAAAGATAATCCATTACTCACAGACTGAAAATACATCTCGCTAAATATGCGTATATTAAATATCTTCTCAAACCTTCCTCCCTTTAACTCTCCATCCAATTCAGTTAATCGACTATCCATCTAATGAGTATGTCAGTTCTGCACGCAACGCAAACCACAACAATTCACAAAAGCTAGTAACTACGCAACTTCCAAATTTCACTTTCTCGCCTAATCTAAGAGAAGTCTTCGCTTACGCCCACCTGTTCAGTGTTTTTACACTGCCACATATTATTGACGAATTATATTCATCGTTACAAAATACTTTTTACAGCTAAATATATTATGAAGTACACAACAATGTAAAACGACTAACCAATGAGGCCATATGAAACCATCGCAGATATTCGAATGCCAATGGCCAATAGTGTGCTTTCATTGCACAAAACATTAACAAATTATGAAACGTTTCCATGATCCTAAAACGAATAGAATTTTTAGAAGATGCAAAAAGAAATAGAGAGAAAATATTACACAATGAATAACACTCACTATCGAATGAAATCAATGAAAAAAAATTAGCGTTCGCCGCGGAAAACATGTAAACAAGCATATATTAATAAGGAAAAGAAAGAAGCAAAAAGCAAAAGCACTAACTTTTGAGTTTTGCAAATCGTTGGCTGTAAGTAGGCATAGCAACATACGTGCAATGCATCTTGGTAGCGCTCTTGAGATAACAGAATTTCCAGTAATTTGAACGCGTAATCGTGCAACTGAAAAGTGCTCAACACCCGTTTACAGGTATATATCACGAAGATGCAAAATAAATACCGGGTCGCCTCGAAGGTAAGCCGTTTTTAAGTCCTCTCTCTCGAAATTGCATCGTTTTGTGAGAGATGCCAGAATTTACTAGCCTCCCTTGAACACGACGGAGCGGCATGAATCCTCTCAAAGCACCTTGAAAGCGCAACCTCTTTCAATGGTGCCATATCTCTAAGCCCTCTCGAAAACGCATTCTACAGCAGTTCAGGAATGCTACAAGCCTCTGAGGCTTTCTTCGAAATTTTAGAGCAAATTTTTGTTGCATATAGTCGCAGTTGAAGAGGAAGCTGGAGGATGGGGGAATGATGGGAGATGGGAAGGGGAAATAGAACGCAAGGGGACAGATGGACGTATACCTCTTAAAATCTCAACGGCATGCATGCTTATCCTGAAATGTTTGTTTCAGGTCATCTCACCTTATTGTTTTTTAATGTCCTCCTGAAGCGAGCTATCTGACTTGATAATGATGGATTGTCAAATCTGAGTGGTAGTCATTTCGTTAGGATGTCGATCCTCCCCTGCCGCGATAACACCCAACCGTTTAACGAACTTCTCCAATGCAGAGCCACGCACAGAATTAAACGCTGCGGCATGCAGCTCATTGCACAAAAGTAACGTTATGACTTCTAGGAACGTTCCTCTAAATTTTTTGCGAATTTGAAAAACTTTTGGCACCTCCACCTTAATATCTTGGAACTGCCTAGGCCAATAATTCGAAGAAAATATTAACTGATTTTGCTCTTCCTCATTAACGCATTCAAAAACCATGTTGAACTCTCTAAATGTTGCCGATGTACTTAATCTTATAATGCTGAGAACAGATAAGACAACTACCTAAATGCGGTGGAAATAACAGTTAAGTTTTACCAGCTTTTAACCACAACTCTCGATTTCCAAAAGCCCGGGTACGCTATCAGGGAAAGCAAATAGTGATCGAATTTCAAGGTATTTGCTTTCGGATGAGTCAGGTCAGGTCATCTCAACTTACTGTTTTTTAATGTCCTTCTGAAGCAGGCTATCTGATTTGATAATGATGGATTATCAAACCTGAGTGGCAGTCATTTCGCTAGGAGGTCGATCCTCTCCTGCTGCGATAGCACCCAACCGTTTAACGAACTTCTCCAATGCAGAACCATGCACAGAATTAAATGCTGCGGCACGCAGCCCATTGCAAAACGCCACTGCTAAAACAAGAGTATTCGTTTTATCCTAAAGCAAATCGAAGAGGCTTTACGGCATCGCATCAAGTACAGGAATATAACAATACCCAATGAACTGCACCTTTGTTTAACTAGAATATACAGGAAGCTACAATAATCAGTACTTCAAACCCAACCACGGGTTCCTTTAGTGGATAAATCATCTGCAAGATCAGACGGTACGAGAAGACCGCGATTTCGAAACCAAGTGATTGGGCGATTCTTTATGACAACTTGGATTCAGGTTCTGATAAAAGTGAATGCAAAACCTTTTTAAGTGCATAAATTCAATTAGGCAGACCAAAACCATAAAAGCTGTGTGATAACCTCACAAGCAAAACCCCATACTCGTTTAGAGACTGCCCAAATGAACTGGTGCGAATGGATAACACCAAAATAAAGATGGAATCAAAAACGGAGTTCAACGATAGATTTCGAAACCTTGTTCAAATTTCGTCTCTCGTATAAACGTCCAGAAAAAAAAACTCCGTAGGCATAAACTAGCAAAACGTTATAAAAAACAATGACGAAATTGCTACTTTATTTGGTTGGTAAATGACTACAGATGTCCAATAATTCGATTTTTAAATGAATAAGTACAAAGTGACGAGAGAAAAATGAGATTCTAGAGCTAGGCTGAATAACCGGAAAATCTTTGCCTTCCATATTAAGATGTTATGAGTCCTTCGCATATCTGCGATTTCCTTTCGTATTCTAGTTTAAGGAAAATACAATTTTGACCAGATTGCGGTGGGTCGATAGCGCATTTACCTGGAATTCAGTAATGGTATTAAATGGTTGACCTGTTTTGCCAGTCCCTGCAGTTACTCTCCTCTTGATAACGGATACGTTCTGATGAACGACATAAAAGTGTGGCGTCAAAAGCATACGCACACAACGCACGAACTGATCCGTACGTTGCCGCTGACTTAGAAACTCTGCCTGACGGATCAGCAAGCGCTCATCCTGAAAAGAAAGTGCAATGCTGACCACAGAAAAAAGCTCTAGATTTCTGGCGCATATACTTTAAAATTTTTGGCAAACACCTTATTATTTGGATATTTTTGTTATGATATTCTTTCATTAGTTTAGCCACTCAACCTTGCCTTCACTCTCCCGTGATACCTTCCTCATTTATCCCCCCCCCCCACCCCTCCCCTTTCTCTCCCTCCTTCCCCATGTCTAATTATCCATATAGCGAGAAAAGCACAGATGGAGTTCTAACCACGAAATAAATAAACGAATAACCTTATTCTAAAGAACTAAGTCCTCAGAAGCTCACTATCCACCTACGAAATTATCGACGCGACTGCCATTATAAAGCAAATGCGAACTTATGACCGCAATTCTTAAATCTGACGTATTGTTGTTCCAAAGGAACCAAAGCCAGAGAATCTGGGCAAGGGTGAAACAGTTATGCACGTTAGGTTGAAATTCTATACTGAAATAAATCCGAATCGTAAAACTTCTGAGAAACGCTAATTTAAAAGAAGCGCAGGGCGAGCTAGTACTTCAAGGAAGGTGCCATTATACCTTCTCCACTCTTTTTTGTTCAACGTTAATAAATGTATGTAATCGAATGCAAATGTATGTAATCGGGCTCTAACCGGAAGGCTGCTGCCAGCGTCAAGGTCGTAGTCCCTCAGTGTTTCGAAAGCCTTTTCGGCCATACCTAATTTTTGTTGCACAGTGGATAAGTTGATACGAGCATCGACGTGGCTCGGTTGAATGTCAAGCACGCGCTCATAGGCACCAGCTGCTTCTTCCAGTTTTTTGCGCGCCTACAACACAACAATACATTCACAAACACAAACGCACCGCTGCTTCATTTACTGTCCCTAAAGCATACCTTCGGCTAGCCACATTAACGATAAGCAACTGTGGTTCGTCCATATATCAGTAACAAAAATTGACAGTAATACAACATACATTTATTAACTTTAATTAATTAAATGCCCACCCCTCAACATTACCACCTTTTCTCGGAAAAACTGGTGAACACAATAACCACCTTTATATGAAAACAAATCAGGATATGCAATTCGAAAATTTGCCGTTTTTCTACGAACGCTTTAAGATGAACTCGATTAAATTATCTCTGCAAAATGAAATGACACAAGCCGCTTCTGTCATACACTGCAATCTTAAATTTGTCTTTCAAATATGCTGCGGTTTTTTAATGACTTGAAAAGACACCTAAGGCTTCAAAATGCGCAGGAACCAGTAAAAGTGAGTCCGTACTATAAGGTTCTGTTGGAAAAGATTTTCGTTTGGAAGGTCCCCCCCCCCCCCATCCCCCAACCAGCAACTTTCGATTCAGCTGAGGAGGTGGGACTAAGATGGAAAAGTGGGAGAACGTATTCTGAGCACCATGCCACTCCACACCATTAAAAGAATGACACGCGAACGAAATGTGAAAGCATGTGACCGAAAGAAGTTGTCCGTAGAGAAACCAAACATCAGCACATTCAGCGAAACAATGTCGCGCCAACAGATGTTCCACATATTTCTGTGCATGTGGAGTGCAGTCGACTGCTTGGTAGGCACGTGCAATATCCACATATAACGGCTCATCTGCCAGCACTATCTCGCGCTCGAACAACTTATCCACCAGCGTCTGACAATAAATCAACATTTGGTTGCTTAATTATGCAATACTTTTAATCGAATCAATCTCATTCAGAAATCGAACCACACGAAAACAAAAAGCAATTGTACGATCAATATGATGCCCTTTGCATTCCTGTATGCGTCTCCAAAATCTAAAGCTAAACTGGAAAGGCAGTGTCTCTGCATTAATTGCATGCTTTCTTTTTTTCTCACCATCATCCTCTCTCTCCTCTGAAAAAAAAAACGCTGAGAAGACATTACTAACAATACCATCCAAAATCATCGGAAGCTTTACAGCACACTGTAGGTTGAAACGATACTGCTTTCTTCTTTAAAGTCTAGCCAGACTATGTAATCATGAAGTTGCACTTCCTAGCTACTCACCACATGCTAAATATGGTATATCATATTCTAAGCACCCAATCAATACAGTATCTAATAAAAAGTATCGAAAAGGACCATCTTCATGCCACGTTCATGAATTTTACAATGTTTTCCTCGTACTTAACGATGTCAGCACTTCCAATCCGAAGAAATATCTAATGTAGCTATTAAAAATAACAAAAATAACCAACCCCAATTACTTTTGATCAAAAGTCTTGAACGCGACACAAAAATAAGCATACCGGCACAAGATCTTTACGTCCAAGTCGAATAAAGCAGACGATAAGTCGAATGAGAAGCACCGAACTGAGCGTGTCACCGACAACGAAACGGTGCACCTTTTTTGGCGGAAATGGTGTCACCGTGTAACCGGCGTTGTTGAACTTGATCTTCAAAAATCACCACATAAATGCATACACGGATTTAAATTTAGGATCGTATACTAGCGTCATTTGTATTCAAAAAATCAGATTCTTTTCTTGCACAGATTTAAATTTACCATTACTGGCTATAAAAGAGCTGCGTAAACTATAATTGAACAAACTGCCACATAAAACAATGGCTGTTTACTGCAAAGTTACTAACCATTTTACATCATTAACTCCTTTCCATAGCCCTATGATTGCTTCGTCAAGCAAAGGGATGTACACACTGCGCTTTTGAGAGGGTGAGCCTAGCACACCATCAAGCAAAACTTGTTTTGAGTTCCATTAGGGTCAACCAACAAATACCACATAAGCAAGTAAATCCCAGAGCGGAAAATTGTACGGAGAATAATCAAAAAAAGAAAAAAACTGAGTGAAATTTACTCAGTTAACTATACCTTCTATACCTCCACCAAAAACAAATCTCAGAATTACCAAGACGTTATAAATATGTTTTACTTCCACTCCCTGAAGTGCCGCGTCCAAGTAAAGAGAATACGAAAGCCCAGACCAGTCTGTCCAGTCTGTCCATATTCTTTTAACAGTGCTGTAAATACAATCGATATCCGAACAACTCGTAATTCTAAACCAACGGTATTGCACCTTCCCAGGTCTGTGTTGTCTTAGGTGCTTTTGTATATGGCCATAATTCTTAAATCTTTCCTCTCAACTACTCCAAAGTCCAGTTACCCTTAAAAACTTCCCCGCTCCCACCACTCTCCAACTTTCCTATTCCTCAACATAAAACTCCCAAATCGTCCCAAAAGGCGGCTAATTTTCCCTGTCACAAGCAGCATTATTCTTTCACAGCAACAGTCAATACAGTAACAGTCAATATAGTAACCTCCATAGCGAACTTTCCCTTTTCGTCCAATGCTGTTATTCCAGGACATAAGGCGAAAATAGATTTCGCTGCATCTTCAAAACGCTGTCGTGCCACCCACATACCTCAAATCGATGAAATATATTAGAATAAACAACGATATTTGCGAGTAAAAAATAAAATCGAACTGCAGCACGATAAGCAGCCACCCTCTCCCCCTCCCCTCCTCCCACCTCGGCTCTTAAGACATCCTCACCTCTCGTCTCCTCTTTCCGCAGCCAGTGAACATCGGAACTGCTGTCAATGCAGCAAGAAAAAAAAAGGAAATGCGGAAAATAAATAGAGAAATACATGTAGAAGTCAGAGTGTGCAAACGCACCGACAAGTGTGTGATGTTGTGAATCGACCTTCCGACCGAATTCTCGACTCCGCAACACGAATGCCTCCAGCGCCATAATCGCTTTCTCCTCGTCGTTCAATTGAATATAGTATTCGGCTACCTCAAATGCGACAACAGTGTTAACATATGTAACAAAAACGAAACATTCGTACGACCAAGTTCTCTCTTTCGAGATTAGCAGATAAAAATTCTTTGCAAACTGAAAAAAAGGAAGGTAACGAGGTGCTATATCAAAACACGCCCGAGTTACATACTATTTCCTACGCCAATCTGCGCACAACACATCTTGCTTACACAAGACACAACAGATGTCATCTGACTTAAGATAAACTCCACTAAACAGGGGAAATATTAAGCAAAAAAATTGCCGAAGAAATTTTCCACTTTTCAGGAGTAAAGAATCAGCGATAGAAATTCACACACAGCAGTTTACGAAAAAAAGAAAAAAAAGAATGGACGAACGCAATTTTTTAGAAGAGGCCGTCGATTCTAAACGGCAATTCCGACTGTCGATCAGTTCATCACTTCTTTTCGATACCATCTGGGAGTGGAAAATGAAAGGTAAATGGAAAATACCGTTTTGATGAGCGACTCGAACCAATCGAAGTCGACCTTCGCGCTTGAGTGGTCGATATTCTGTGCGGCCATAAGTCGTGTTTTCATTGCAACAGGTCGCAGCCCAATTTCATCAAGAGTCTCTATACGCTTCTCGTAATGTTTCCAATTACTCGGCTCAACTTTTATCGCTGCAAACGGCGCCTCATTAGCCAGTACTATTGTCTTTTCACAAATATGCTTCTTTGCTTCATTTAAAGTAAGCAAAATCTTAGGCATTAATTCAAATTAACCAGAAAAAAAAGCCAACAAGAAAAGACGGTAAGCTGACAGAAAGAGCGTAGGAAAGTGGATCACAGAGGGTCAGATGAGATAGAAACAGCATCTGTTACAAGTAATACCTGGTGCTACCACCCTGCTCATTAAAGACAACGATTATTTTGTGGCAAAAATTTCATGGACAATAAGATCCAGATATAGAAAGCAAGGGAGAAAATCTCGCTTATGCACATATCATAAACAAAAATATTTGGATGAAACTAATTGATAAATTGGTAAAAAAGGACACCGCTTCCTTGGTGTGACGAATTTAACTGAACAAAAGGCCTTTTGTCTCCCTTCCGTTAAAACTTTTACAAAAACCATAACTTTCTAATCACAAGTCCTCGTCCTCGTCGATAATGCCTACGCCATTAGAAAGACTTTAAATGAAAAAGCTCGAACCTCTCCCATAACATGCAGCGGCCTCCTCGATTCGCTGAAGTCTCCGTGCGAGATTGCCCAGCTCAACCCACTCCTCGGCAGGTGTACGGCTATTCAAATGAGCAGCTAGCAGGCCATATTGCAGACATTTGTGCGACTGATTCAATTCCTTATATATATCGGAAACTAAGCGATATGCATCCGGGTTGCGTGGCTCTTGCCGAATCACCTAAAATTGATCTTAATGAAAGGAATGCCAAGTTCCGCTTTAACGTAGGGTTCCACTGCTGCTCTATTGCAGAAACGAAAGTGGTAAAATTGTTCCAAGTCCTAACAGGCATGCAAAACGGTATTACCGAGAATGAACGCGGATTATACATATACACTGATATCGACTAACGGCTGTAATTCGTATTTCCACTTGCAATCACTTTACCGCACTAGAGCTGCTTAATGCTAAATGCTGTTCTTGACAAACACGTTTCACATTTAACGAAAACGCAAAACAGATTCATGGCTGCATGTGACTGCTCCACCCATTTGTCATTTTATGTAAATGCACGAACTCAGTCTAACCTCCTAACAGCTTCCTCAAATTCGGTTTGCTCGTTCAAAGACGACTTTTGCACAAGCTTGCTTTAGAGTTCAACTCTTATCTCCAACTAAATTTGCTTCCTTGGAACATGTCAGCGAACTTGGTCCTCTTCCTAGGCGCCAACTGCTCAATCCGTTATCAAATTCGATCTTCGCTACCCCCCCCCCCTCCCTTCTGGATAGCAAAGTTGAAATGATTCAATTTTTGCATGCTACAGCTTCGGCATTTCCAAAAAAATGCTCACAGATCTCAGCACAAGTGCGAAGAAAAGAATCAGAACCGATTCTTGTCCGTATGATAACCTTTATTCCCTATGTGAAAATCAGGAAAGGCGACCAGACGCACACGGTAATTCTAAGGGAACGATAGCAAACCTCAAGGAGCATAGTGAGCGCTTCTTTGGTTTGTCCTTTTGCATATATGACGTTCGCTTGCCCAAGCAATGCATCAAGTGTTCTAAAAATTTTCCATCATTAACTTCTTAATAGCAGCAGTAGCGTTAACTGCGAAGAAATAACTTACCCTTTAATCACTGAATAAAAATAAAAAATTTCTGAACTCTATATATAGATAAGCCGTTTCTGCCTATCCACTGAAAATGGTAGGCCTGACTTGATTTCGTCCCAGCTACAGATATGGCTAGCTGCCATGGTCGAAAACGAACTTTGTTTTGTTCAGAACTTGTCTATTCACAGGATCGTGACCCGAACCGCCCTTTGGGCGGGTGGGGAGGGAGTGAGGGGGGATTGGGTGGGAGTCTTTAGCTCTCCGACGATTTCGTTTCCGGAGTGGGAAAGCTTCCGCCTTCAACCCCCTCCCCCCCTCCTGGCTACGAATCTGCCTACTCTTGCCATCGATTAATGAAAATCGAATGTAGCCTGTTCATCCACCTACGCATATCATTTTCACCTGGGTTCATGCGTGTACGTGATAAAAACCCTAACAAGTGCAAGGAAAATCTTTTAAAGAGTGATATTAGCCAAAAATTCAGACACAACTAGCTGAGTTTCACCACCCTCGAAGGTCATCCAGGTGAAAATTTCATTTGTCGTAATGTCATCACAGATATATGAGTTTGACATTTAACAACATCACATTGGTCAACCTAGAGAATGAATACATTTTGAAAAGGTTTAAATGGAATCCAACGCAAATCGCTTGGTCCATCCATGAATCTTAGCCACCCACACCACCACCCCTTCAAAATAAAAGTGACAGAACGGGGGAAGCGGAGAATGGATACGAGGGAAGCAGGGGGAGACAGAGGACATGGAACGAGAAGAGGAAACAAACGGGAGAGAATAGACAACGAACTTGCTAAGTTTGCTACGCTGCGGTAATGCCGAGGATCCCGACTTGAACATGACGTTACGCCCACTTAGCTGCTCTGGCGGAGGACCACTGTTTCGTAATTCAATTGGGATTCCCAACAGACGATCTTCATCGATCTCCTCACCATTGTTTGCAGCCACTAATATCCGTGATAACTCGGCTTTGACCCCCCTTGGGCTTGAGTGAACTGGCACCGAGCCAAGAGGTCTCTGAAAATTGCAACTTAGAAACAAGGAACAAAGCGCACTCACATAATGCTCCGATTGCTGAAATCAAGATACTGTATCACCGCGAACAAGGCAATCAAATATTTCACTCCATTCTTATTCAAAGATTCTATCCCACTCAACAATACTATTGGATATCAGGAGTTTTTCTGTATTAAAAAACAGAACGAAAAAATCAATTTCCCTGCTACTCTCCACCCGAAATTGGCAGAACTTCAAAGTTCCGGCAGACATTACTCGAGATGGTTTGCTAATTTAGATAAGCGTTAATCGGACGACTGACGATTCAGCATCGTTTAACGAGTTGACCATACCTCTAAGTCACACCCGTTTAGAATAACTCCGTTTTCACTTACCCATGGCAATTAAACCAAATTAAAAACATTAATACACAAAAATATTTTTTTAGTATCAGAAAACTACGAAAGACAAAAAACTTTTTAAATCAAAGTCGGCAACGAACAAAGGTACAAGCCGAACCTTCTGCGACATAGCAGTGATTTGTATTTCCCAATCTCGGGTTACATATATTTCTCACTCTCTAATTTACCCTACTTGTAATAAACTGGTAATGCTACCAGCCATAATGAGCTTTATGTTTTTCTTTAAAAGAACTTTATCAATAGCCGCATTATACGCATCGCTCATGAGGACAGCCCCCTTCCACCTACCACTCATGAGGTTAACCCTCTCCTACCTACCACTCATGAGGTTGACCCCCTCCCACCTACCAGTTTTCGACATTTGAGTCAACGACTTAAGGTGACTTCTGATGAACCCTGAATATGTAAACTGTTTAAGAACTGGAAGGAACGCAAGGAATGTTACATATTATGCGATTTATTGTTCAAAAGTTCTGCAAAATGTTCATAATCTTTAAAATTTATCCGCAAAATTTTCTCCCTTGCATGTTTTTAATTGCCTGAACTGTATAGGGATTGAAGATCGCCGATCTGCGATATGGGAAAATCAATAACGTGTTCGTAAGGGTTGGAAATCACTTGTGTCGGGTGCCTGCAAGTAATATTGACAGCGGCATCGCAATTTATTTTTTCGAAAAGATCATAGCAGAAAATGAAGCCATGCAGTAGAAGTTAGAACCTTACAAGAAATGGTCCCCAATCTTCAACCATTTTTTTGTACTACAAAGTAAGACAGATCCAATTCTCCTATTACATTCAACCTATTTCCATGTCGTCTTCCCAAAAACAATTTGACTTCTGGACAGGTGTTATTTCCCTGACAATTATTGAACGAATAACGATACGAACTAGACAGCTACACAATCTCTTTGGCAACAGTTGCTAACTCGGCAAGTAAGAAAGATCCTCAAATGAAACTGGAACTCAACACTGTAGGAGCGCATGGACCATCTTTTCAACAGCCATGCCATTAAAGCCCTCTGCGTCTTTTCTTCCGCCTAGCTCTCCGCCTCTCCACCCTCTCGAAAAAAACATATATATACCATCTTATAGAGACAAATCCGCTAGTTGATGGTCCCGCTTCCTCCTCGTCCTCCATTTCATCATCGTCGAAAGTCTCGCTGAAACAAATCTTAACTGTTACACGGACCCGCAGAGTTAATACCCTCTTCCAGCTCATTGCTTTAATGTGTCCCATTTGCTCTTCTTTGCTATAAAATACCGCAGTTTAAAGGGTGCAAGGAAGGCGAAGAGTGATCCTTCTGATCTATTTTATGCTCGGAGCCTCTTAATCGGGCACAACTCAAGACATCAGAAAATCCAACCACCTCTCCTTTCGCACCCTCTCTAAAGACTACCTTGCTCCTTACTCGCCTCCCTCTCGCTCAATCCGGCCAGAGGTCACCCAATATATGTGGGTAACAATAACAGGCTGACTCATTCTGAACGCGCTCGTTTCAGAAAATTCTCCTCAGTGAAAGCAGCATTAATCTACACTATCAGATAAGCACCAACTAGGCGACGAAGAAACCCAATCAAAGCACTTGATTTGGGCATTTCGGAAAAAAAAACACGCTCAATTATGATCTGTAGAAAATCTTTGGCATATCTTATGCAGTTTTCAAGGAGCAAATCAGGAGAGTGAAAGAAATAGAAACAGCAAATGAAAAAAAAAAAAGATTATTAACTCAGCACTTGCAAAGTGGAAAAACTGACTTAGCAGAAGCCGAATCAAGATAGCGATGTGAGCGAGATGACTTCATAGCGACATCTGTCTCCTCAACTGAAATAAACGTGTGAAAAAAAAATAGGCTCAGTGGGAGTATTCGATCTCTGAATTTATAAAAACCTAGGCCTTCTCATCCGAAAGTATCACGATTTCATTGCAGGCTTTCAGCCGCACTCCTACTCTTTAATAAGTACAAATTAGTTGACAGCTGCAAAACTATAAATGGCAAAAACAACGCGGTACAGATGAGAGACATTGGAAAAGCTTTTACGTACCAAACAAATTAATATGCTAGCTCCGCTGGCTGCTTTATGTGCAAAGCAGCTAAATTCGCATTCACAAAATTTGTAATTCGAGACTAACAGTAAAGGAAATATAGAATTTCGATTATTCCAAGAAAATGACATCTAAACTTACAGCTGTCATCGATTCACACACATTTCTCGAAGCTTACTTCATTTATCGCAAGAAGTCGCTCCAATTTCATCGCTCATTACAACCCTACTTCGTTCATCTTTACTTGTTCAAAGTTTGTGCTGCTGATGCCTCAGTAGCAAAAAGAGTCTCACATAAACGGCGGCAACAATACACGATAAAACAAACGTTCTTCATCGACTACTGAATCATCGAAATCGGCTGCTTCCTCATTCAACCCCACACCACCTGCAAACAGACATCACATTTTTTGCTAAAACATCCATCCGTAACAGTAAAGTGCGCAAGATAGAGTGGTTGATATGCCCAGCACGCCACAGCTTACTAAATGGTAGAGGCTAAAACTGGCATTGGTCGAAGAAGAAGTTTTAGCACAAAAATATGGAAATTCGAATGAACATGCAGAAAGTACCATTAGAAAATGAAGTTTCGAACGGAGGCATAGAAAATTTCATTCCAATAGAAAATTGCACCAGAACTTATACCCAAGCGCATTTTTCGCACATTCCTGCAGCAAAGTAAAAACGAGTCGACACAAATAAAGCAGTGTGATCCTGATTCTGTAAACACCAACGACTGGATGCTCCAGTCGACCTCTCCCGAAGCAACTTTCCAAGATCAGCCAGTGTGGCATACCATGAACTTCCAACTGTGCAAATTCTCCACTGAGGTATAACTCAGTCACTAGTGGAGAAGGTCTCTATTGACACAATCTAGACTAGCACTCATCAGACTAAAACGTATATTCTAAATGATTGTGCTGCAAAAGGCTTTAAAATGCTCTAAATAGAGACGTTGTTCTCAGCCACATTAATTAACCTAAGTATTTCGTTGTTAACTATTTCGCATTTTTAAAGAAAAAAAAAACGTGATGTACAAGGTGAGGCTGCAGGGGAGAGGAGTTGACTGGTAAGGGAGCAAACTGATGAGAAGAGAAAGGGCACTAATTTCCCAATTCGCTCCAATTTCATCGCTCATTACAACCCTACTTCGTTCATCTTTACTTGTTCAAAGTTTGTGCTGCTGATGCCTCAGTAGCAAAAAGAGTCTCACATAAACGGCGGCAACAATACACGATAAAACAAACGTTCTTCATCGACTACTGAATCATCGAAATCGGCTGCTTCCTCATTCAACCCCACACCACCTGCAAACAGACATCACATTTTTTGCTCAAACATCCATCCGTAACAGTAAAGTGCGCAAGATAGAGTGGTTGATATGCCCAGCACGCCACAGCTTACTAAATGGTAGAGGCTAAAACTGGCATTGGTCGAAGAAGAAGTTTTAGCACAAAAATATGGAAATTCGAATGAACATGCAGAAAGTACCATTAGAAAATGAAGTTTCGAACGGAGGCATAGAAAATTTCATTCCAATAGAAAATTGCACCAGAACTTATACCCAAGCGCATTTTTCGCACATTCCTGCAGCAAAGTAAAAACGAGTCGACACAAATAAAGCAGTGTGATCCTGATTCTGTAAACACCAACGACTGGATGCTCCAGTCGACCTCTCCCGAAGCAACTTTCCAAGATCAGCCAGTGTGGCATACCATGAACTTCCAACTGTGCAAATTCTCCACTGAGGTATAACTCAGTCACTAGTGGAGAAGGTCTCTATTGACACAATCTAGACTAGCACTCATCAGACTAAAACGTATATTCTAAATGATTGTGCTGCAAAAGGCTTTAAAATGCTCTAAATAGAGACGTTGTTCTCAGCCACATTAATTAACCTAAGTATTTCGTTGTTAACTATTTCGCATTTTTAAAGAAAAAAAAAAACGTGATGTACAAGGTGGGGCTGCAGGGAAGAGGAGTTGACTGGTAAGGGAGCAAACTGATGAGAAGAGAAAGGGCACTAATTTCCCTCCCCCTCATTTCCGCAATATAAAAGAGCAATGTCGCTGCCAAGTGTAATCCAGCGATGTCCTCTTATTCAAACTATCTCATCTCGCTTCCCGCCTCATTACGCGCACTTTTAATTGTGCATTTATTAGACCGCTACCCTCAATAACAAATATGCCATTATATGAGTTCCTCCTGCTGCATCTGGCGGGCGTAACGGCAATTTTGCTGACTGCTGGGATTTAAATGACACATAAAATACGATTCAAAGGTACCCTACCAGTCATTTCCATGAATTCGTCATAGGCGATTTCATTGCGCATGAAACGTCCTAATGCTTCATTATAGTCGGCATCCGCTGTTGCCATGTCGATGTCACTGCCTGATGAGGCGGCCAGTTGATCGCTCACGTCCATACCGCTTATCGTGCCATCAATTTCAACAAGCTTTCGCCGACCTTTACTTTTGCTTGCCTGATGTTGCAAAACTGAAAATAACTTTCATCGAGATGGCTTTTCACACAAGCAACTACTGCGCGACAGTCATGACGAACACTTTTAGAAAGTTGTAAACCCTGATCAAAAAACTGGAATTTTATAAATGCCTTTGAAATAAATGTAAGGGACCCCCAAATCCTAGACCTCCGGACAAAAAGGATTTTCAAAAGCTATATCAAAGTTTAGGCAAAGTGGATATTATGAAAAAAATAGATGCAAAAAGCGGAATGAACGTCGATTCAGAACTGCAGCTGGCTGCGACAGGAAAAAGAAATGTAGTGAAAACGGAAGTAACAAGCGAAAACGCCTATTCATGATCCCAGCTAACTAGAAGCGAAAGAACGGGGATCGAAGGAAACACAAACGGTTGGCGGGATGACGAAAGGTGCTCAGGCCAAAAAAAGACTATATATATATATGTATATATATGTATGTATATATATATATGTATATACATATATATATAAAATATATTATGCACAATTCATGAATACAGAACGCCACTGTTAAAATTCATGAAAGAATGTTGAAATTGACTTGGCCAGCTGACCTCTAGATAATCTATAACAAGATGCGCTGAAAGCAACAATTTTTCACTGACAGAGAGGGGGTAGTCTGTGCGAGTGCCCCTCTCGTTTTTTCATGATATGTTGGTAGGTGTAGGAAATTTAGGAAAAGAAAATGAACAGAGATAGGATACAAAACTTACGGATACAAAAAATATTTAACCTAGAATTAAAGCAACGCAGAAATGGTTAGAAAATTTGAAATGTATAATAACGAGAACAGTAATGTAGAAGAGCAGCAGTCGGAAAGTTGTGATAGTAAAGACGAATATTTTGTTATTTGGGAGCCTAGCTTATTAAGGAAATCTTCCACTGCTCACCCTTATGATGCGTGAAGATATTCTATTGTTATGAGACTGACCGCTGATGTGGTGCTATGTTGATATCATGCACATTGTGTAATGTTTTGAATACGCCTGTTGAGATAGCGTTGTAACTGCGTACTGCACGAGGTTTAAGGGTTTAATTATCCACAAGATTGTAACGTGATAGCATTGATTGTAACATGATAGCATAAGACAAGAATACAAAGGTTGGCTAATGCTGTGTGTCAAGCCAGTGGTAACAACCTGCTTGATCCCCTCCCCCCCCCACATCGGCAATACCCCTCTGAAGCAGTATTCGAGCCCTCAGACCGCCTCCTCTACTCCGTTCATTTGCTTATTTCCGCTCTCTGCCTTACCTTGAACGACCTTACTCAGAACAACTTAGCTCAAACCGGACAGACGTGGTCAGAGGAACGAGACTGCGCGAATGACCGGTCCAGTGACGATAGATGATCAAGGTTTTCTTCCCGCTGGATTAATCTGCTTTGTCTCAGTTGCCTTCTTTTCGTTGCAACGGTGGCAGGCTGAGCAGAATAATTTGCCGTTTAATTGGTCAGCTTGTTTGCGGCCTTGGGAGTTGCGATAAATTTGTTGGCCTTTCATATAAAGATGTCAGTACAACATTCTTTTTCATTACATGAGCGTTTAGTAGAAACGACCACAAAAAAAACTTTGCGACTCTTTGGCACCACAACGCTAAATTTTAAAAAATCAAGTAGGCAAAAAACGACAGTAATAAGTATTCTAAAGATGGTCTGATGTTACGATGCATTTCAAAGACGTTACAAAACTTTTAAAGTGTAAGATTACTGAAGCTGCGATTGTCGTTTGAAGTCCATTATTTTGAGCAACCCGAATGTTATTCTTAAAATAATATCAGTCGGAGTTGTGATCAAAACCTCATTTTCGAGAAGGAGCATTATTTGAGCTCAACATCTCCAACCATCGCGTGGGAGTGAGTCAGACCATTTCTTTTGCAAATTCCTCGACTCGTTTCACAGTGGAGGATTTCTGATTTTTCAGCTATTATCACTATGCCGGAGAGGGTCCCCTATTTTAACATCTTTCCCCACATACCCCTTCCCACACTTCACCCCTGATCTCAGCTACTAACTCAGTTCTTTTGTATGTTCGGACGAGAAAAAAGGCTGAAAGCCCTATAATGCTTAAATGGAGTGCGGTGAATGGGTTCGATTTTGATCTCATGATCGAACACCGCAATAACTCTAATCGCCATAACTTCAGCACAACATTAAACACTTACAGTCAGCGACGTTCGATTGTATGCTGTCCTGTCGAACACGCATCGGCACCAAATCGGCAAACTTTTCACCACAATCATCCATTACACTCTCTGGTAGTCCGTAACAAACCAACAACTGCAAACGAATCCACACCTCATTTACTGTATTTTCCTATCTCACCCTGCGTTCATCGTATTTAAAGCGGGAATGGTAGAATGGTAATAGACAGAAAGACGATCGAAATGCTCGACTGCTTAGTACAGGATTCACGTTCACTCACATACATAAGCGCCACTCTAAATGGGCGCCTGATGGAGGACAAAAATGGGTGTCCTTAATTAACTGAATCACTCCAAAATATTTAGTGACTGGCGGCGTAGCCATTCAGAAATGAAACCCATCCAACTGCAACTGGTACAGGTTAAGCTTGACGTAATGAATGGGAAGAACAGATTTGGAAAACACAATGAGGTTAAAACTTTTCCTCACATCTCTGATAGGCAACAATTTTTCTGCTTTTTTGCCGCCTCGACCCCCACCCGCATCGGATTCCTTCCTCTTGAGACCAGCTAAAAGTCGTCACCCTTTTCCTACTAGTTCGGGCTCAAATGTACGAAAATAAAACACTGATTTAACGCCATGTTTGGAATAGACCTTTAGACGGTAAGAAATTTTTTCAGAATAATCCAGGACGAGGAATCATTACTATGAATCACAAATGACCCACGATCGCCTAATCGGAAGTGGATCGGTTGCAAAATTCTTGATTTCAGCAGCCATTTGTGGCCGACAGATCGTCGAGCACTAGAAAGAATTGGAAGCTTTGCAATGAAAGAATCTTCCAATACATGAAATTTCACACTGTTGCACTTGTGGGTCACTAAAAGCCCTTTTATGAGCTATTTACATAGCTCAAGTTTTTTAACCCAAAAGAGAAGACCTGCAAACGAACTATTCGCTAAGAAATAGCAATAGGCCAAAATTAGGTCTCCGAGTTGGTGGTTAGCAAAAATTTAGCCGAAAACAGTTACCCACCAAAATTTTCTAAAACCGAGCAAGCGGATTATAGAAAATTTGGTGGGCAACAATTTCTGAGAAGAGTGCGGCGCCTAATGGTCCTTTCGACATGAACGCTGTGTCACTTTGGCAAAGTGCTGGACAGGTGGTATTGAGAGCAGTCATTGTGATCACTGAACAGGTGGAGTATGCAGGATGTGGTGAAGTGGTACAGTTGCAAAATGATTAACCACACACATATTCTTCAGCACATCGTCCCAAAACCCGCTGATATTTTTCCTTCTGAAACGCCCTGTAATGGCATTATTATCAACAGAAATTGTCACTTTGATTTCAGCTGCACTAGCGCAAGTGGTTCGCAACTTTTTCATTAAAGTACGACGTGAAATGGTAGAGAAAAATATTACGGCTCAATTTAGATCACCCCGCCACTCGCTTAACATTACTAAGTCGCAAGCGAGACAGAAATTGGTGAACAAGAACCGCGACTCGTTTTAGACTGTGAGCCGGGATAATGCCAAATCGGCTCAGTGACGATGTGCTGATGATCTAGAACAACGAAGGAGACCGTTGTGCGCTATCGCTATCTTCCATCGACTTTAAGAGTTCGCAGTTTCCTTCAAATTGTTCCACCGATAACGAAAGAACACATTACACGAACATTACATCGTTTCGTAAATTCCAATTCGCGTTTTAAGTTCCCACAACGAAAATGCGGGAACACGAAAGTGTGAATCGATTGCAGCCATTTATCTCGTTGAGAACTACAGTTCTTTTTTAAAGCTATGGACCTGTGTTCCGACAGGGCGGAGCGCTACTTGCTTTCAGGAAATCTCAGGGAGGTGAACCCGACAAAAAGAGCTTCTTATATAAGAAAAAAGTGGTTTCTCTGTGTCACGCGACCCTCATTAGACCATCTGTAATGCTGTTCGGGCATCTGCTTAACTGTGTTCACCTCTTTTCTATGATGCGTTCATGAACGATCCCTTTCTGTTTGTCGCATGATTCAGAAGTGCTGTTTGCTATGCAAGTTGGCAGTTGATTGACAGTTACCGTGCGGTGTCCAATTGATCTAATGGCTGCTCTCATTGACAGCCGTAAATGCGACATGAACAAATGCAGAAACCATTCGCACGAAGGCCATTTAAAACGGCAGTCAGTGCTAAAGAAGACATCGACCGTAGAAAACTTTTTGTCCGTACACCCCATTACGTCACAACAAAGCTCTACAGAACCCCATCCACGCGAACCTTCCTACTCTACTACCGTCATCATCTTTGCAGCAAATAAGCACTAAAAAACGATCAAGTGGAATTGCTCACACGGCTTTCCGAAGTGCTATTTATGAAATGTTAATGAAATATCGGCGACTTGTCTCTCTTATCAAGACTTCTCATTTACCACATCCGCCGTTGATTGAAATCTGCCGTATCTCATGATGTCTTCAGCACGGTGCCATAGCTTTATCATAAATCAGCACAAAATTTGTGTGCCCTGTTCCCATGATACCAATAATTTATCTAAGGCAAATCATTCCGTATTGTTTCACCGGCAGAAATGAGCGTAACACCCCCATCAGTCCTGAATCGGGAAGTGGCAGCAGCAAAGCTCGACTTCAAAATGAAATCTTGAATGACTCAAGAAAAGGAAACAAAAAAGTCGGACTAAGGCGACATGAATTTTCGTATTCATTAATATCAAAGCATTTGCCAACGGAAAAAGTGCAACAATCCGAATGCAATCAAACGTAATATCGCTTCCTAATCGATGCGAACCTCGAATTTAGCACTTTCGTTCGTTTTTTCCCAAACTGTTACCTAATCATGTGATCAATATGAAATCGTACTCAGCTGAGTGGGATTTCATATTGGTCATATAATCAATATGATTACATGATCAGTATGAACCAATGTGTGATCAACATCAATATGAGATCCTACTCAACTGATATTGATGACGTTAATCCACTAAGGTAGGTTTGTTTTACTACTGGAATAGTCGCTTGCATGATTAAGTCATTCATCCCATCCATTGATTAGGCACAATGAACGGAACGGCTTTCCAAGGTGTGAAAAAATTACTACGGTAATGACTAATGGGTCGGCCCAAATACAGACAGTAGAAAAGTCGCAACATCAAACATCATTTCGGCCCAACAAAAAGTCGTTCGCTCTTGAATCCTCTCAAATTTATGAGCAAACTTTGCGTGGCATACAACGAGCTTTTGGTTTCATAGCATATGTCAATTGCCATATGAAAAAAAAAAACAGTGAGAACTATTCTAACGATTAAGAATCGTCATAACCAATAACACCTCGACCACATGCATTGGGTGAGAAGTCATGAAAAAATCAGCAGTTTACGAGAAGGGCAACAATCGCTCTAAAAGTTGCCTTGATCGTTTTGCCGCAAAGCGTAAAATATCCTGAGGAATTGACCTGCTGCCACGCAAAATAGGCCTCGAACTGCGAAGGTTTAGTTGTTTATTTTTTCATATATAGTAAGCAACATGTAAGAATTGTTGTTAGAAGCTACCAAAATAAATCACCTCACCTGATTCCACCGCTCAGGGATGCGAGCGGTGGAATCAGGTGAGGTGATTTATTTTGCTGGCTTATCAATGCTTGCTGCGATCCATATAAACGCGTAGGTATCTGCATTCCTAGTCTCCAGTAATCCATTCGTACCAAGATAAGCTTCTCAATTATTTAATTTCATAAAAACGAGATTTCATTGAAAGGTAACCTTGTCAATCTTTATTGTAAATAAAGATTCTCTCTCTCTCTCAAGACGTAGTCATAACTGACAGTGGTAGCGCACTATCCCAAACACCCATAAGGGTGACCATTTGTCCATTTGCCATAACCGACTCAGTTAGCGAATCATTCAACACATAAACATCCGTTAGTTGTATCCGATTTCGGATTAAAGACAGTGGTCATGGTCGCCGTCACTGGGTAATGCTGTGACGTCATGATGGGAAAAGCAGATGCGAATACTAGCGATTGACGTGGAGGACGAGTTCACCACCTATGTGTTACTGAATTCGATAACTGCTAACGAGAGAGTTCTGAAATAATACGCATACACATCGCACAGATCCCCTTAAACAGTTTCGCAACCTTCAAGATCAGAGCAAATAGTAGGTGACGTTTTTATTGGTTTGATGAAGTAGGCGTCTCGTGGAATGTTTGTCGAGATTTGTTTGGTGCCATTCGGCGATGAAAGCGACTATCGTTTGAGATCAAAGAGATATTTCTTCCTCCTTTTGCTTGGCATTGTTCTCTGTTCATTTATTTAAAATTTTGTTGCTTAATTTCATTTATTTACTGAAATGCTGTTTCGCTCATAGTTAGATTCTTTTCGAGTGGCTTATTATTCGATTAAGCATAGTTTGGTTGGAGTTATCGTTGTGAGTAGAGAAGTGAAAATGCAGAGTGAATTCGAATATGTCCTTTTGGAAGAAGGAGCCGCCTAACGTTCAGTCCCATTTTAGTGATTTTGAGACTTTCGAAGATGAGAAAATTTGCGAAATGGCCATCATTTTGGAATGTCTGTATGAATTCTTCCCTGCTACAACTGTACTACAACTGCATACTGTGTCTGCCAATCATAATTTATTTACATTTGAATTTACTGCATACAACGAACAAATCCCCCTCCCCCCCCACCCCGTAGCTCGCTTTCNNNGCTTTCCCTGCAATGGATGCAGAGAGTGAGGTCAGTCGCAAATTTTGAGATTTTTGAAGACTGATCAACAGCCATCATGTCAACAGTCAAAGAAAAGAACGCAATATTTTCGGATTTCTTAAAATAAAACTCATTTTGAAACTGCAAGTTTTCGACGCCTTCGATGCGCTCAGCATTTCCGAATTTAAAAAAAGTGCGTCCGTTCTATATTTTGAAGTCTGCCTGGCGCAAAAATGGTGAGACGCAAATTTCGTTCGAAAAATTGTAACGCACAGAACATTCGAAGATGGAAGGAAAGGCGGAGATAGATGGAGAAGGAGGGGAGAGAGGAGGGGTAAGGGACGGTTGGAGTGGCAAAGGTGATGGGGATAGTAGAGGGCAGTTGGGAAAGAGAACCTCGATGTCTCTTATGTATATTCCTAACGGTTCATTGAGAATGCCAATGTAGCAGTGCTATTGCTTCGCAAAACAAAGCGATCACTAGTGTCGAATCAAGCATATAAAGCTGCAACCGAGACAGAAATGTTCATGTTTTACATTTTCCATNAGGGGGAGGTTCTAACAGCATGAAACATTTGAGGTTCACCTCAAACAAACGTTGACTTATTAACGTCACCGTTTATCAAGTCATAGCCTTCGTGTACTTTAATATGTTCATGCCTAATCCCTTACTTTTACTTCTTCTTTTATCTCCTTTTTCAGCAGATTGTTCATTTTGTCGTTCCAACATTGTTCGTATCCAATCTTATTTTAGCTGTTTCCTTTTCATTTTATCATTTGGTTGTATGCTGCATTTCATGCTCTTTTTTCCACTATGACTATAAGCTGAGATTTTAGCAAATCGACGTTTGTTTCATGTGCATATCATATGTGTCGCAGACCTAAAGTGAACTCCTCATTATTTACCGATTACTGTATAAATTATTTACTGCTCATAAATTATTTTCCATGCATATAGCACTGAATAATATGCGATATGAACGATTGAGTTGCTGTTGGCTATAAAAGGTGAAATCGAGGTGCATTCATCGATTTTTGCTTAAGTAAACTTATTGCCTTATTGCCTAGTGGTTTATCACTTCAAGAATGTGCATGTGAAATAATAAGCAAATTTATAATTTTTCACATTCTACGTTTTTGATTTTCTCCAAGCCTTCTCTTCCCTTAACTCGTTTTTCGCCGATTCGATCAATGTGATGAGCAGTTTTGCACATATTTACATATTTTTTGCCAGTATTCCAAGCACTACGCATAGTATCAGTTCCTCGAAGTGCAAATCCGCCAAGCCTTCCTTCTCCTTTTTCCTTGTTCTTCCTGTTCTTTCCTTTCACTAGCCCAAATGGTACATCCAAGCGCCCAATTACGGTCTTTGCATATGATCTTCGATGGTCTGTAGAAAAATGTGACGTGTCAGTGCATGTGCTTTTTTGCTTAGTGGTGTGATAGAAGTATCAGCGATTAAACATACAATCACGTGATCTGTTATCAGTGCAATTACAATCGCTCTTCAATTGTATGACACGTTCTTATCTCAAGGGTGCGTTACAGTCATTTTTTGATGCCCTAATAACGACAGTTGCTCATTCTCAGAGGTGATAACGGGTCGGGAGGGCTATGCCAGCGGAGCTTTATGCTCTGGCAGGTTCAACCAAGCTGGACAGGCTTCCCGTGGGCTCCAGGGAGACGATGGTGGTATCTGATCCCCAAGGGCCAACCCGGCCAAAGCGGAACGGTGAACCACCGCGGCTAAGGAGCACAAGGGCTAGCAACCCTGAAGCAACTACCGCAGAGGTAAAAAAAGGCTTGCCGGAGGAGAAAAATCGAATAAAATGTGATGTGCTAGGACTCTGCGAAACACGCCGGAAGGAAGAACTAAACGCGAGAGGGGAAGATGGCAACTCCCTGAGACTGGGGAAGAAGCCGGTATTAGAACAGTCGGAGGGATAGGGTTCATCATAGGCAAGGAATGGGCTGACAAAGTCATCTCGTGCAACGTAACATCATCACGAATAGGTGTTTTGAACGTTCAGATATCTGGAAAGGCCACCCTCAAAATCATCCAGACCTATGCCCCAACAAGTACAAATGATGACGATGAAATCGAAGAATTCTACCGAGAGCTAGAGGCAGCTCTAGCCCAAAAATCCACATACACCATCGTCATGGGCGATTTCAACGCAAAGGTCGGAAAAGGGCGGAAAGATGAGAAATATGTTGGAAAGTTTGGATTAGGAGAAAGAAATGAAAGAGGAGAACATTTAGTAACCTTCGCCGAGACGAAAAGCTTCGCATTGGAAACAGCCTATTCAGGAAGCAATTATCAAAAAGATGGACCTGGATAGCTCCGAATGCTCAGTACCGAAACGAGATCGATTACATGCTGATCGACAGAAGACGTTTACTCCAAGACGTCTCGGTCGTTGAACCATTCAATACCGCCAGCGACCATCGCTTAGTACGGGCAAAGATCGTTATCGACAGCAAAAGAGAGAAGAAGGCACTGCACATTTTATTGAAAACCCAACGCACAAAGGCCTTTGACGAAGTGGTATTAAAAGATGCCATCGAGACAGAGAACTGGAATCAGCTTGAAGAGATCGACAAAGAT
>JPKZ01002916.1:228156-244348 GCA_000803305.1 Toxocara canis | reverse complement strand
GTAACATCGGAAATGATAAAGAGCGCAGGGGTAGCTTCTTGGAAAGCCCTCGCAACAAGATTCAACAAATATCTAAAGGAGGGCACAATACCCTCGCAGTGGGAAAGGTCAAATACCATCTTGCTTTACAAAAAGGGCGATAAAGAACATCTAAAAAACCATCGTCCCATTTGCCTCTCTAAAAAACTATCGTCCCATTTGCCTCCTCTCTCATATTTATATGCTGTTTACAAAGATCGTAGTAACGAGGCTATCAAACGTTCTCGACTACCAACAGCCAAGACAGCAGGCAAGCTTTCGCAAGAACTACAGCACGATGGATCATATATTTACCCTTACACAACTATTCGAGAGGGCAGGAGAATACAAACTACCCCTTTGTGTCGCTTTTGTAGACTACGAAAAGGCCTTTGACAGCGTAGAAATAAACGCAGTCCTAAATTCTCTCCACAATCAAGGTATCGCGGCCCAATACATCAATCTGCTCAAAGAGGCAAACTCGTACTGCACCACCGACACAACAGGGCGACACAATCTCCCCGAAACTATTCACTGCATGTCTCGAATCAGTCATCCGAGACATCGACTAGGAAGGTGGTATCGACATCAACGGAGAGTATCTCAACCATCTTCGGTTTGCAGACGACATCGTACTCATCCTTCAACCACTAACGAACTACAGGCCATGCTGACCAAGCTCAGCACTCACAGTGCAGCAGTTGGCCTTAAACTAACCGCATGAAAACAAAATTCATGTGGTCAGGAACGACAAAACCAGGCCAAATAGTAGTGGAGGGCGATGTAACCGAAGAGGTGAAGGAGTATGTCTACTTGGGACAGATGGTGAAGATGGATCGCGACACGCAGCCCGAAATAACGCGACGAACAAGAGCAGGATGGAGGGCGTTCAACTCGATAAAGGATGTGCTGAAAAAGAAAATGAGCAAAACCCTCTGTGCCCATCTATTCAACAGCACGGTCCTACCCGCCATGCTATACACAAGCGAAACGTGGGCCACAACAAAAAATGAAGAAAGACAACTAATGACGGCACAGAGGGCAATGAAAAGATGTATGTTAGGAATATCGCTACGCGAACACATCCGATGCGAGGAGATTCGCCGAAGGACTGGAGTCCGAGACGTGATCGCAGAGTACCGGAAGCAGAAGCTACGTTGGCCAGGCCACGTAGCTCGAATAAGCGACGGCAGCTGGACTCACGCGGTTGCCGAGTGGTACCCTATGGGACAAAAACGACCTCTCGGGAGACCTCCAAGAAGGTGGAGAGACGAAATACGGAAAAACATGGCAAAGAAGAGCAAGATCTAGAGCAAAATGGAAACGCATTATGACCGGCAACGTCACGAACGTTCGATAGCGCGGTCAATCCAGTGATCTAGTGATGAATAACGACAGTTGCTCATTCTCATTAGAAGACAAGTGAACCTCACAACATATAGTCAGTCAGTCGTTGTTTGTGATCGATAAATAACTTTTTTTTTTAATCAAGAAGGAAGCCCAACAATATCGCAACTTCACCGAAGTACTCCTTGGATGGAATCGGGAATTGTTTGTAAAAGTAATCGGAAGTAAGCGGCGATCGAAAGGTCCAGGTGGAGAGCAGAATCGCTTCAACACTCGCTGGCTGTTGCAGAACCGCCAGATGAAAATTAACAGTATTTTTTGAAATGTTGATGGTAAAATTCCTTCATACAAAAAAGCCGCCCTGGAATCATAGGGAGTGCTTGGGCTATCTGTCTAGTTTTGACGGAGATGTTAGGTGCATGAAGCATGGAATTTGAAGTTTATGCGCATATTTTTCATACCTAAGAGGTGAGGATCTTGAAATCCTGCAGTGAAAAAAATTACTGTGAATTACCTGCGAAAAAAAAAACAAGATATTAATGAAATACCGCCTTGTCAACCGTAGCGGAAAGCTTGCTAGTGTCATTTTCTTATCCGGCGAGTTCAGTTCATGAGATAGAATAAGTCACGAAAAAGCCAGAATAAGTCACGAAAAAGCCAGTGTCTGAACGAAGTTTCAGGCTTTTTCCAGCTACCTATTTGGACTCTTACGCTGAGATGTCCTTTCCCTGAAACAATTCCTGAAGCAGTTCTACAAGGATGTCGTTTCTCGACGCCCTCATCCCTTCCCATCCCCCTCCCCACCTCCCTTCTCCTCCCCTTTGATGTTACTGTTGACAACAGCAACATGACACCATCTAAAAAGATGACCGTATAGGGGGCGAACTGCTCCATTTTTCATGGAGCTTCCAACTGTCAACTCCCGCTCGACGTGATTTTCCAGATGAGATGGCTCTTTAACTTCTTGGTCAAATCGTTTCCTTCCGTCGTCTTTTTACTGATAGAGTCCCTTTCTCATTTTCTCCTTCCCCCCTCCTCCACCCTCCTCCCTCAACGAAATGCGCCTTCCCCCTGATACTAGCTATAGCCGATGAATTTATAGTGAACAATCTACGGCTTGTGGCGGCTAACGAACAAAATTTGGTCGTCGTGTTTCTTTATATTCATCTACAAATTACTATCTCTACCGTCTAGCATCCTCCAACTACTTCACTTGCACAGTATAGAGTTCCGTTCGTGCAACGGACCGTAACATTCGTGCTTCTATAGCAAGCGAAACGTGGGCCACAACAAAAAATGAAGAAAGACAACTAATGACGGCACAGAGGGCAATGAAAAGATGTATGTTAGGAATATCGCTACGCGAACACATCCGATGCGAGGAGATTCGCCGAAGGACTGGAGTCCGAGACGTGATCGCAGAGTACCGGAAGCAGAAGCTACGTTGGCCAGGCCACGTAGCTCGAATAAGCGACGGCAGCTGGACTCACGCGGTTGCCGAGTGGTACCCTATGGGACAAAAACGACCTCTCGGGAGACCTCCAAGAAGGTGGAGAGACGAAATACGGAAAAACATGGCAAAGAAGAGCAAGATCTAGAGCAAAATGGAAACGCATTATGACCGGCAACGTCACGAACGTTCGATAGCGCGGTCAATCCAGTGATCTAGTGATGAATAACGACAGTTGCTCATTCTCATTAGAAGACAAGTGAACCTCACAACATATAGTCAGTCAGTCGTTGTTTGTGATCGATAAATAACTTTTTTTTAATCAAGAAGGAAGCCCAACAATATCGCAACTTCACCGAAGTACTCCTTGGATGGAATCAGGAATTGTTTGTAAAAGTAATCGGAAGTAAGCGGCGATCGAAAGGTCCAGGTGGAGAGCAGAATCGCTTCAACACTCGCTGGCTGTTGCAGAACCGCCAGATGAAAATTAACAGTATTTTTTGAAATGTTGATGGTAAAATTCCTTCATACAAAAAAGCCGCCCTGGAATCATAGGGAGTGCTTGGGCTATCTGTCTAGTTTTGACGGAGATGTTAGGTGCATGAAGCATGGAATTTGAAGTTTATGCGCATATTTTTCATACCGAAGAGGTGAGGATCTTGAAATCCTGCAGTGAAAAAAATTACTGTGAATTACCTGCGAAAAAAAAAACAAGATATTAATGAAATACCGCCTTGTCAACCGTAGCGGAAAGCTTGCTAGTGTCATTTTCTTATCCGGCGAGTTCAGTTCATGAGATAGAATAAGTCACGAAAAAGCCAGTGTCTGAACGAAGTTTCTAGGCTTTTTCAGCTACCTATTTGGACTCTTACGCTGAGATGTCCTTTCCCTGAAACAATTCCTGAAGCAGTTCTACAAGGATGTCGTTTCTCGACGCCCTCATCCCTTCCCATCCCCCTCCCCACCTCTCCTCCCCTAGAATAAGTCACGAAAAAGCCAGTGTCTGAACGAAGTTTCTAGGCTTTTTCAGCTACCTATTTGGACTCTTACGCTGAGATGTCCTTTCCCTGAAACAATTCCTGAAGCAGTTCTACAAGGATGTCGTTTCTCGACGCCCTCATCCCTTCCCATCCCCCTCCCCACCTCCCTTCTCCTCCCCTTTGATGTTACTGTTGACAACAGCAACATGACACCATCTAAAAAGATGACCGTATAGGGGGCGAACTGCTCCATTTTTCATGGAGCTTCCAACTGTCAACTCCCGCTCGACGTGATTTTCCAGATGAGATGGCTCTTTAACTTCTTGGTCAAATCGTTTCCTTCCGTCGTCTTTTTACTGATAGAGTCCCTTTCTCATTTTCTCCTTCCCCCCTCCTCCACCCTCCTCCCTCAACGAAATGCGCCTTCCCCCTGATACTAGCTATAGCCGATGAATTTATAGTGAACAATCTACGGCTTGTGGCGGCTAACGAACAAAATTTGGTCGTCGTGTTTCTTTATATTCATCTACAAATTACTATCTCTACCGTCTAGCATCCTCCAACTACTTCACTTGCACAGTATAGAGTTCCGTTCGTGCAACGGACCGTAACATTCGTGCTTCTATAGTACTTCTAATTAAGAATGAGCAGGAATGAAAAGCTAAGCGACCCATCTACTTCACACTCAGTTGTGAACGAGTATTTTCCACAATATTTAAAACTTTCTGCCTGAGGGTTGATTTTAATGCAAGTTTCAAACCTATCTTTTCAAAAACTTAGCGACGAATCGCTTATGTATTCGAATACGATAACTACGAAGACATTCAGTTTGATAGTAATGAAGAATTCTCGCTCTCAGTTTCTTTATCGTTCGCTATCCGTTAATGCGTCTAAATGAATGCAACATTCGGGAGCTGTGCATCGGTAACCCGAACTTGTTAGGGAATTAGGGTACTGGGAAGGTGGGAAGGAGGACAAGAGGTCAACTGCTATTCCATTGATCCAAATCTGCATTAATTCAGTTTAAAGTAGTTTTATTAGCTTTTAAAAGCTCCCGTATGTGTCCTTTGGTTAGTTTCATCATACAAAACACTTGTTACGTGTGCAATTTTCATACACTAGCAAAGCGCTACCGTGCCATTTCCGCTTTTTCTTAGTGAGAGGATTTATTTAATAGACGTTCAGCATTTTGCACACAACGATGATGTAGTGTTGTGGATAGAGAGCGGAATTGGGAGATGTCTGAATAGTTTCGTTACTTGCTGGCACCGAGCTCACGAAACGGAAATTTTGATCATTCCGTTGGCGCTCTAGTTCGTAAAACGATTCGATGTGCTTACGCAGCGGACTGCTTTAGTATATTATGAACTCAATATAGAAAAACAATGCTATCATTTACCTAGAGCATAATCGGGTTTATGCAATTCAAGTTCCTGTTCCGTGGAACTATATTTCAATTTTTTTCGAAAAAAATATTGGTATACTTGTGATCGCTCCGTTGAACAGTTTGTTCGCACTAGTGATCTCATGCCTGACCAGAGATTTCATTCCGCGTATGGACAATCCCCCGTCTTATAATTTTCTTCCATCCTAAGATACCCCCATGCTTACTCGTTATCAGAGAGGCGATAACATTATTTATACTTGAAAGAAGTGATATGTGCACAACTTTTTTTGACAAATATTTGCATTTAATAGCACTTTTTAGCGTCATTTATCGCCATTTTACAGCATTGGATTGCGTTTGGAATGCTCGTTGAATTATCGTTTCGTTCCATTCGGTTTCATATTGAAATGAAAAAAACCGAATTGTCTTCACACGAAGAAATTAAAAACAGAACGACTCACTGAAAACGATCACGTAATCACACTGAGAATTTTGATGACATTACATTGCCGCAATTGGTACGCATTTTGCCCATAAAAGTGAGCATATCTAACGAATGCATTTGCTTATGAATTTTTTATATTTATAGAAAGAAATGTTATTTTGTTGTAAACAAATAATATACAATGTAATAGAAATTAATGCACGCCTTTGGCTATACAATTTTTTTTGTGAATATTATGCAGCGTCCTTTGTTTGATCTGTTATCTTTTTTCCGTTGTCTTTTTATGTGTCGCTCACACATCACAGTCTCGGTCTACTACGCTCATTTTTGCGATTTGCAGACAAAATGCAGATAAGTTGCAAATATTTGCAGCGTTTTCCGCAAAAAGAAAACCAACCATTTTCTGCAGCGTATATTGCAGTAATGTGTTATGTCGTAAAAATTACAGAAACACTCGACTGATCGCTGTTTGAATTAATCGCCAACAAAAGTTTTTAAAAAAATTTTTTACTTCCTTAATCATCTACTATAAGCTTAAATGTCATTTGATTTTATCTACATAGCGCAAGCGAATTGCTCTCCATCGTTTATGCGCTTTCGCTTTTGCGGCTGCAATTTAGACGGTACATTCAATTCACGGTTTCAGAAACATATCATGTATTGAACTATTATTCATTTTTCTTCCTTCTTCCACGTTTGCACTATTTTGCATAAATTGCATGAATTTGTACCAATGTGTGCAATTCACCTTTTGCATTACCTTTGCATGAATTTGCTAGAGAGCATCAATTTGTGCAACACCTTGAAGTGATTGTAAATGAAAAGCTAAGAGACGGAAAAGGTCAGGAAGGTTAAAGTTGACCCTTACTGAGTATGTTTTATTGCAAAAAAAGCGTCTTAAAAATCAAAATTTGAGCAATAGAAGTGATGCAAGAAGAAAAGTGCCGCCTTAGCGCAAGTGCAGCCTCAAGGGATTATCAAGCTCACAGTATCTTTGTATGATGGTTGGGCGGCGGAATGGTCTTCGATGCGAGGCTAATATCCAGAAAAGGCAGCTATTACCGGCCTTTACTGAATTGCTTCTAATAGGTAGCCAGTATCGCGTCGAGAACGTGGACTTTATTGAAGCAACTTGGTGTATGTATTTGTTATTAACGGCTTTTTTATAAAATTGCGCTTGCTAGATTACTTCAGCAAACGACGTTTTTAGCACATAATCAGTCGACTAGATGCGCTGAACGAACTGTTGTTGTACTGATGAGCTGAGTCGGTAAATTTTTTTTTTGGCGCCATTGAGACTTTTTTGCTGCGGTAAACGTTGTGAAACGTTTGCATGAATTTGTACCAATGTGTGCAATTCACCTTTTGCATTACCTTTGCATGAATTTGCTAGAGAGCATCAATTTGTGCAACACCTTGAAGTGATTGTAAATGAAAAGCTAAGAGACGGAAAAGGTCAGGAAGGTTAAAGTTGACCCTTACTGAGTATGTTTTATTGCAAAAAAAGCGTCTTAAAAATCAAAATTTGAGCAATAGAAGTGATGCAAGAAGAAAAGTGCCGCCTTAGCGCAAGTGCAGCCTCAAGGGATTATCAAGCTCACAGTATCTTTGTATGATGGTTGGGCGGCGGAATGGTCTTCGATGCGAGGCTAATATCCAGAAAAGGCAGCTATTACCGGCCTTTACTGAATTGCTTCTAATAGGTAGCCAGTATCGCGTCGAGAACGTGGACTTTATTGAAGCAACTTGGTGTATGTATTTGTTATTAACGGCTTTTTTATAAAATTGCGCTTGCTAGATTACTTCAGCAAACGACGTTTTTAGCACATAATCAGTCGACTAGATGCGCTGAACGAACTGTTGTTGTACCGATGAGCTGAGTCGGTAAATTTTTTTTTTTGGCGCCATTGAGACTTTTTTTGCTGCGGTAAACGTTGTGAAACGTAACTATGTGGAAGATTATCAACTACATGCCCTTCTATGTGTGTAATCATTGAAATAGCCATTTACAAAAATCGTGCATCTACGTCTGCAAGACGGATAACCATATTGTCGCTTGTACTGTATGGTTATTTTTAAAGATTCGATTTTGTTCTTTTTTTTTGTATTAATTTCCGTTTCATGTGTCGATAATGGGGTGAGTTTTTTTCAGCCGAAAACTTCGAATTCTTGACTTTTCATTAAATTATGGTTCTTGAATGGCCAATATGATGGGTACATCGGAAAACCGTCATATCTAAAAGCTGGTGCTGGCAGATAAAGATCTTGACCTTCTCATTAATATTATTTGACGCTCTGAGGACGCCAATAGCTGATTCCGCTTAGAATCAACAACGATCATCAAAAGAATGCTGTTAAAAGCCAAAGGCGGAAGCGTTGGATTCGTGTCGTATGAACATGTATGTGGTGCGCACCTTATGCGAGAGTTGATTAGGCGGGGGAGGGGGAGGGGGGAACTGCGTCATGGGAAAGGCGTACGCCGTATGCATACGCATAGGTAATTTACATAAACATACGGCGCGGCGCTTACTCTTTCGATTTGCTTCACGCTCAGACAGCGGATGGCATACGAAACGAGGTCTATGGATTATGCGTAATCAAAATTTCTTCAACACGCCCCGCTGCGTCCGTTTATTCGGTGGAATGGCGATTGTGCACTGTCTAAAGGCCATTCACATGGAGACTTTCCCTTCCTTGTGCTCGATGAAAGGCGTACCGTGCAGAATTGTTCTCTTTTGTTGATCGCGACACCTATTCAATCCCGCGAACATCTTCGACACGCTTCAATACCTCTCAGCTGCGTTCAGGCGTGTTGTGAAACGTTCAGTTACTGCTTTCGGCGTCGTTACCAAAAGGGCAAAACCTATTTGTTGGGGAGTTCATGCCTAGCAATAATTATATGTCCCATATAGAATGTTATTATCTAAATGTTCAAGTACAGAATGTGTTTGCAGTTGCAACTGGTTGTAGGGAATGAGCCTTTGTTCGACTAATAAAGAATGAACTTTTTATCTTTGTGCTTTCTAGTTTCTGTAAGATCATTGAGCAATTCAACGTTCATCTATGATCCGCTTTTTTTGGCTGATAACGTTCAAATAATTGTGCTTGTTTCGTATGCTTCTTGTTACCTGAAACAGTAATCACAGTTGTGTGCAATACACTGTCTCGCTTTGCTATCATAACTGCTGTGTTTGTATTGAAGGCCGAACGCGATTACGTGGTGCACATACATTATGTCAAATCTCGTGTTGTCGACCCAGAAGAACATCCACAACCGGTTGTGGTATTGCGTGCGTCACAAACATCCCCCCACCTGCCTTTATTCACCGTATCATCACTGCTGCTTCTCTCTTTCCATTTGGCGTGTTCGACCACGTCGTAGAAGTCAAGTTACAATAGCCGCATTCAGTGAATATACTGATCCTGCTCATACCCTTCTCTAATGTTTCATTCACTGAATCTATTCATCTCCATCTTAGCCATATTAATTACCATCTCTACAAGATACACATGATTTTTGCACAAATCAATGGCCAAAAAACGCGATAGGAAACACATTACGTTCTTCTAAACGAAAATTCTCATTCGCTTGGTTTTCCATTTCCTCATAGCAGTAGTTGGTTGATTGTCAAAGCATTACATAAAATTTCAAGATGGCTGATTGAACGTCAAATCATTTAGCAATAGTGATTTGCCGAAATGTTTGCTGTACAAAGAGAGATAATCTTCTAGTAAAAACACATTAAACAACAATAGCTAAAGGCTTCTAAAGGATTACATTTGTAACACATCCGAGAATGATGAAAAGAAAGGCGATTGATCCTGGTGGCCAGAAGTAATGATAACATTAATGAAATTTATTTCACATTTTTGCTCGTAAATTTCCATCAACTACTAATGATTATAAGTGTACTATTTTCTATTTGAAGAGCGGAAATTTTGGATCAAATTAATACGGATTTTCTTTCTATTCAATCAAGATGGAACATTTCTATCGTTAATAAGGAATTCCATTTCTTTGCGGTATCTCATTAATTTATACGATAAACGATTTCCTGTATTAGTTTACAAGTATTTGATTGTATTAAATCGGTGAACGCTTCGTTATGTTTAAAAAAAAACGTGTGAAGCGCTTTAGAACTTGATAACCATCATCAAAAAATGTTCTCGTTGACTTGTTTTAATCGTCACCATATTTTGTTCGATTCTTGCAAATACAGCAATTTTTTCTTTAAGTGAAGTTGAAGCTTTATGCTTATCGATATCTCGATCGATGTTTTGATCACGCTCACCAAATTTCTGATCATGTTGATCAATTTTCTTTTTGCTGCTATTGATCCAATCTTGAATATTCGCTATCGTTTTGCAGTTATCAAAAATGAACATGATATTTGCTTTTAGCGCAAATGTTGATCAGCCCATTTAACGATGATACGCTTTTGACTGCAATCTACATGGGCAAACCAATTCTTTGAATTCGCAAACTTCACATTTCAGAATTTTCGACGGGGAAATCTTTGGGCCGCTTCTGTTTTTTTGAAGAAAAAACCGTCGATTCTATAAGATAAAAAATGGTCGACCGAAAAAGATTTCCGATTAGACCTGATAAGAGGAAAATAAAGTTGAAGGGTAACGAAACATTTGTTGTGTGAATGCAAATGCAAAAAGCGCCGGGTATGTCGATTACTTCAACATCTGCAAAGATTACATCACAATTTGTTTTTTTAAATTATCCGACCTTGGTGAGTTATCATCGAGAATTTTCATTCTTTTTCTTCTTTGTTCATTCAGAGTAGGGATTGCGGTTCAGTTTTTGAGAACCATGACTTTTGCACTTGATTACCCGCGTGTGTGTGTGTCTGTGTTAATGTGGTTTGTGGATGTATTTGTTTCGATTAAAGATGGGTGGCTACTGTTTGAAAGGCGCTAGGAACTGTCAATATTGCAGTCACGTGGCGTCGAGAATGCAAACATAGCAATCAGGCAAATAAAACGTTTTCTATTTGAAAGCAAGATGTAGGGTGTTTCCACCTTTTTTTTCTAAAGTAGAAGCAGTCGTTCCGATTAGCGTTCTCAAGCCCCTTTTCAATGTTGAGCTTGGAAAAAAAAAAGTCTTCCAAAAAATTCTCGTAAGAACATTTAAAGGATGACGAGTGGAAACATTCTGAGACGTTTTCTATTTGAAAGCAAGATGTAGGGTGTTTCCACCTTTTTTTTCTAAAGTAGAAGCAGTCGTTCCGATTAGCGTTCTCAAGCCCCTTTTCAATGTTGAGCTTGGAAAAAAAAAAGTCTTCCAAAAAATTCTCGTAAGAACATTTAAAGGATGACGAGTGGAAACATTCTGAGACGTTTTCTATTTGAAAGCAAGATGTAGGGTGTTTCCACCTTTTTTTTCTAAAGTAGAAGCAGTCGTTCCGATTAGCGTTCTCAAGCCCCTTTTCAATGTTGAGCTTGGAAAAAAAAAAGTCTTCCAAAAAATTCTCGTAAGAACATTTAAAGGATGACGAGTGGAAACATTCTGAGACGTTTTCTATTTGAAAGCAAGATGTAGGGTGTTTCCACCTTTTTTTTCTAAAGTAGAAGCAGTCGTTCCGATTAGCGTTCTCAAGCCCCTTTTCAATGTTGAGCTTGGAAAAAAAAAAGTCTTCCAAAAAATTCTCGTAAGAACATTTAAAGGATGACGAGTGGAAACATTCTGAGACGTTTTCTATTTGAAAGCAAGATGTAGGGTGTTTCCACCTTTTTTTTCTAAAGTAGAAGCAGTCGTTCCGATTAGCGTTCTCAAGCCCCTTTTCAATGTTGAGCTTGGAAAAAAAAAAGTCTTCCAAAAAATTCTCGTAAGAACATTTAAAGGATGACGAGTGGAAACATTCTGAGACGTTTTCTATTTGAAAGCAAGATGTAGGGTGTTTCCACCTTTTTTTTCTAAAGTAGAAGCAGTCGTTCCGATTAGCGTTCTCAAGCCCCTTTTCAATGTTGAGCTTGGAAAAAAAAAAGTCTTCCAAAAAATTCTCGTAAGAACATTTAAAGGATGACGAGTGGAAACATTCTGAGGAATTCGTAAAGAGTAGCGGGGTTGTATTGTAAATAAAATCGGGTAGCCAAAGCCACCAACGACTTGAAAGGTGATTTAACGGTCAGTTTGAGACAAAACATTATGATGCCATCCACTCCAACCTCGTTTGAAGTGTGGCTGTTGTGTAGAAAGTGATCGTTTGGTAAAGAACCGTTCGTTCGTTCGGTTAGCCAAAAACGTTCGTTACGTGTGAACATAAGTCTATGGCCGTTTATGAACGTCCTATGCTTAAGAATATTAATGGTATTTCTTAAACGCGCTATGCAACTACGGGCAGCCGATGTTTTGGCTGTTATAATAGCCATTTAGGCTCGGCTTTCTATGATTTGGGCACACCTTCAAGACGTTTCAGAAACAATAATTTATGTTGTTCAATGCAATGAAATTTACAATGTTTATGTCTATTCCGTTTTCACAATTATGTTAACGGGCAGCAATTACAACGATGTATGGTGCATTTAGTTAATTTCATGTGCAGTCAATTTAAGTTTATGTGCACAGCACTTAGCACGTTACCGCTTGGGCCTTCAGTGTAGTGTCTCGATGTTACTGAGGCAATTGCACGCCGAGCACAGCCATCCCTTTGGCTGTTTTAGCCTGTTGTTAACCACCCGCTGGCTGGGCTGTCAGTGGTATGGTGGGAAGCAGCCTGGAATCGAACCCGGGTCTCCCCACAAGCGAAGCGGGGGCTCTACCACTGAGCTATTGCCGCCCGAGTATGTTTATGTGCAATCAATTTAATTTTATGTGCAGTTAATTTAAGTTTATGTGCACCTCAAAAGCGCAATTTTATTCTCTAATCATTTACACTTCTTTATCCAATCATTTTGGCTCTACGTCTTTGACGACTTTCAAGACGACCACTTAACGGCCGAATGAGCACATGACACGAGTAGGGGAATGTCACTGGTCGACGTTTCGATGCACGAACAATGCTTAATTGAGAAATTTTCATTGTTGCTCATGTATAAATCAATTAAATTACCCCTGCGATTCTCACTAGATACGTTTTTTTCCTTCTTAATAAGGACGTTTATTTCTGCGAAAGGAACGAAAACCCTCCCCTCCTCATCCCCCCCGCCCCACCCCATCACATTTTCCCTCTCAGCATACAGATATGCTCAAATTTCCACGAATCGTTTCGACTACAAAAAAACTACTCCAAAGCAAAGGTGCAGTCTAGTTTATGCTCTACCGTAATAAATCGTAAATTTGGAGTTTGCATTTTGCAAATGCTTTCGACTTTGAATTTCCTTTTGCACATTTCAATGCATTATTGCAATGAGAGCCTTCACAAAATCAATCAAAAGGGGAGTGTCAAATATTTTCGCTATAAAACAAAATTAATGCGGATTTATTGCTCAATGCGTCCGTCAATCTTAATCTACACGATACATAGAGACTTTTTATGGGCAAGGAACTGACGAAAATTCAAATGATCTACTGAAGCCGACAGGCCACCATCGAATTTTGTCCAACACGAATTTGTCTTTCTGGATTTTTGTCTTTTTTTTTGCTTTTTTTTGAAAGAAGTGCTCGTCTTGTGGAGATTTTCATCCAATAAAAAGTTGTGATAATTAATTAAGAAAAAGATATTATGGTAACCACGAAGGGAGCCAAAGCAAATCTGAAAATTCGGTTTCTCTTCATAGGTTTTGTTTCTCGTACTGAAGTGGTAAAGCTCTGTGCGGATGGATGCCATCCACAGTGGCTGCACTATCTTCTTGGATGTTGAAATAGCAGCACTACCGCTTATCTTCTAATGCAGACCTGCGGTGGGTTTTCACGCCTTCTAGAATTGTTCACTGTCATTGAAGAGATGAGGGTAGCATAATAGGCATACCTGTTACAGGTAGATAGATATTGCATGGGTTTGTGCCGCTGGTTATCTGAGGATTGAATAGAAAGGTTTCGCTTCCTGGCTGGGGAATTTGGTCTGCAGAATGGTCCTCTGGCCAACAGCATCTTTATTCAACATTTGTGGTAAACGCCGCAGTTACGGACTTCATGTTTTGCTCAGTTTTAGTGGTTTTGCAGTAAAACGCTGCGTAAGCGCGACAAACTCGTCCACCGAACGAAAATTCAAAACTGTGAATCGGTTAGGGATTAAATTTATCGCTTGCCGAAATACCTTAGTATTTTTCCTCATACTGTTTAAGCCTGCAACTGTTTAAGTCTAAGTTTGCTTGTCGTTCTTTTTCTTTCTTATCAGCGTGTATCGTAATCAAGCAAAAATTTTTTACTCAAATGATGGGCGCCTCTTATTGAAGGACATTCATCGTTGCAGTCATCGGTCAGTGTCGACTGTAAAACTTCTTAGTCCGACTGTAAAACTATTCACAAGAAATGCTGTCGAACTGTGCGGTTGTTTATGTAAAAACTTTGTCACTGTTTGTTTGGGCGCTTGAAAGCGAAGATGCAATATGTTACGTGATGCATTAAAATATGCAAAAATCAAATTGCGATGGAATATGCAAATTTTGCAAAAATCAAAGTTCCTTCAATTTATTTTACGAGTGTAGAGGTTAAAACTTGTAGATTATTATGTGGTTTTGCTTAAAGAACTTTTTCACAACAATTATTAGTTGCTATTAGCATGTTTAACTTAATTATCACATTAAAATGTACTACTCAATGCGGTAATATAAGAAAATTTTAGGAATTTCTTTTATAATTTAGAATGTCGATGCAATATGTATATTTCGAATAATTGCTACCTAATAAACTCATTCTATCGCAATCTTTCGCTCATTCAGCAATCGTTACTTATTTCATATTTTCGACACAATAGTTTCATCCGTGATCGCTATTTGAGCCGCTGCGTTGTGGAACTCAAAAATTAACGTCACTTAGTTTTGTCATGGTCTCTGATTTTCCTCATCATAATCGAGGTTATCTATGAAGAAATTGGATGGTAACAGCCTCTAAAGAGGAGCATTCCGAAACCAAAATCATAAACTTTCCTTTCATGATTGTTCTATTTTTTGTGCTGCTTGTTTTCTGCTGTTAAATACTACGAGTTATGATCTGTGTAGTGTGTGCCCTATTCTCTGCAAATCGAACATGATCAATAGCTTACAAAATTTTTTACTGCATAAATTTCCCCTTGCAATACATTGAGGCAGTAATCTGCATAAATGCTTAGTGATGCATTCGATATAAAACCGAAATGTCCTTGTACGCCATTGTTCGTTTATTCGCTTCAAGAAATTTACTCCTCATTCGTTTCGGTTCACTCCTTAAGCCGCATAACTCGAATGCGAAATCTGAACTTTACTTTACAGCAACGACTGTTCGCTTTAATGGGGGCATAACAAATGTAACATATAGGACGCGAGCCGAACATTTGAGATCTGAGCAAATGTAATGGGAGTGAAACAGTCGCTAGACAATTAGTTATATATGTCTTATGTTTTCGATTTGCTAATGGTTTCCAGTTTTCTATTGTAAATGCGATGCGGAAACAAATATTCATCTTCAGCTTCGTCCGTTCACTCACATCACTTCCATTCTTTACTACTACGTTTTTTTGGCATTTATCGTTGATGTTGGCCAACGATGAGAGTTCGATTCGAATAGAAATGAATCGGAAATGAAAACGAGAATACGTGAAAGATTTGTGCAAAACGAGTACTTCTAAGGTGAATACGCCAAAACTGAAGACATCATTTAACGTCACCATTACAGTGTTAATTGTTCACATTGTAAAGATTGCACTTTCGAACTGTTTCACTTTTTTTTTTCCTTACATAATGTGTGAGGATTTATTGACGTTCTAAAGAACTGTGGCATACTGTCTAGATAACGATTGCGTCTATACGATTCGCAAAAATTATTTATGTTTAGGAACTGATAATCGGGAAATGAAAGATCGAGGAGGAAACGTAGACGCTTTTGAAGATCCTTTTCAAATGGATCCGATTAAGTTCTATCCCGACTCAGACGTCTCTAGGGCAGAATCACAGACAACCGACAGGTATACCTCACGCTCTGTGGATAAAATTTTCCGAATCCAACGAATGATTTGTACCACTGAGGACAATATCGCTTTTTACAGTGAAAGCAATTCCCAGTTTTCACTACAGTGAAAGCAACACTTAAAGTTGTCTTAAGGTTTACCTTAGGGCACGGCAAAAAATTGAGTACAACATTCAACAAATTAACAAATATTCATTGCGTTGTTAAAAAATCCATTAAGAATATTGTTGAATGAGATGTAACTATTAAAGATCTATTAGGAATATTATTGAGCTCTATGGCGATTTTTAGGCATGAGATTGCGTCCATAAAAACGTTCAGTTCACTATATCCATACTTTCGAAATTATGACTTGTTTTGTCGCCGTATTCACGTTCAAAGTGCTTGATAATAACATGCAACCAGTTTCATATGCTTGTCAAAAAAAAAACGTGAAGTGAAATGCAAAGAAAGTATGTGCATGGTTTAAATTTTATGGCAAAACCAACCTCTCCTGCTCTCGCTCGCCTTC
>JPKZ01002916.1:213949-227278 GCA_000803305.1 Toxocara canis | reverse complement strand
GTTCGGTTGTTGTGGTTTGCATCGTTTCGGTTCTGTTAAAACGTAAAGGAGGGAACGCTGTAAAAGGAGAAGCTCGAATCAATAAAACTGTATTCAATGCAGAACGAGTTTCTTTTTGTTCGCTGCGCAAAATTTGGTGATCATCGTAGTAGGCGAATAGATTTCGCTCTCTTTCTTTTCCCTTTTAAGTAATAGTTTCTCAGCATTCACATGAATACAGGTCATAATACATTACCTATAATGAACTCCTCTCCTCCCTCCAACGCTGCCTCACCTCGACCGAGCTTTACCCTCTCGAAAGTCGTAAAAAACCTATACTCCAATATAATCCCATCCCTGAACGGTACTTTGGATGGATTGCTGCGAGCTTTCATTACAGAAACTTCGGTATTACAAAAAGTGGCCAGCCTCCCAATACAGCCTACACCTCATATGAAGGCCAGGTCTAGAAAGCAGCGCAGTTGGTAGCCCCAGGAGCCTCATTGCGGGTAATATATTGTGTTTCTTTTGCGGTGTGTAGACGGCGTCACCGTTATTTTCTTGAGCCTCGTAAGACATTCTTTGATATTTAAAAAATTTTGGTAGTGTTGCATTGATTTTGTGCTTATTTTGAAGTCTACGATCGTTCAACTATTTCTGCCTTTTGCCCTCCTTTTGCCCTCCCTCCAGGGAGGAACATAATTTTCTGCCCTCCAGTTCCAACTGAGACATACCCAAAAATGACTCGGACTCGCTGTACTAACTTGCCAAAAGCTCGCTCACAACACTTTTTAATACTACTTCCTACATTAAACGAAATAGCGCGTTTTTTAAACACGCCTTCGACATGAGAAATAAATTTTTATGAATCTGCATCGATGTCTTTGCAAGTTCATTTCAAAGTTTTGTGCAGAATATCTCTATTTGATTAGACACTGTATTTGATTAGACATTTGAAAGAGACGCTGTCTACTTGATTTTGAAAAATTTTCGAATTGCAACGGATAGTGAGAAAGAGAAGGAGAGGACAAGTGAAGTGGAAAAGGTCCAAGATTTACAGCCCGAGAGAGAGAGAGCAAGGCGTTAGACGTCAACAAGCTGCTCAATGGGAATTTTATCAACGAAATAATTATGTTGAAAAATAAAAATAGCATCACCGATCCTAAGATAACGGTCGACGAAATTTTCCAGTTGCATATGTTTGGATATTTCATGAATAATTCATTGAATGATTAGATATAAAAACGGGCAAACATAAATGTTATGCGGGGTTGATATGGTAATCACTGTGGCGTTTGGCTCAATCGAATCAGCCGGTTGCATGAACTATGCGTAATTGACAATGATTCAAATTTCATCGGACTCGAACACCTATAAAAATTTTCTGCAATAGATCTGTTTTTATGGTCCATTTGATGAAGCACACAACCCGACTGATGTCAAATGAGTGAAAACTTTCTCTTTTTTATAGGCCAATAACTTCCAACGATGGCGGCCAATTTGCTTGATATACGAAGTGATCTAGATGGCAGAGCATAAATCCACAATTTACCTACACAAATGCAAATTACTTATCCGTTTCCATAACTTTAGCATTAGCCGAGTCACACTAAGAGACGTTCATATATGAGCACCACATCGCCATAATTCGTTTAGCAAATTGCAATTTCACTAAAGAGCAAAAAAGCGTAATTGAAGTGAAAGAAAAGAGCGTTATATTGAAGGCGTCTGAAATGCTATAGCGTGTATTAGTGATTTTATTCAATTGTTCCCAATTTTTTTTAATATTCAAAATCTTCATTTTACACTTTTGTTGCTTGCTCTCTCTGATCAACTCTTGCTTCATAAGCGCTACATGCAGACTCGACACGAATTTGTAGCTTTACATGGCGGTTTTATAAGTAGTTATTTGAATAAAGGTATCACTACGTCCTAGAATGATAAAGAGGTTTTAATGCGCGAATCTGATAGCAACAACTGATATGGTTTCAGTTACAATCGTTTTGATCGGGTGATAATTTACGACAATCGTAAGCAACATTGGTCTAGAGGCATGCTGATATTCTGATACTGATTTGAGAAAGAAGCGTGGGAAGGGTGGCGAGGGAGGGGGTATTGAATGCGGTATCTGTGATTGGAATTTTAAGCATTAGCAATCGCTTTCTGCTTTTTTCAAAGTAATGTTGAATCCTAATATTTGTTCGCTTTTTTTGCAAGATGCTTATTTTCAGCACAAAAATGGAGCCAAAACGGTCACCGAAGGTCGGTTTTCAAGGATATATCTGTATATTCGTCTTATTTCTTATCAATCTTCTGAACTATATGGATCGATATACGGTAGCGGGTAGGCAATTTTTTAAGTTTGCCTATTCGAAAAGCTTCTTATTTCACGTGATTATGATTCGGCAATCTTTTATATGACTGTGTTTTGAATTTTCTTCAATTTCGTCTGCTCTTTCATGTTTATGGCTTTAATCAGTTTTGCCTTTCTTAATGCGTTATTGATTTTCCTCGACCATTACTACAGCAAAAGTGCTTTTGCAGTCTCCTTACATCTAAGATCACCGTCAGATTTCGCTGAGCTTAAATATTAGTTATACAGTAAGTAATATCACATTGAGTGATTGTGAAGCATTTTGTTTTTTTTTCTAGGACGGTGTTCAGCTGGTTAATTGGGGCAATTAAACAAATTCGAACGACCATTTCGAGTTTTTACGATCTTTTAAGCTAATATAGAGTTTGTGCATAAATGGTGATGGTGTTCACAGAGGCGAGTTTGTTGCCGAGTTTTGTACCCCATCAAAGTTGCTCTTTCACTTTTGCTCGTCTCGTGCTCAGTGCACCAACATTTCAATTTGAAACCGAATCTGTTAGTAAGTGTGGCATTCACTGCGAGAACGTTTTAATATATTCTTCTACAAGCAAATATTCAATGAATATACGTTGGTTTAGACAGTGAAAAATTAATGAATGCATAACTATTATATGAATGACTGACAGATATATGAGAGCGAGCAGAAATATAGTTTCACTTAATGAAACCGATCAATTGTGGATCTTTGATTTAGCAGTAAAGAAAATTCTATAGAAACTTCTATTAGTGGAAATTATTTCAGTACTGGTCAGCGAACGTTCTACTTTTAGGTGTGCTAACCGATATTCAACGGTTTTTTGGAATAAACGATGCGCAAGGTGGTCTTCTGCAGACGATGTTCATCGTTTTCTATATGGTTTTCGCACCGCTATGCGGTTTTCTGGGAGATCGATATAATAGGAAGTGGATTATGACTGCTGGCATTGCTGTATGGGTGCTGGCCGTGTTCACTTCTTCGTTCGTACCAGCAAATGTTAGCTCATTGCTAAAACGTTAACAAATTCTGTGTTATTTTCGTCGCTTTATTTTCCGTCGTGATCCGTGATCTGTGCCTCTTTTTTAGAGGCTTTGTATATTTTGGTAGTGCGCTTTGTTTTCGTACGACAATAGCAGCAGTTTGCAGTAACTGATGCAGCAATGTGATCGCTAAAGTGTTCAGTTCGTCGACTGACGCGAAAAGTGCATTTCTTGTTTTTGTATTATACCATATTTGATGCAATAATAGTCATTTGCAATTGATCTGCCACAGATGTCTGAATTTTTGCAAATCGCATTGCAGTTGCAATCGCAGCGGGAACGATGTTCCAGCATGCAAGAGAGAACATAAACTGCGAATTTTTTTCTTTCACTGAAAATATTGCATTAACGATTTTATTTCTAGATGTTTTGGTTGTTCCTCCTATTACGAGGCATTGTGGGCGTTGGAGAGGCATCATATGCAACCATTGCGCCAACGATCATAGCTGATATGTTTGTATCAACCGTGCGCAGTCGTGTTCTAATGTTCTTCTATTTTGCAATCCCTGTTGGCAGGTGAGCGCACTCACTGCCAGCCCGTTTCATTGTTTTTACTACCATCTCTACTATATATTTTCATCTTTCTTTTCATCAGTTTTTCTCATCATTCACATAGCGAAGCATGAAATTTAGCGAATGTTGATCCATGCGTACGTTTAAGGGGGCGGCGATTTCAAAGCATAATAAAAAGCGATTTTAGGCACGAAATCTGGCAATCGCCCATGTGTGGCGATCTGAAATTGTTGTATAAGATTTCGGTTCTCGCGCCGAATTTTGAATGAAATGCAGGTACTCAATTCCAAAAGGTACTCAATTACATGCGTTTTTTAATAGGATGCATGCTACAAGTTTTCCACATAAATCAGGTATTCCTATGGCAGATGAGTATGTGACGCTAAGAAATTGAGATGTTAATGGGGAAATGCATAAGGCTGTCCTCATAGTTATGCACGAGAATGTTTGCGAAAGCGCATGTCCGCTAAGTTTGATGATAAGCTTCTGTACCTGTTCGCAAACTGCTGTAGTTAGTGTAAAAACACTAGAAGTGATATTTTGCAGCGGTCTTGGCTACATGGTTGGTTCATACGTGGCCTCGGCTTTCGGCAGTTGGGGTTGGGGAGTTCGCGTTACTCCCATATTGGGAATTATCTGCCTTCTGCTAATAATCTTCATCATCAAAGAACCGAAGCGTGGTGAGGTTGAGCTAGCCAAAGGAGCAGCTAATGCAAGCGGCATCACGCCCACATCTTACTGGGAAGATCTGAAAGCTCTTTGCCAAATGTTAGTCGCATGTTCGTCGAGTCGTTACTTTTGATGCTTCTTTATCAGCAAGTTTTCTTCCTCGGAACGACCAATTTCATTGAAAGTCATTTTAAGCCAGTTTAACGGATGGAAATAGTGTTAGAGCAATGCTCTCATGAGCAAAATTTCATTCCTCGAATCAGTTACTGTTCAGCTCAATACTAATGCGCAATTTGAAGTTGTGTGCATGTTCAGTTTATTTAAACGACGTTTGCTTGTTTTCTTTCTTCAGTGAGACATCGTTAACGAAATTTAAGCTTAATCAGCACAGCTTAGAAACAGAAACAGTGCACTGAGAAATTAAAGCAATATTTTTGAATCTGTTTCAGTGCACTTTTGGTTTCAGACCGACGTACATCAATGCAACACTCGCATACACATCAGTTGTGTTTGTCACAGGCACACTTTCTTGGTGGGGTCCTACAGCTATTTCACATGCATTTGCTATCAAGGAGAACCTCAATTCAACGGACCTACTTAGCGGTAACGAAAAGGATAAGTAAGTTGATTTTTAGATTCTGAAGCATGCATCATCTCGTATATCCAGTGGTTCGCTCGCGTTAAACACTGTGACGCACCTCTGTCCTTTTTTTACAGTACTTTTTATTCCTTTCATCAATATTCACAACTAGAGTTTGAGCACGCTCAGCGATTAGGTGGGAGGTTATGAATGCATACTTCAAACGATCCGAACCAACACTGCAATACTGAGGCTATCGAAAAATCATATCTTGGCAACTTATCGAACAAATATATTATAGGGATCTCAATTTCCAAGAGCTTCATCAATGCCTTTTTCCGTCACTTTTCAGAATGCTTCTCGGTAAGCGGTCTTAGTGAAAAGCTAAAATGATGGTCAAAGGTTAAGGGACGGCCCGAATATTAACATATGAAAGCTGTTTTCTTTACTTGTTTTTTTTTTCCATTGTGGATAATGGATATACAATTGTCACGTCGTCCACATTGGGTAGTCATTCGGCTTCGAAACGTTCTTTGCGAAGTGTTTGCTTTCTTCAACAATATTATTTGCATTTTTATCATGAACGAAAATTCTGCGCGCAATTGCGATCTCGAAGGCATATTTGTTCCGTTGTGCTCTGCAGCGCATTGTTCTTTCAGTATAAATTTCATATTTGGTATAGTGACAATGGTTGGTGGCTTCGTTGGCGTTTCGGCTGGTACTGCATTGGCTCAGGTAATAATTTTTGAGCGTTCTCACTAACCTCTGGAACACCTCAAAAGTCATATTTGCATATATTAGCTCGTGAGTGTTTCTATAGTCGCCTTTTTTTTTAAGGAATGAAGAAAGAAAATTAGAAAAAATAACCTCACGTTAAAGCGTTACGATTTCTTTATTTTATTATAGTTGTCTTAATAATAGCTACCCTAATGAAAATTCAGAATTCTTTTTTTGGCAGGCCAAACACTAACAGTTGTTATATGCGCATTAGTTATGTAATTCTAACCAGATTTATGTAAGCCGTCGAGTAATACCACGGTGTTATCGTTGTTGCAGGTGTGGTCACAGGGCAAATGTTGTTGCCGGCGTTTGAAGAGCGCACGTGCTAATCCATTAGTATGCGCTTTGGGATCGGCTCTTGGAGTACCATTTCTGTTCCTTGCTCTTCATCTCATTCAGACGAACATGGACGTCGCATGGGTAAGTCACTGACAGAACGTTAAGGCCATAGCAAAACAAAAACACAAAACATGTGCATATATGTATGGCATTTATTTATGGTTCTCTGTGTGTTAGCTTATCGCTCTATGAATGCGACTTGTGACACGTTTTGCATTTGCTATTGACCCTAGATCGTTTGATAAGAACTTTGCGAACACGCAGCTATGAAGTTGCTACGTTTCCAGTATCTTCAAAAGGCTTTTTGTGTGTCATTTCAAATTATTATTATCCATCGCCATTTCAAAATTTTTCCAATGTCATATGACACATATTTGTTATAGAACAAATATGTGTCATACAGCATTGAAAAAAGTCCCCATATTTGACAATTTTCCCGCAAGGCAAAATAGGAAAGCAAAAGAGCTGTACTTTCTTATGAGATGACAGGATTTTTCGAGAGCTATGTAGAGGTCGAACACGCGGAACGTATGCAATCTCTAGTTGCTGTTATGAATAAGCAATGGAAGTTCTAAAGGTTCGAGCAAAATGTCGAGTAGCTTTATAGTGAAAATATCCGTGCGAGTAAGTTTCATGAGACAAGCAGTGAACTGTTGAGTATACGTTTGTTGAATGTCTTCGTTGCAGATCTTCTTGTTCCTCATTATCACCTCTGTATGCCTTAATTGGTCGATCAACGTGGAAATTTTGCTTGTGAGTTATCGTTAAATATTTTTACAGCGAATCGTTAAGAGATTTCTTTTGCAAGGACCGCCGTTCGTTGACGACGTCCTCTCCGGAGACTCTAACAACAAGCAGACGTTGAACTTTTTTCGTCCAGACTTTCGTCACGGTCGCTCTAACCAAACTGTTCCCTTATAGACTCCTCTACCCAAGAGTCCCTACCTGCAGAACACTAATTCACTGATTGAAAGGATAACACGCTGAATCGGTATTGAATATGCAGTCACAATTTCAACATCTACAATACATAAACATTTGTACACTTCTACATAGCATATTAACTCGAATAAGCTCTCCTCCCGTGATTACTAGACATACCCCCCGGACGGAGCCACTCACTCTCTCGAGACGAAAAGCCCGTATTTGAGGTGAAACTATGACTTTTTAATTTGCGATTGCAAGTGAACAAAGATTTGCTAACGACTTAAGCGTTAGGATGATTCCTCTATAAGAAGAAAATATTACTGAAAACTTTAATAAAAGGATGTGCACATGGTCGAGGGTGAGTATTTACGAAATACATAATTTTCAGGATGTGGTAACACCGCAGCGAAGAAGCGTGGCGAACTCATGGCAGATTTTGATCTCGCACTTACTTGGTGATGCATCCGGACCATATATCATTGGACTTGTAAGTATTCATAACTCTTAAACAGTCCATTCATCTGGCTTATATTCACTCACCATAAAGCACTCATTCATGAAATGGCAATTTGGACTCCAATCTGTAAACATTGAAACTCCGAATTTCCACTCATCACAGGAAATTTTCTCACGTGGAACTTTTGTTCAAAATGAATTGAGGAACTCGTGCCATAGTAAAATTGAAAATGTAAGACTCGCATGTTATGCGCATAGGGCGCGCAATACACGTGCGAATGACCACTAGCATAAAACATATGCCATATGCATAAACACACAACGTATGTTGTGCGTTTTCGATATGTCACTGTCCCTAGGCATTTTTGAAATGATGATTATAGTGAATTTCAATTACATAGAACGAAAGCATCCTTATCACAACAATTATCACAAGCGATTAATAAACGTATATTAGAAAATTTCGTTTATGCGTAGCAGCCAAAATTTCATAATGCGTCAGCGTTCTTGACTATTCATTCTTATGCTTATTTTAGGTTTCGGACGCAATTCGCGGGTCCAATAAAACGCCATCAGCTCAGTTCGATGCGCTAATTAAGGCATTCTATATACCGAATGTGATTCTTGTAGTCAGTGCCGTTCTTTTCATCGTTGCAGCAGCGTTCTTTATTCGCGATAAACGAAGATTCCACGAACAAATGGGTAAGTGTTACTTTGATGCGCTGAAGTATGTCGAGGTCTTGAGAAACCTCCGATGCGGTACTATATGGTCAGATTCATTTCACTGTCATGTCAAAACCTTTTCGCGGACAGCTCTCGTTGCGGTGACCGCGAACGCCCCTCTCCATTCNTTCCTTTGGAACCTTTTTTTGCAGCTCTGGGCAGGCACACTTTAATTTGAATAGACGTTAGGGTATATGTAGTGTCCTATACCTGTGATAAATTTTTTAAATAACAATCTCGCAACCGAGAAACTCTTTGGAGGGCTCAACATTGCCTAATGCATTATTGCTGTTTGATAAAGGGATTCGTATTGCAGACGTTTCCTTTAGATACAGAGCGCAAAAAAACGAACTCGATCTAGATTGCGTTTTTTTCTCTTCGGTATTGGGAAGAGTTTTTTTAACATTCTTTTATGCTTTTTTTTGCATTCGATTAAGGAGATAATGCATTCGTATTTCAGGTTATTCGAGTTCAGCCGCTGATGCATCCTACAACGGGAAAGAAATACAAATCAAAACGATTACTGGCATAGAGAACCAAGCATTTGCGTAAGCCACATGTGGTCTACTCTGCAAAAATCTACCGAAGTTTCGAAATCCATAGGTCACGCTATGGATTTTATGTATGGAAGACACTTCGGAGAACAATCAGGTCCTTTGAAATTACTCCACGCTCCTCTCAGATGGGTTCAGTCGAATCGGAGTAACAATCAACTATGGTTTTAAGAGTTGCATTTACTAATTATATAATCACGTATTTATCACATACTTCACCGTTGAAACTCTTAATGATTCATTTGAAAATGGATGAAAAGGTTTTGCAATATTTTGGGTGATTTTGTAATTTTGTGTAATAAATTTTCTGCAGGGCGAAAAAAAGCGCATATATGAAGGAGATATAATAATTACGTATCGTAATGGAAGAGTGAACATAGTGTTAATATTTCTGTTCATTTCTCAGTTCTAGTGAAAATTATTACTGTGCAGTAATATTGTTAAGCACATTTCCAGTGATAACAAGCCGTGTAAGTCACGTTTGCGAGTATTTTAAATGAATTCGTCTGGTCACTTTTACAATGGCAATCGTTTAGGTCATTTCGCGCCGATTGAAGACGGGAAAATCTTTGGTTGTTTGTAGACGCAAAAGAATTTCATCAAAATATTCGATGTTTGTCATTTATTATTGTGCGGGTATACGACCATGCTGTGATTACTTGAACACAAGGCTACGCTCTGTTAATTTTTTTTACAACTTTCTAAGATACACTTACTATACGCTTCCATTCGAAAGTCGTTCTTCTATATTTTCTCACCCGTCGGAGCAAGGCTTTCGATTTTCCGATTCCTTTCCAATGCGGAAAGGGCAGAACTAATTCTTTCACACTGTCGAATTTCTGAAGAGATTTTCTATTTTTCTCAACTTCTGAGATGGTCGTCTCTATTTGAGAGTGGTCTTGCATTCAAGAAATATGGTAGGCAAGTGTATTTGCTCCGTGTTGATGCTCATATTTGCCTTCGTTTCTGTGTATATTGTGAATGTACGATCGTTTGTATGTGCGAACAAACAGAGGACGTTTTGCGGCGGTAAAATATAAATAACCTCACATACAACATACGTTCAAAAACTGTTCAAGGTATAACGAAGGGACGCACAAGAACACATACTGACACATTAATACATGACACATTAATACAGTGTATACAACGAGGAGCTTTTTATTAGATGCATCTTTTTTTCTGCTAAAAATGGCTCATTTTCTCCTTAGGAGGAGCTTTCATACCTGGATAAGTGTTGTTTCTCAAAAACGAGGTGATATATTTGAACCAGTGAATCGTTTCTATCTTAAGGTAAGGAGGGCATCTAAAAAAAACCTAGAGTCGAATAACTGCAATAGAACTACTCCGTTATCCTGAATTTCAAGCCAAATCGAAGAATGGCGAAACTAATCATTTCGACCAAGAGAATGACGTAAAAAACCTCAATCAATTGGACAGCAATTTTTGACCGCCGTCCACTCTGCATGGCTAAGCAAAAAAATTTTCTCGAATCGAAATCGAACGGTTACCGTTGGCGCAGATAGCTTAGCAAGGCCGAAAGTCCTGTCGCTGTTGGCCCTCTTTACCTTCGGCACTCACCCAGAAATTCATAAGTCGTTTCTAGATTTTGTTTTTGAGACCTTTTTGAGACCTTTAAGTTGCCATTGATCACGCTTGCCAAGTTTCACCGGAATAACTTTTGAACGCAGCCACCGAGCAAACATATACGCATACATACACACATTCTAGGTGGGGAGTTGCAAATGAAACGTTCCTATTTCCCGTTCATTTCCAGTCTATGTAACAACAACTAAAGCACAGTAGAACGCTTCCGGTAGGAACATCCATATCTCATGCAGTGAACTGAGGCCAAAACGGCATTCAAGGTGCGACTTACATCCGAAATACGGAGGTGAATTGCAGCGATTTGATCGAATCGAAATTCACTCCTGTGCTATGCCCCTGACTGCTTAAAATGAAAATCATTCTGCATAGCGATTCGAATTACTGTACACCTGTGAAATGTACACCTGTGAAACATTCCGAACAAATTACGGACAAAAAACTATAAGGCATCGAGCGACTGCTTTCCTCAATACACTGTTGCATTTGAGTGATATGTAGCGATGTTTTTATGACGTAATATTTTATTATGACTGTATCTCATTATATCCTTCTATATCATCTTTGTATCGTCGTAAAGGTAGTTATTGCCTATCGACTAAATAAAAGATTCGATTCGATTCGATAGCGATTGGCCGCCAGGTTAATTGCCATGTATTTCGGAAACCATGTATTATGCAACATTCAGCTAAAGAGACTGAGTGCTAATCTGAAGTGGCAAAGTTCCAATACATATGCATTTGCCTGACAGGAGAAAACTAGATGCATTATGATTTTAAAGGAGATCGTAGTAAGTGGCACAGTATAGGAGCACCGCTGCAGTAAACGTTTATGAAGCTGCAGTTTCCTTTGCTGGTCTTGCCGCCCGAGTGTTATTTAAAAAAAATATGTTTTACACCAAAATCATGATTCATACTGTAGATTATGTTGTGTATTTAAGCATGCATATTATAGATATGTGTGCGTTTGGACGGTTTTTGTCTTTCTATTGTATATGCTAGGTTTTTTTATATATACTTTATATATATATATATCTACACTTTCTATATATATAATGCTAGGTATTACTCACACATTTTTTGAGAGAAAGGTGAAGCACATTATTGGTGCCTAAAAGATTGATTCACCGGTATCGCTGGTGAGAGGTAGAATGGTACTGAGTTGATAGGGAGTTGCTAGTCGCCCGCCCGATTTCTCTTCTAATGCTAACACGTTTTTGACGCTCGATAAGCGTTGTTGCTTAAGTAGCCCGCTGTCTCGCCTTTTCAGCTGTTATGTTTTTATGCGCATTTCAAGGTCGCATATTTTGTTTCTTCCTGTAGTGCATTTGTACACGCATATGATCTTCTCACAAGACATTTGTTTTTACTGAAAATGATTTTCATTATTCAAGAAAAATTTTCATTCTATCCGCAAAGATATCGGACGAGAAAAAATGTCGCTTTTTTTCGTAAAATGACAAAACTTCGTAGGTGACTTTGTTTCATTTTTTTAATAACAATGATTACGGTTCGAGCGTTATTATTCTGTGCTACTTATGCTTTTTCGCTTCTCAATCATAGACATCTATGATTGAGATGTCTATGATTGAGATTTATTTATTATTGAGATACTTCTCAATCATAGACTTCTCAATCATAGACATCTATTTCGTCGAACTTCATTCAATGGAGCAATTGCTTTTGTAGAAATCTGATTATTGGAAAGATAAGTTCTCTTCAAAATTTTCACATCTTTTTCAGGCCAATAAATTTGAAACGTTTTCCACTGTTTCTGTTATGTCCAGTCCTACTTCACTGCCTCATACCAATCATCCTTCAAACTGTTCTGCTCTCGCAGGATGTTTAGCACTGTCGACTCGGCTATGTTTTTGTATTAAATTTTGTTCGCTTTGATTACCGTATCAAAATGTGATAGATAACTAAAATTAGCCCGTCTGGCGAACAGCCATAGTCCACGCAGCACATTGCACGTTTTTCCCTGCGCATCATCTATGTATGCAACTTCTCATAACTGTTTCCGCTTCGATGCGATCACGGTCTGGTCATTCTACGATGCGCTTCCCGTCTAGTCATTCTACGATGCGGTCCCGGTCTAATCATCCACTTCTGGTCCGGTCTTTTGCTTTTCTTCGGCTGATTCATGGCGTATATACACTCACAGACAAGACCTGCTCATAATGCGCCTGTACCGTTACAAAAAAAGACACATGAAAACGACTTGCAGCTTGTGTGGTTTCTTTCATCTGTTGTCTTTTTACTTCAAGATCTTCACAGAAGGATGAGAGCGTCTGTCGCTTCATTCATCTCAGAATCTCTGCTCGGATAAACGAAGTGAATTTAGAAAACAAAATATTCTAGTGTCACCGCGTGATAAATGATCGTTTCCTCACAAAGATCACTCTGATATGATACCTGAAAGGCCGTGCTTCGAATGGCTTGTCCCTACTCTTCCACCTTTCTACTCTTAAATCTGTCAGTTGTGCTCAGACATTAACGGTCAAGGTAGAAGTTTCCTTTCTTCACGTCTAATCGTTTGAGAGGAGAATCTCCCGGTTGCCGTCTTCTTGTCGTTGGAGTGAGGAGCACCCCCAATTCTTCCGCTCTTCGCACGATCATGATGTGCAACCAAAACGGATGTGAGCTCGATCGATAACCGCGAATTTGCGAGCGCGCAATCCGTGTGCTCAGAACAGGATTCTCAAATCCGTTACTCCCACACCACAGCCCTTTTTGTAGGAATGATGACACGGCACAGTTTCTTTTCATCGTTATTCCTCCTGGTTTTTTGTTCGTTCGTCTGCTAGTAATCTC
>JPKZ01002916.1:201071-213515 GCA_000803305.1 Toxocara canis | reverse complement strand
TCACTACCAAATTATGGCGAACTCATCTTTTTGATCGGCATTAAAAAGCTGAACATTTTTGATTGATAACACTATGAGAAAATGTCGCAAAAACGATACCATAGAGCATCAATTAATGCATGCAAAGACCACATACAGTGGAAAATTTCACCAAAAATTTGTTCAGCCAACTGCCAGCGTGCACTGGACATTAGGTTTTCCATAGGGTTTGGGTCATAGTATTCAAAGAGGTCCTATTCGAGGATATGCGCTACCTAGCAGGTTTTAAAAGTCAGTTCGTTATCTATCCAGTGACCCACAGAGTAGTTTAAAATGCCGTGACAAAATATCAAACCTACAATAGTGACACATCGCTGCTGCGGAGCTGGCACTTTGTTAATGTGAGCGGCCTATTAATCGCTAAACCTGCTATAAGAAGTGGTTGAGGTGAGGGGCGTCGCTCGCTAAGTTTATCACGACAAATGGTTAGAGGAGAGGAGATGCGGAGTAGAGGAGGGAGGGAGGGGTGGTGGGAGGGAGGATATCCTCTGCTAAAGTTACTGTAAGTGTGATATCTAAGTTCTAGAGAACACGGAAAAGTGTCCGCTTGATTTTTGGGAGGATAATTGGCGTCTGCCTTCAGCAATGCAGTCCTTTACCTCAGATTTTTTTCCTTCTTTCCTGTTTAATTAGACGTCGCTTCACTATGCCACCAATTACATACATATACATAAATGAAAGAAGAACCTAGAAATGCTACGTTCGCTGTCTTCGCCCAACAAGGCTGCTATCATTGTGCGATTGCCATCTAGAATCTAGCCTACATAGTATTCTGAGAGCATGAAACAGCATCACGATATTGTTCATTCTGTAATATTTTTGCAAAATTTCGTTTGCAAAATTCCTCTTCGCGAGAGGTCGCTTTTGCTGAAATACGAAAAACTTGATTTTATAAATTCTGGTTCACAAACTCATTCAGCAAAAGTAGCAAAAGAAGAGCTGAGAACTTTTTTGCATTTATTTTCTAGTAATGACGCATCGCAGTGGAGGTAACCCCTGAAAGGCGTCATTTCGAATCGCTCAGGGAATAAATTTGTGTGCCTTAGCAATTATTGATGTACGCCTAAAAAATAACTTTTATACGCAACAGATAACAACTAAATTATGCGTTTCGGAGTACAGTTAAGCTCTAAGTAGATATTTATGATAAAGGAGCACGTCTGGTGAATGAATTTTTAATTCAATAGTTTTGCCTTTCAGATTCATATCATATCAGGCTTGAGAAAGAATTTGTGAAGAAAACACTGATAATTATCACGCTTCCAGCCGTTTTCTTAAAAAACTTTTATCATCTAAAAACTAATGTGCTTATCGTTTGTAACAAATTATTGAATAGAATCGAAAAAACTCATTTCTAAGTGAACATAAAACGTAATCATACATAATGGGAAAAAGCAATAAAAGAGGTGAGCTTTTGTGCGCCACTGCTAATTAGTGATAAAACTGCTCTGATACAAAATAAATTGTCGGTATTGAAAATTTAAATCGATGAAATCATATAACGCTTCAAAAAACACTCATTATTTTCGGATTTTCCGTTCGATTTGTTAGCGAACTTTTTAGAAAACCCGCACTACTCTTCAAACGAAAACCTACAAAGAGTCATATATGATTACAGGAACACGGGCTCCTTGCAGTGATGGGCAAGATTACTGACCGTATATTTGATCGGAATACATTGCTAATTAATGTCGGTCTACTTGGATGTTCACTTTTCTTGCCAATTTATTCAATGTACAACATTACGGTAAAGTCCTTCTTTCGCTGTCTCCCTCCTCCCTCGCTTCTCCCCCTTTCCCCTGAAGAATTTCTAGAGGAAAAACTGGCACTGTTCTCATAAATAATCTTAATTCGCAGCTCTTGGGGCACTTTGGCGAATTTGCACTGGCAAGGCTGGCTATTGTGATTTACGTCTGCAATGCTCGAAACCAGTCCTTTCTTGTTCAGTGCAGTTTCTGTTAAAATATAGTTAATGTTTCCGAAGACAGCTCAAGCAACGTATCCCTCATTGAAGTCATCCTCATGCTTCTCATCTAGATACGCTGCTTCCTACAACACTCCTACTCATATCCGGTTTCCCATTAAATTTTGATATTCTCTAACCTGACATGTGAAATAATACAAGTCGGGTCTTGCGAATTCGGAGCCTACGGTATGTATTTATCTGCCTCTCTGTCCGATAGTTGCAACCAGCCAGTTATAACCTACACTGCATGTTTTTTCCCTTATTATGAATCAAATTGCATGAACAGTGCAAGCAATTGGGACGCAAATTGTAGTGCACAACAAACGAGAAAAAACGAGTTTTTCGGGCAGATTTTTTTCTTTATGTCGTTGCGCAGGAAATCTGAACATATTATTAGGCGCGTTTTATCATTCGCTGGCTTGTTTGATTAGTGAAAGTGCCAAAGCACTTATAGCTTTTGATATGGGCGTTTGTGTGTCAGATTGTTTGTCTTCCTGATTGTATCAGCGCAGGAGCTAATGGAGCCAAAGATATAATTTTTTTTTTAGGAATAATCTCCATCACAGGTTTTCCTTATATGTCTAATCTTAAACCACCTAACCATCTTTTCCACTTTACGAAAGTTACACACCCTAAAGGGTTCAAAAAATTTGCATACATTTCCCTGTGATCGAGCTGCCTACTGAATCAATGAAAAACGAATCTTTAGCAGATTTCCAAGGACGGAAAGATCGGAGAAGAGTCTGAATTATCGGTATTCGCAAACGCATGCTGTTCGGAGCATTGCCAAAGCACATGTCATGCCAGCTTCCTGGCATGCACTGAAACTTGTTTGTGCGAAAATCAAATCGCCCAACTGAATTCCTTCATATTCGAATAAGCAAGCTAGTTTTTATAGGTATTTTCGCTGACACTTCTAAGAAATCATGTTTTATTGCTTCGACTGAAACAAATCTATTGTTGGGATAACCGCTAAGCGCGAATTTCGAGACCAAATTCTGATGAGTCCTGGCTGCATTACTGCACTAAAAAACGCAAGAAAAAAATCATGGAACAAATCATATAAGAGCTTAGTGATTGAGTGCAATAATTTATCACATTTAAGGTGTTTACAAACAAATTTAAAATATCTCCTTCACATATGTCATTGGTTCAAGTGTTGTTTATGATATGGAACGCAATCAATGACCCTCTCTTTGGATTTGCGCAGGTAAGTGACCATTTATATAGCCTCATCGATGACAATCTAAGAGATCAATATAACCAAACAANACTACCGAATTCTGCCGTTTCTTGATGATTATAGGAATGTATTTAAATCATTCATTATCTGTTTTGATTTTGAGCTGTTTTAGGATGTCGGTTGTGGCGTTAAATGGATTATGAGTCGTCGTAAAGTAATGCTATATGCTGGACCTGCTTTCGCTTTTTCATTTCTTTTGTTTTGGTTCCCTTGGACCAGGTGAATGCTTCTGAAATCTGTCATTTTTATGTCCGTATATCATAACTTCATTGCAATACTTATAGTACTATCATAATACCCGTTGGTTCCACATCATCCTTATGAGCGATCAAAAAATCCAAGTGTGACATAAAGGATAGTGGCGACTGTTTTAGACCACAACTGCAATAATCAGTAGCGTTATGAGTGTGCTTGTTTTACTTTTTTTAAAACTTTAGGTCCACTCGAAGAACAATGAGCCAACTTGTTTTATTTCATTTTTCTTTGAATAATTATATAAACAACTGATGGAAACCTTCCAAATGTAAAGTGAGCAAAACTCTTCATTCACTGTTTTCAAAATGAAATTTTATGTAAGGTTTCATGAACTGTTCGAGAGATTGTCGAAACACGCACATTTTATCACCAGCCACCATTCTCGGGTCTCGGCACTTCTTAAACTGAGCGCATATTTCCACTGTGGAGGCTGTTGGTCAATGAACAACAAGTGGAAATGCGTATCAAGGGCTAATTTCGTATATGCTTTAGTAATCCCCGTCTTCAGAGGAATCGACTTCATGAACTGCCCGAAGATAGTGAAAATTCATATTCCAACTGATTTGACCGTTCGTATAAATCTCTCATGAAACAGTCGTTTTTCTGCCGCTCGATCGGTGGGAAGTGCAACCTGATCAGTCGAAATGCCGGCAAATTTTTGATTTTCATTAGGCGAGAATGGCTTCCTCCGCAGTCAGCGGAACGTTTTGAAACTGAGCATAGAAAGGTGAGCGTTGGCTACATATACTAAATATTTTAGTTCTGGCTTCAGTGGTTCGCGAGTTTAAGTTACACTGGCGGAGAATTTTTAAAGATATGCTCAGATGCGTCATCGTCACAATGCGTTTTACAAATGCAAATTTACCAAAGCGAATAAAAGCAACGATGCATAAGGCGCATCAAAATGTCAAATAAACATTTCATAAATGTCTGCTAAGTATGGTAACAATAGTACTGTTTGAGCGTCACTGTGACAGGCAAAGAAACTTTCTAATCATTAATCGTCAACACATGATGCATAGAACTGACGGGAAACCAAAGTAGTGCATCGTAGTGACGTTGAGCGAGTGGAAGGGCAAACAACGGGCGCAAAAAAATGCAACCCGCTCGTCATTCGTTTCATCGCGTGAACACGTTTGCAGCCGAAACTGTGTCATCAGGGCAGTGAGGATTTAATTTTGACACCTCTTATGTTAGCGGTATTTCCGGCCGCGATGATTCGTGGATCGTCTGAGCCATTGATCAGTACTTTCATTACAAGCCAGTCGTTGTGGAGGGCTAGGCGATACGAATTTTAATGATCCGTTGGGATATACGGTTAAGGACCATAGTCCTCAGACGGATATTGACGTGTACAGAATTCTAAAAGATAAAAGCAACTGAGCTTCCTGTTTATCTTTCAAAAACTAAGCCGATCTCTTATTTTTGAAAAGAACTTTTGCATCCATTGTGGTCAGTTAGACCACTACAGCGAAGTGTGCTGGCTGGTGTACTTTGATACTCTACTTGACAGGATTGGAGGCGGAGTGCATTTTCTAAAAATATCACATCTGGCTCAATTTTGAGGCAAAGATAGACACAGTGTTTAATATTAATGTTCTGGTTACAAGTTTATAAGTGTCAATTTGGAGGGCACTGGCAACGACGTCCGCTTTTTTTGCTAAAGATCTCTAAAGAGTTCGCTTTCTGCTCCCTTCCTCTATTCTTAGTTTTATAGCACGTCTGTAAGATAGAAAACCATTGGATTTTTGGCATCAATAAAATCTTATCAAATATATACGTATATATATATATATATATATATATATTTGACGACTTGCGAGAAAGGAAACAAGAAGGAGCGCGAAAACAAGGCAAAGTTTATGTCGCACCCAAGGGCCTCTCATGTTTAACGTCATGCATTGTATTCATATCCGAATATTATAGCAATGCTTTAGCTCAGAGGACAAAAAATGGCTTATTGGAGTGCAATACTTCGTTGCGTTATTCATCCACGACTCTCTGCTCACTCTCGTATTATCTGCTTACTGTGCAATGTGCGTGGAAATCGGCGATCGTCAAAGCGACCGTATAAGAGCAGTGGTTTATAGCGAAATCACCTCGCTTATTGGTAAGCTCATTTTCTTCTGAGGTCCATGTGCGCGATTAACGAGTTATGACTTCTGTTTGCGTCAACATCATTACTTACTGTTTCCAAAGTGGTAGACCATTGGGACAAAAACCTGTAAGTTGCTCCTTCGAATCTCACTCAGAAGCTTTTCCCCAGCTGATTTTGCCGATGTTCTATCTGGCGCAGACAGAAAGTGTTAAGTGAAAAACACGCGCCAACAGATACGTCATCATCATGGTGTGCTTTGCAAGTGCAAATCTGTCAAACTGCGTCGAACATGAACGCACTGATCAATGGTCGGCCGATCGCATGAAAATTTGAAGGCATTATTAGATATCTCCGCAGTCGAAGAGACTTGTACATCTTTACACCCCCATGGGCAAATTATTGCATCTCTGAATTTGAACGTGTCGTAGCACTTGAAACTAGAATTGTATAAGCCTAATTATGTGAACTTTTCAGGTAGCTTTATCATATACCCATTCGATATGTTTTCGAGGAACTTGGAAGATTTTGAGACATTTCAGTGGCTCACAATAATAATTTCTTTTATCTCAGCAGGCTGCTACGTAGTAACCGGAAAGTTCTCTCGCGATGGAAGGAAGTGCGTTCGGAACGAAAATGAATCGGTATGTGTTTAGAACTTTTATTCTTCCATAAGACAAATATTTCTCGCATCAAATTCCGAAGAAAACTTTTTTCGGTGGAAATAGTAATTAAAAGTTGTATCAATCGAAACTTCAAAATAAATGATTTTCAAACTTTCCAAAAACATGTTCCAATAATTTCAGTTGTAATTTTCGCTTCGAATGAGAGATTTTTGAAATTGCCGAAATTCTTGAGGATCGTAAATGTTCGTAAAGCCTCAAAGAGGTTGTACTGAGCCAATTTGAGAAACAAAGTGATCTTTGACGCGCCAAAAATTAATTTGCATATCTAGTGCTGGGAGCGGATTCAATGATCAAAATGTGCAATCAATGGGATGAGTGGGCAAGCTAATTTTCATTAGGAAGATATAACCTTCTTGTTAAGATATTCCATGGTTACCTTGTTACTCCACCTGTTTATCATAAAGGGTGGTGCAGTAGTATCCTTTCAAATAACTTGAATTTATCATACTTCCTGTTTACTATTTACAAGTTTATTCTATTTCAACTATAGTTGGCCATCTGGGTAGCATCTGCCAATAGGACTTTCGAGCTGCACTTGAATGGTAAACTGGTGCTTCGACTCGTGTCATAAATTTCCTTCGATTAGAACGCCTTAAGATTGGCCAAAAGATTTGTCATATCCTCATTAAATACGTCTATGTGAACTAATCAAATCTTTCCTTGCAAATTATTAAGGCGAATACTTTACTTATTGCTCTACGACGTTCTTTGTCTATCAGCTGGGAGGTCATTCGTGAACGAAGTTTTCTTTGTGTTGTATTCGGTCAGTTCTTTCGAATGATGCGCAGTACTGTCAACGATTCATTTATGATTGTGTTTGTACAAACGCTTATCTCACCTTATGGAGTACTTCCGCTCGGTTCACGGAGTCTTAGTATCTTCTATGTCTTATGTAGAACTATTCCACAGGTATGTTTTGCGTTTAAAAAAGTGGTGGCTGCATTTTTTTTCTACTTACAACGATTTACTCAAAATAATCCTCGCGAATATCACTTCACTCTGGGGCTACAGCAACTCAAGAACAGGAAGTGCACTTCGTTTATAGAATTCGTTGTATGTGAAATGAGCATGGAAGCAATCTTCCATACCTTATGTATGTATGTATACCTTATCTTTCTATTTTATTTTCCTAAGGCCGCTGCACAATTGAAGGTTATTGCAGTATCTAACGACCTGAATTGCAGATAAACGCTCTAAATCGGTTCTCAAGTGAAATATTTCTTATCTTTCTATGCAATTTTTGCAAAAGTACATGTGCAAAGCGCATTATGCAACGTCAGTTCTGTGTTCGTAAGTAGATATATGCGCGCCTATCCTTCTGTCTGTTTATACCTTTGGTCACTGAAGCTCAAATTCCTTCAGTATAGGTTTTTCAAGCTTGTTACACCCCAAATCATCTTGTATACCACATTTCAGTTAGTCGAACAGCGTTGGAAGAATTTGTAGAAGCCGAAATGTGCGTGAAAGCTGCGGGCATGTAGAAATAGAACTTGATTGGCTGGGTCGAGTTCTATTTTGTGCTATATTGGCCGACTCGTCGTGAGAAAGAAAATCATTCATATAAGATTTGCACAAATAACCGCATCAGTTAAAATATGAATGAATATTTCACATGCTTTACAATTTTTATTAGTGGTTCACCAAACGGGTTTAATGGTCAGTGGGAAATGCCAACTTATATATTCTGTTAGCCATCCGGTAAGCATTACGATCTGCTCCATTGCTAATTTATACCAATTTCATAAAGCAGCAATACAGTGAGTGTATACTATTTTTTCTAAATATTATATAATGTTAAAATCCGAGAACGTCTTAGGTGATTTTTGTGGCACTTTGGCCGTTCAGCAATCGTTTCGGTGCATGGATTATAAACACACTTTTGGGATGCCTTACAATTATAAACTGTATTATCGCTCTAACGATCGGTTCCAATCAGCCATTCTCGATTGCCATCTTCATTATGATTGAGAAGTTCGTTATCATTGATGCCTTATCGCGAATCAGAGAGTTGTTCACTATAGGCCCATACTACAACTTATGCTGTCAAAAGAGCTTTTTATTTCTCCTCTTTTCGTGACATTGGTTGGGATCAAATCTTTAGCGCAAAGAATGCTACTCAAAGATTGCTTGTAGGTACTTTTAGAGCGTTTTGTGCCATACGTCACACAGTTTGAAGAAGAGATACTGTGAGACGAAATCGATAAGGATCATTTTGCAGTAGGCGATGGAGGACAATGCAAAGCAAGAGAATTACTAAAGGATCCAAGTTTGAAAAGGACTCAGTTAACTTATCTGTCAGTGCAAATAAATTTAACTCAATTTCGTTGCACATGCACTTAATTGGTATGTGATGCGAAAATGAACTAAAACGGCTGTTCGTTTTGAAAGTTGACAAACTATGAACGACGGAAAAGATTATGCGCTTTTTTTAAAAGTGATTTTTATGATTTTTTTGATACGTGTTTTTTAAGATGTGACAGTTTTTGAAAATCTCTTTCGTACCTTTATATCTTTTCAAGAGGAATTTTTTCAGCTTTCTCAGCAGATGTGGCCAGTATACTTTATATACGTTGTTCGTTGGTGAAGCTATCGATGACGATATGCGAATAAATAAACGAAAGTAAGGCATATTAACACTATTCAGGCAGTTTGTTCTACTCGAAATATAAATATTATTTTCAAACGCTATCAGTACGATTGCCTTTCCTAGAGCAGCTTATTCGTTGATTTTATGCAATAAGTGTGTGCATTAACAGAGAGAACATTAAAAAGGTGACGCAGCTAATGAAAAGTCGACTATTGAGCTTATGTGCGCCGCGAAATATTTCCTTTGTAAGCTCTCATCGTTTGCATTCCTCAGTTCACCTCCTTTTTTTGCAACCGTAACTTTGCTCTATCACCGTGAACTAATCTTTTCAGCACAGCATGAAAGTAGACATAATCAAGCAAACGGGAAATCATAATAGGGGGATAGCAAGAAATATCATTCACAGCTGTGCGTTGCGAACTATCAGAATGTAAAAGTGTCCAAAAGTTGCAAAAATGATGCACTGCGAGCAAGCCATCATCGAAAATAATCGATTTCGAAAGACTTGGAGATTTTTATTTATTTTTAATTACCTATCAATCATTAGCCACTACTCATTTTAAGTCATCTAGTCATTTCCAATCGTCAGTACACCCTCTGATATCAGTTAAATCGCTAAGAAAACTTGTGTCAGAAGACCGTCCATGGTGCAGCGAATTAAATGTGCAAAATTTTAATCATCTCGAATTGGAACTGCTGCACATCAAAAATTTTCTCCCATCTCAAACTATTCGAATATGGCGAATATGGAACGTTCAGAAATCAAGCGAATTGCTACACATATACAAATACGTAAAAGGATGCAACGCTACACTAATGCATTTGCTAATGCAAATAAGCAAAAAACATAATAAGTGGAAATATCGACGTTTCAGGTAATGAGTGACTTGAAACGCAAGAGAGGATTCGGTAGAAGAGGGAATGTAATAGGCGAGATGGAGAGGATAGTAATTTTCCTCTCTCGAAATTGCGTATTTTAAAACATTCGATTCCAAAAATTCAGATCACCGATGTCGACTGTGCTGTTCACGCTGAAAGCGCTGCTCAATAAACCAGCCGAACAGCTATCTCCCATTTTAGTCCTATTTGTGCTCAACCAAAGTGGCTATTTTCAATTCATTGAACTCTCAAGATGGGATGCGTGCAAAACGCCTTTAAATGGAACAGTCATAAATCAGGTGAAATGTTACCACAACGTTTTTGTTATAATGATCTCAATAAATACTCCCATATTTATGGCTTCTGAATTATGTCAGATGCTATTCTTGGCAGTGATAAATGGTATTTTTAAAAGCTTGTTTTGCTATCATTTATGCTAGCAAGACAGTACAGTTTAGGGTAAGCGAACACGACGTTTTATTAATGCGATAAAGCGGAAGCTTTTTTTGCTATGCATTCATTACACTACTCTGACAATCATTAGAAGTATTAACCAATGGTGCAAATGCGAATGTGCATAAACATTGAAGCAATAGCAAGTTGAAGCAAGCTTTGTCGAAAAAAACCTATGAAATCCACATCTTTTGCTGTTGACGCCATAATCCAGTTCCCCCATTTACCCACGTGTTCCTCATTTTTGAGACGGTTAATTCGAATAATAAGTCAACTGATCGGTTGCTCGACTATAAAATTTCTTAGGAGTCGAATTCCCACACAGTCTTGACTCATTCTGATAGTCGCTTCGTTAAACTTCTCTAGGATCATCATAAGTAGATCACATGAAAATCGCTGTTTCGGTCTAATAGCGGTGTTCAGCGGTTAATAGCGGTAACCACTCTTAAATATATTCATTTTGTGCGTTCACAATGTTCAGTCTAGGCAATACTTTCCAATGAGTATTTGTTGTAGTTTTTATTTGTTAGCATCCTATATAAATTGAATAGACAGTATTTTAATCAATACACTCCATACCCATAGTATTAATTCGCACATTCCTCAAAGCTTTCTTTTGAATCACTTAAAGTGTTCTGAATCGATGAAATTTTTATGCTTTAACAGCTGGCGACCGCTGCACCTCGAACTGCATCGTTAGATGATGCACAATGCAACACTCTACTTGGAACGATCTTCGCTATTGCGACCATTTTCCCGTTGGTGTGCACCGTTCTCGAGATGATCATCATGAGCGCTTTCAACCATCGACTTCCAAAAACGAACAATTCTGATGGAAAGCTTATATATGAGCAACAGGTTTTGTGCGAGACAAAACTATAACTAGACGAGTAATATTGTTTTCTCATTGCATTGAACAAGTTTCACGTATTATTCAATTGCATAATTAAGTAGTTTTTAAACTTTTTTTTGCTCATCCTCTCCAGTTGGAAAATTAAAAACAATTGTTGCCTTACCTTAATCTGAAGTTCTTTGATGAGATGACTAAAATTTCCAAATCATGTTTTTCTGACAAATCTAATGTGTTATTTTTTGATTTAAATTTCATTGCCCATTTGATCGAATTTATTTGAGATAAATATGTGAGACAGCTACAAATTTTTTAAATAATTATAATTTTGGGCTCAACTATTAATGAGACCAGTTCGGTAAATTATTAGCTGGATGGCAATGACGCTGTATATCTGGGCGCTGCTTTTTTTTAAAAGCAGCAGGAGAAGCAATTCACATTGGTCGTTCTGGCGGGATTTTTCCAAATCATATATCATTTCATCAGTGCACATACTCATTAATAATTTCATCCACACTCTCCTTAGACTGAAATTCCACAACCGTTGGCAGCCGGAAAGTGTTTAAAGGTTAGAAACAACACCTCTCATTACAACGACTGTCCACAGCCTTCTTGAAACGTGCTGACTGTAAGCAGCCTTTGACTCTGAACATGAACGCGTACTGAATGCATTAGAAAATGTTCATTTCTGAGAGCGACACGACATTAAATAAGTAAAATACAAATTATAAATTGTTCATATCTGGCAGTGAATAATAACTGAGCAATAACACTGTAACGTTCATCGCTTCATTCAACAACCACAATTGATGCACTCAAAACTATATGTACACAACAAATGATTACATTAGTTTTAACACCACCACATCGCCTTCCTTGCTCTTGTAGTTATATTCAGGCTCAATGATCTTATGTAGTGCTGAATTTGGAATTTGAAGACGATTAGCGCATTAGCCAAGTGCGTGATCATTTAGCACAATGGCGTAACACAAATACACCGTTCGGACAGTACTGCAAAGGAACAAACTCTTACTGAAAGAAGAAAGAGGAAAGTTTTAAGGGCCACGGTGAGACGTTGTGCACTAGTGCTAAAATCCTACGGATAAAATCAACTGGAATTTGGGAAATTTGTCAATGAAATCCAAATGGGAATGTGCCTGCTTCACAGTTCCCTATAAAACATTTGCAAGATAAAATAGAATGTGAAAAGTGTTTCATCAGAAGAATGTGAAAAAGATTCTTGTCTGTAACGATCAGCTGTTAACGATCTGCTGAAAGTGTGCGTTTAAGTTCACTTTTTTGCCTCTGCGAGTATATTAATTTAAAAAAAACATATTTCCAATGCACAGTTGGTCGTTATCGAATACGGTAATGCGCTACGGTAATGCGCT
>JPKZ01002916.1:167333-194686 GCA_000803305.1 Toxocara canis | reverse complement strand
GGAGAGGGGGGGGGGCTAGGAGGCGGGAGAAGGGAAGGGTGTCTAAAAAGCTAATTCACTCAAAACTAATTAACCTCAGGTCAAGGGTTCTCACATTCTCTTTACAATACTATCAAGGTGGACATCATAGAAAAAAACTGCCTAAATAATAAGGCCAATAGAAAGTTGAAAATGCACAGAACTTCATATGCACAACAAAATGCCCTACGTCGCGCCATACAGTGCTATATATTGCACCGTATTACGCGTTTTCAATTCCCAAGGCGAATAGGCAGATTTTTTGTTACGCAAATACTTGAACGAGAGTTTTTAGGCATCGCCGCAAAGAAAATTATTCAAGCGAACAACGACAGATTACTAAAGACACAATAAAAAAGCACTGCTATTCTTTCAAATTTCTTAAATCGAAAACTCGAGCTGGAGATAAGTGTTGCCTGAGATGCAAAAAGTGCATAGCGAAGATATCAACCCAGAATAAAACGAACAATCGGAGCCATTTTCCCGCAACATTAGTTATTTGTCGTCAGTGAGTTATACTCCGTATAACTTCAGGCAACTCAGGTCCTAGAAATCTCTCCCTCTCTCCCTATCTCAAAAAATCATTTACATAATTCCAATATTAGTTCACGCCTAGAACACAAAAAACTAATAAAACTAGTTGCACACAGCAAGAAGCTTCCATTTTCTAGCCATCAGATAGCTAGCTGTAAATATACAACGGATGAAGGAGGATTTGAGGAGGACAGTTAACGATAACAACTGCTAAACATCATCTAGCGAGCACGCACAATGTACGCGCAATGGATGCCATGAAATCATGAGTGAGCATAATACCGACGACTGAACATTCATTTAGACTCAAATTCTACGTTCTTACCTAGGCACAAATTCCACATCCCCACCCATAAATAAAATTTACATCCCTTCCCATCTACAAATTTCACATCCCTATCCACATAAAAATTCCGCGTTCTTACCCAAGTAAAAATTCTACATTCTTGCCCATATAGAAACTCAACATCCCTACATATACACAGATTCCCACACACAAATTTCCCACCCTACCCATATACAAATTCCACACCCCTACCTATACGTAAATTCCACATCCCTATCAAGCCCTAACATTTTTGCTCTTAGACCATCATATAAATTGCTTGAAACAGTATAAAACTGTTCGATAAAGTGAATCTCAAAAACCTTTTAAAATTTCTCGCATTTCGACTATGATTATGATTAATCAGAATATTTTATTTCCTTCCACACAAGAATGCCATTCGAGATTCAGCCAAAAAATGCATAAGGCTCGTCTTATGTAGAAGGGATTTACAGAGACGCACAGGCAGCTGAACTGGAAAGCCGTTCAATAAAACGCTCCATGCACTAACGGTACAGCAAAAGCCACCACCATTGCCAACTAATTCCTACTATGTTGGAAAAGGTGCAAAAAAGTTGATGTCTTGCACTGGACCTTGCCAACTCTCAATATCCCCTTCAATAAATGAGCATTTTCTTCTTAAGGCACAAAAAGCTCTGCACATTTTCAGAAAAAAAGCTTGGATAGAACAGCTTCGATTCCGGAAAACTAGGAAACCCTTCATTCAACAGGAGAAAAATATAGAGGACACGATTTCGCTTTTCAATAAGACAATCTGGTGTACGGTTTTGTGCCAACGAAAAAGTTAAACATGACAAATTGGTCCTGCAGTTTATGAGCATAGCTAATACGCAACATTCCTTCCACCGTAGGAAGAGCCGATCGTTTAAATCCTTGCTTCACCTATTTGCTCCCTCGCAACTGCTCCGGTTCTCTTGACTTATATAAACAGCTGACTGCAGTCGAAAGACAGTGCGTAACAGCGGTTGAAAGACGCCGATAAGTTTATAAATAAATTAAATGTGAATATTGAAACTTATATAGGAAGCATCGGCTGCAAACAACCTAAACAATAATTGACTGCTTGAGCATTCAGAAAGTACAGAGAGTACAAAGAGTGGTTTACCTCGAACGGAAACGAACAGCTGGACTGTTAATGAGGTCGGTAGCTCGACCGAGCAGGATACGGTCCTCAATCTCTTCCATTGCCTCAATTTCATTCAACGAAGGAGTCGGCCCTTGTATGAATAGATTTGTCGAACCCGGATCTGGTGGCGCTCCGAACACGCCCTATAAACCATTCACTAATCGAAAAAAACCGCCCCTTACCCGTCAGCAATCACTGATTCAATTTAGTTGTTAAGGGAGAGGGGGGGGGGCTAGGAGGCGGGAGAAGGGAAGGGTGTCTAAAAAGCTAATTCACTCAAAACTAATTAACCTCAGGTCAAGGGTTCTCACATTCTCTTTACAATACTATCAAGGTGGACATCATAGAAAAAAACTGCCTAAATAATAAGGCCAATAGAAAGTTGAAAATGCACAGAACTTCATATGCACAACAAAATGCCCTACGTCGCGCCATACAGTGCTATATATTGCACCGTATTACGCGTTTTCAATTCCCAAGGCGAATAGGCAGATTTTTTGTTACGCAAATACTTGAACGAGAGTTTTTAGGCATCGCCGCAAAGAAAATTATTCAAGCGAACAACGACAGATTACTAAAGACACAATAAAAAAGCACTGCTATTCTTTCAAATTTCTTAAATCGAAAACTCGAGCTGGAGATAAGTGTTGCCTGAGATGCAAAAAGTGCATAGCGAAGATATCAACCCAGAATAAAACGAACAATCGGAGCCATTTTCCCGCAACATTAGTTATTTGTCGTCAGTGAGTTATACTCCGTATAACTTCAGGCAACTCAGGTCCTAGAAATCTCTCCCTCTCTCCCTATCTCAAAAAATCATTTACATAATTCCAATATTAGTTCACGCCTAGAACACAAAAAACTAATAAAACTAGTTGCACACAGCAAGAAGCTTCCATTTTCTAGCCATCAGATAGCTAGCTGTAAATATACAACGGATGAAGGAGGATTTGAGGAGGACAGTTAACGATAACAACTGCTAAACATCATCTAGCGAGCACGCACAATGTACGCGCAATGGATGCCATGAAATCATGAGTGAGCATAATACCGACGACTGAACATTCATTTAGACTCAAATTCTACGTTCTTACCTAGGCACAAATTCCACATCCCCACCCATAAATAAAATTTACATCCCTTCCCATCTACAAATTTCACATCCCTATCCACATAAAAATTCCGCGTTCTTACCCAAGTAAAAATTCTACATTCTTGCCCATATAGAAACTCAACATCCCTACATATACACAGATTCCCACACACAAATTTCCCACCCTACCCATATACAAATTCCACACCCCTACCTATACGTAAATTCCACATCCCTACTCACAGAAAAACTCCACATCCCTATCAAGCCCTAACATTGTTGCTCTCCAGACCATCATATAAATTGCTTGAAACAGTATAAAACTGTTCGATAAAGTGAATCTCAAAAACCTTTTAAAATTTCTCGCATTTCGACTATGATTATGATTAATCAGAATATTTTATTTCCTTCCACACAAGAATGCCATTCGAGATTCAGCCAAAAAATGCATAAGGCTCGTCTTATGTAGAAGGGATTTACAGAGACGCACAGGCAGCTGAACTGGAAAGCCGTTCAATAAAACGCTCCATGCACTAACGGTACAGCAAAAGCCACCACCATTGCCAACTAATTCCTACTATGTTGGAAAAGGTGCAAAAAAGTTGATGTCTTGCACTGGACCTTGCCAACTCTCAATATCCCCTTCAATAAATGAGCATTTTCTTCTTAAGGCACAAAAAGCTCTGCACATTTTCAGAAAAAAAGCTTGGATAGAACAGCTTCGATTCCGGAAAACTAGGAAACCCTTCATTCAACAGGAGAAAAATATAGAGGACACGATTTCGCTTTTCAATAAGACAATCTGGTGTACGGTTTTGTGCCAACGAAAAAGTTAAACATGACAAATTGGTCCTGCAGTTTATGAGCATAGCTAATACGCAACATTCCTTCCACCGTAGGAAGAGCCGATCGTTTAAATCCTTGCTTCACCTATTTGCTCCCTCGCAACTGCTCCGGTTCTCTTGACTTATATAAACAGCTGACTGCAGTCGAAAGACAGTGCGTAACAGCGGTTGAAAGACGCCGATAAGTTTATAAATAAATTAAATGTGAATATTGAAACTTATATAGGAAGCATCGGCTGCAAACAACCTAAACAATAATTGACTGCTTGAGCATTCAGAAAGTACAGAGAGTACAAAGAGTGGTTTACCTCGAACGGAAACGAACAGCTGGACTGTTAATGAGGTCGGTAGCTCGACCGAGCAGGATACGGTCCTCAATCTCTTCCATTGCCTCAATTTCATTCAACGAAGGAGTCGGCCCTTGTATGAATAGATTTGTCGAACCCGGATCTGGTGGCGCTCCGAACACGCCCTATAAACCATTCACTAATCGAAAAAAACCGCCCCTTACCCGTCAGCAATCACTGATTCAATTTAGTTGTTAAGCTTACGATGATCGGAATGACAATCCTTCTGACTCTCGATTTATTCTCTTAACGCTGTCTCAAAAAAAAAGAAAATGAGTATGACAGCAACAATTGTATATTAACTATACAAAAATACGATTTATAGTGCGACTACTGTTTGCATTCACATCGTTCTCAGTTCTTAAAATTTGCCTATGAATGATTTCAAGAGAATTGAAGATTCTGCTTTGCCTATCTGAAGAACAAATAATCCAGCTCAGTTCCATTCAAACGATGTCCTCAACGAAACGCACATCTGTACATGACCACCATTTTATCAAAAAAAATTCTTTTAAAAACGGGATTGTATTGATAGTGACAATTAAATGAAGTCAGAGAGAAAAATTCCCGAATGAACTGCACTGCGCATACGCAATTACGTTCTTTTGAAATGGTTTTTAGGACATCTTTGAACAATTTTGGGAACTATGGAATACATCATTTCTAGACAAGTTTGACCTGTTCGAAAGAACCGAGTTGAACGAGTCATGAAATTGTCGATTTGCAATTCACTTAGATTCTCATAAAAGCGATCTCATAAAAGTGTCACCTTGGATAACGAAGTGGAAAGCGCCATAGGCACAGAAATCGATGACTGTGAGAGTGCAGTGGGAGCGAAATTGGTGTCGAAAGACTTCGAAATCACAATCTGCAGAAACACAGCGCATATTAGACGAGATGAAGTTTCTTTATCAGTTACTTCGGGATTGATCAGCAAATCATGTAAACATTTTAACGTTGAGATTTCTCATAAAGGAATTTTGGAGGTGTTAAGAGGCCATCGCTGTTCCGTTCTGTCTACTGGAAAACAGTACCCCACGGGCAGCGATGAATGAAGAGAAGAAAATTAATTGCCCAAAAAAAAACGCCCTTAAAATGCAGACAGATATTCTGAAGAAACAGTCATCGTCAGATTGCGACAAAAGCGTGCAGCGGTCTTGACTTTAAAAAGAACTAGCGAGAAAAAACAGGCGACTAGCGCGCTTAAGTGTGCAATTGTTCACAGTTCACAGGCAAGCAATCCCATTGTGATGCGCTGAACCGACCGCTCACGAAAAAGTCGAATAAAAAACGCGTATCTCTCTCAGACACTTTTCTGCTTGCTTCATCGCTCAGTTAATGTTAAGCTGAATATTGAATTTGGTCCCCATTAGATAGCGACCAATTCTACGCAACGATACACACACACAAGCGATTGACCTTTTCGAAGAGCGCCGCCTGATGCAGCTGAATATTTACGCGATGTTAGGCACTCCCATGAGGATTACGGTCACGTCGTTGTTCGTTCAAGTGGCCATAGTAAGTAATGGATACCAAATAAATACCCTCCCAAATGATGTAGTGAACGGACCCAACAATCCCATTGTCAATTTGCCATTCCTGATATCCCTTTCACTGATACACGCTGATGTTTTTCCATCACAATGCCGACCCGTTGGCCGTTCGCTGAGATCAGTGCTATGCTCGATCGAAAAAATTGTTAATTTCAATCGAAATGGTTCGCAAATTTTTATTTTCTTTTAATATTTTGAAAATATGATCGTTTTCACTTACTCGTCATAGTGAAACATAGTTGGGCCATCACAACTATCGATAGCCGCAAAACAAACTTCTGAATTCTTCCTTTCAGAGATCCAAAGAGTCAGATGCATTCAAGAGGAAAAAGTTCGTCAGACTCAGTTAAGAGAAAATGTTAAAGAGAAAAAGAGTCGAATGCCTAATTCTGGCGTGCCTATCGACTGTCATAAAATACTTTAGAACTAGCTTGATTCCCACCTAAATAATACTTTCGACGTGCTGTCAATTCCCCATAATTTTAGTCGAGTACTCAGTCACCACTTCAGTGCTTTATCAATACTACACACAAGGAACGCATGTTAAAGCATGATATTGGATGAAGTCGTTTGAAAATACAACGAAGAGGGATATACAGCAGCACAGTGAAGCTCAATGCAAAACGTTTACCTACACATATTTTGCTTTCGCCTTTAGAATAATAAATTTGTTTATCAGCTTGATAATCACTCGATATGGAATTACTATGAATTATTTCAATCAAAATCTACACCAATGATCTACATGCTCATAACTCATCGTTGAACAATTTAAGAAAAACAATTTTCTAAATAAAAAGCGCTGAGAGAGACATGCCTACCTGACTGCCACTAAGTTCGCTAGTATCTGAAGATTCAGAAATGCCACTTTCATCTCGTATCAACTCTGTAAGTACTAGAATATCGCCCTCTTCTGTGTCGACTAACTTCATCACATCATCAATCGACAAGGTCCGCGGAAGAAATCTCATCTAGAAGGTTGAATCTGTTTAAAAGTAAAACATTCATAATCTGAGTGAATTTCGATAGTTCAAACTGAACAAAGTTGTTATTATTTGCAGTAGTTCTTTTGCAACTTGTATCCGCAAATGTGATCGTACAATCTGAAAGCAAATGTGACGTCAGAGATTCGCAGAGCTCGAATCACAAAATTATGGCAACGTCACATCACCAAACTCAGAAGAAGAATGAGCACTCTTTTAAAAAAGCGAAAATGCAACTGGTCGCCAGCAAAACGACCGGGCACTTATACCTCTGGGGAAACCACCGCATCATCCCTTTCATAGCTGTCTGCGACTGCCCTTTTTTAATAAACAATTGCCCTTTCAAAGCTGACATCATAGGCATCTCGTATCTTTTTGTCCTTCTGACTGAACTGGCCATTCGCCAAGAGATGTGTGCTCGAATAGTGTTGAGAGTTTGCCTTACAATAAGCCAAAAAATCGACCCCGACAAAACCCTTCATTGATAAAAATGTTTAACGGTTTCGAACGTTTCATGTCTTTACTCGTTTAACACGCTTTGTCAAATAAAATCAGACCGCAGTTATGAAGTTTGAAAAAAAGAACGAACCCTGGAGTGCGATATCGTCCTGCATATATGCGTGTTCTTAGACGGACTCGGGAACGACAGCACCGTTTGCGAGGTCTTGTTGATTTTCTTCCTACTTAGTAGTGTTGCCTGTATACTTTCCCTGGTCAGGGAATGTGTACTGCTACCACTTTTGAAGATGCCTAACGAGCTGCCTCGCCTAAATTAATGCCATTTCAAGCAGGAGTCAGCGGACTACAATCCAGCTAAATCGAACTGAACAGAGATATCATTTATCTTTCGCAACCAGTACCGTACGATTTCCAACAGAACCGCTCGTCGAGTGAGGAACCTTCCCTCAATACAACGCCCCACCCTATCACGCTTCCAAATCAACAACTGCATATCGATATGCTTTGTGAAACTGACCATTTTATGAAAAGGAACACCTAATCGCAAGAGTCAAAAATTGATGCCATTTTACTAATTTCGAAGATCATCCCTGAATTCGACTAAATTCTTTTGTAAATGAAACGACATAAGCATCGGGACTTCTATTAAAAGTCATATGGTACTAATGACATTCAAATGATTGCAAGATGAACAGCCAATCACAGTTTTTTTTTTAAATTTGTATTAAAGCTATTATCAGCACGGCCCCGTTAAAACAAAGAGCGGTAAAAATGATTCTTAGCTTCTTTGAGAATAAGACATATCATTATTTTTAAAACGAACCCTAAAACTGCCATAACGCTTAAGATAATAGTACGCCTGAGTCATTTTTTTAACTGGATTTTGGCAGAGTTTCAATTGTGAGCGATTTAGCAAAGGTTTGCTTTGAACAAAAATGAAAGCACTTATAGAGGAGTGCGTAGCAACATCTCATAACGAAATGAACAGTAACGAACATGCAAGTTATGACTTAATTTGCTAGACAACAATTTTCATCACAGCATATCGAAAACACTGAAAAAGCATAGTAGTACCTTCGGGCAGCTGGCTTTTGAGTATGGTCGAGTGGACTCAAACCTTGTTCAGAAGACAGCAAACTGAGGTTATCAAACTGATTGCGACCAGCTTCATACGTGCGCTCTAGTTGTGCCTGAAAAAGAAAACTTTCGGATAATTCCGAACAAAAGGCATAAATTTTTGGAAAGAATGGTAGCGATATTCTATTGATGACTTATCAACTGATGAGACGCGTGCGTTTCGTAAAATTTTTTCATTCCGCTCACAATCGTTGCTCTCAACAAGATAATCAGCCCTAAATATAAAAACTTTCCAAAATTATCCTTGTTTTTAAAAAATGTCAAACTACCTTTATAACAATGCCACGTCACGAGCTCAATCCATTGATGCTGGTCTTGTATGAAGAGTGAATTAAGTATAGATTAGCGTGATGAGCTCCAAGTTGAACAGAATCATGTGGTAGATAGTAGCAGTTTTTAAATCAATTACTCTTACGGAACGCAAATGTTTGTCAATTCTTTGTGGTTTACAAATACACAGTAACACCACGAGGGATTGTATTGATAGTGACAATTAAATGAAGTCAGAGAGAAAAATTCCCGAATGAACTGCACTGCGCATACGCAATTACGTTCTTTTGAAATGGTTTTTAGGACATCTTTGAACAATTTTGGGAACTATGGAATACATCATTTCTAGACAAGTTTGACCTGTTCGAAAGAACCGAGTTGAACGAGTCATGAAATTGTCGATTTGCAATTCACTTAGATTCTCATAAAAGCGATCTCATAAAAGTGTCACCTTGGATAACGAAGTGGAAAGCGCCATAGGCACAGAAATCGATGACTGTGAGAGTGCAGTGGGAGCGAAATTGGTGTCGAAAGACTTCGAAATCACAATCTGCAGAAACACAGCGCATATTAGACGAGATGAAGTTTCTTTATCAGTTACTTCGGGATTGATCAGCAAATCATGTAAACATTTTAACGTTGAGATTTCTCATAAAGGAATTTTGGAGGTGTTAAGAGGCCATCGCTGTTCCGTTCTGTCTACTGGAAAACAGTACCCCACGGGCAGCGATGAATGAAGAGAAGAAAATTAATTGCCCAAAAAAAAACGCCCTTAAAATGCAGACAGATATTCTGAAGAAACAGTCATCGTCAGATTGCGACAAAAGCGTGCAGCGGTCTTGACTTTAAAAAGAACTAGCGAGAAAAAACAGGCGACTAGCGCGCTTAAGTGTGCAATTGTTCACAGTTCACAGGCAAGCAATCCCATTGTGATGCGCTGAACCGACCGCTCACGAAAAAGTCGAATAAAAAACGCGTATCTCTCTCAGACACTTTTCTGCTTGCTTCATCGCTCAGTTAATGTTAAGCTGAATATTGAATTTGGTCCCCATTAGATAGCGACCAATTCTACGCAACGATACACACACACAAGCGATTGACCTTTTCGAAGAGCGCCGCCTGATGCAGCTGAATATTTACGCGATGTTAGGCACTCCCATGAGGATTACGGTCACGTCGTTGTTCGTTCAAGTGGCCATAGTAAGTAATGGATACCAAATAAATACCCTCCCAAATGATGTAGTGAACGGACCCAACAATCCCATTGTCAATTTGCCATTCCTGATATCCCTTTCACTGATACACGCTGATGTTTTTCCATCACAATGCCGACCCGTTGGCCGTTCGCTGAGATCAGTGCTATGCTCGATCGAAAAAATTGTTAATTTCAATCGAAATGGTTCGCAAATTTTTATTTTCTTTTAATATTTTGAAAATATGATCGTTTTCACTTACTCGTCATAGTGAAACATAGTTGGGCCATCACAACTATCGATAGCCGCAAAACAAACTTCTGAATTCTTCCTTTCAGAGATCCAAAGAGTCAGATGCATTCAAGAGGAAAAAGTTCGTCAGACGCAGTTAAGAGAAAATGTTAAAGAGAAAAAGAGTCGAATGCCTAATTCTGGCGTGCCTATCGACTGTCATAAAATACTTTAGAACTAGCTTGATTCCCACCTAAATAATACTTTCGACGTGCTGTCAATTCCCCATAATTTTAGTCGAGTACTCAGTCACCACTTCAGTGCTTTATCAATACTACACACAAGGAACGCATGTTAAAGCATGATATTGGATGAAGTCGTTTGAAAATACAACGAAGAGGGATATACAGCAGCACAGTGAAGCTCAATGCAAAACGTTTACCTACACATATTTTGCTTTCGCCTTTAGAATAATAAATTTGTTTATCAGCTTGATAATCACTCGATATGGAATTACTATGAATTATTTCAACCAAAATCTACACCAATGATCTACATGCTCATAACTCATCGTTGAACAATTTAAGAAAAACAATTTTCTAAATAAAAAGCGCTGAGAGAGACATGCCTACCTGACTGCCACTAAGTTCGCTAGTATCTGAAGATTCAGAAATGCCACTTTCATCTCGTATCAACTCTGTAAGTACTAGAATATCGCCCTCTTCTGTGTCGACTAACTTCATCACATCATCAATCGACAAGGTCCGCGGAAGAAATCTCATCTAGAAGGTTGAATCTGTTTAAAAGTAAAACATTCATAATCTGAGTGAATTTCGATAGTTCAAACTGAACAAAGTTGTTATTATTTGCAGTAGTTCTTTTGCAACTTGTATCCGCAAATGTGATCGTACAATCTGAAAGCAAATGTGACGTCAGAGATTCGCAGAGCTCGAATCACAAAATTATGGCAACGTCACATCACCAAACTCAGAAGAAGAATGAGCACTCTTTTAAAAAAGCGAAAATGCAACTGGTCGCCAGCAAAACGACCGGGCACTTATACCTCTGGGGAAACCACCGCATCATCCCTTTCATAGCTGTCTGCGACTGCCCTTTTTTAATAAACAATTGCCCTTTCAAAGCTGACATCATAGGCATCTCGTATCTTTTTGTCCTTCTGACTGAACTGGCCATTCGCCAAGAGATGTGTGCTCGAATAGTGTTGAGAGTTTGCCTTACAATAAGCCAAAAAATCGACCCCGACAAAACCCTTCATTGATAAAAATGTTTAACGGTTTCGAACGTTTCATGTCTTTACTCGTTTAACACGCTTTGTCAAATAAAATCAGACCGCAGTTATGAAGTTTGAAAAAAAGAACGAACCCTGGAGTGCGATATCGTCCTGCATATATGCGTGTTCTTAGACGGACTCGGGAACGACAGCACCGTTTGCGAGGTCTTGTTGATTTTCTTCCTACTTAGTAGTGTTGCCTGTATACTTTCCCTGGTCAGGGAATGTGTACTGCTACCACTTTTGAAGATGCCTAACGAGCTGCCTCGCCTAAATTAATGCCATTTCAAGCAGGAGTCAGCGGACTACAATCCAGCTAAATCGAACTGAACAGAGATATCATTTATCTTTCGCAACCAGTACCGTACGATTTCCAACAGAACCGCTCGTCGAGTGAGGAACCTTCCCTCAATACAACGCCCCACCCTATCACGCTTCCAAATCAACAACTGCATATCGATATGCTTTGTGAAACTGACCATTTTATGAAAAGGAACACCTAATCGCAAGAGTCAAAAATTGATGCCATTTTACTAATTTCGAAGATCATCCCTGAATTCGACTAAATTCTTTTGTAAATGAAACGACATAAGCATCGGGACTTCTATTAAAAGTCATATGGTACTAATGACATTCAAATGATTGCAAGATGAACAGCCAATCACAGTTTTTTTTTTAAATTTGTATTAAAGCTATTATCAGCACGGCCCCGTTAAAACAAAGAGCGGTAAAAATGATTCTTAGCTTCTTTGAGAATAAGACATATCATTATTTTTAAAACGAACCCTAAAACTGCCATAACGCTTAAGATAATAGTACGCCTGAGTCATTTTTTTAACTGGATTTTGGCAGAGTTTCAATTGTGAGCGATTTAGCAAAGGTTTGCTTTGAACAAAAATGAAAGCACTTAGAGAGGAGTGCGTAGCAACATCTCATAACGAAATGAACAGTAACGAACATGCAAGTTATGACTTAATTTGCTAGACAACAATTTTCATCACAGCATATCGAAAACACTGAAAAAGCATAGTAGTACCTTCGGGCAGCTGGCTTTTGAGTATGGTCGAGTGGACTCAAACCTTGTTCAGAAGACAGCAAACTGAGGTTATCAAACTGATTGCGACCAGCTTCATACGTGCGCTCTAGTTGTGCCTGAAAAAGAAAACTTTCGGATAATTCCGAACAAAAGGCATAAATTTTTGGAAAGAATGGTAGCGATATTCTATTGATGACTTATCAACTGATGAGACGCGTGCGTTTCGTAAAATTTTTTCATTCCGCTCACAATCGTTGCTCTCAACAAGATAATCAGCCCTAAATATAAAAACTTTCCAAAATTATCCTTGTTTTTAAAAAATGTCAAACTACCTTTATAACAATGCCACGTCACGAGCTCAATCCATTGATGCTGGTCTTGTATGAAGAGTGAATTAAGTATAGATTAGCGTGATGAGCTCCAAGTTGAACAGAATCATGTGGTAGATAGTAGCAGTTTTTAAATCAATTACTCTTACGGAACGCAAATGTTTGTCAATTCTTTGTGGTTTACAAATACACAGTAACACCACGAGTATAGCCTCAGGACCTCGAAGGAGCAGCTTCATTTTCCTGCAAAATTCCGAGCAGAAGATTCAATCCAAGGTTGAGGAGGACTCTATTTTCGCAATGCTAGCAGGCTGTGTACGAAAGATTCCTGAAGGGAAATGGAGGGGAACAAAAAAAAATTTTAGAAATATAGTTCGGATCCACTGGTAAGTGTGCGCTCTCCTAAGAGATCCCGGGAATAAATTTACCACATTGGATATACTGTATTCAACTGCCTTCCCTCAGCTGCCACCGGAAAAGTTGGATATTTGCCTTTATTAGGCACAGTTTATGTAGATCGAAGCGCAACTGCGTAGCATATCAAAGCTTGAATGAACACACAGTATGACCAAATTAATATGGATTTCTTTCCTAGCTAGTTCGACACAGGTTTTCCGATCTCACTGAAAAGTTTCGCAATTTTTTTCCACCAATCTCTTGTTTTGCTCTCTTTTGTTGCTCGAAAACACGAACATCACGGTTGTGACAAGAGTTGCACAAGAAAAACCAAAAATTTTGATAAAACCACAAAAAGGAAAATCGATCGACCTGTATGAGATTGATACACATAGAAACAAGCGAAAGACCAATGATGATGTAAATGAACAGCATCAACAAATACTTCGGCTCCGTTGGCGTAATGTCACCAAGACCGATCGTACTGAAACGAACTCACTGAGTAAGAATAACCGATAATCTAGCATAGAAGTTTGTCTTCAAAAGCTAGTCTTCAAGCTCTCAAGCTCGATAACTTAGGTTGATGCTTTCCACAAGGAACAACGGAAGGAGGCGATGAGGTACATCACTTCATCGTTTTGCACTGACAAACCGAGCTACTTGGGTTGTATTTAAGCGAATATCAATGCCGCAACGTTAATGTGAGCATACACCCATCTACCTCTCTCACTCTTTCAACCCTCTCTTCCCTCTCCCCCCCCCCCCCCCCCCCCCCCCCCCCCCCCCCCCCCCTAACTTTTCTCCTCCCTCTCCTGCTCATCTGGCGAGTTTCGCCAATGCACCTGCACATGTCATTTAGGGCATGTTCAGAGAAACGTTTTCAGTCGTTTTGCCATTTTTGGTACGTTCAAAGTGTCATTTTCTTTGCCGGCAAGTTACGAACGAGAAAAACGTGGGTAAGAAAGAGAAAATCACAGGCAATTTTTGTGAAGCATAAGAAAAATAATCTTTATCGAAATTTGAAGAACGCAGAAAGAAGTTATTCGAAATTTTGAAAGAGCAACAACAGGTCACAATTAGAAGAATATAGGATTTGGAAGGGTTTTTGCTCCAAAACAGGGAACTGTCTATCGTTTCAAAAACTTAAAGTAATTTGCTGCTCTCCATGGCAAAAAAGGACCATTTTCAGTTCCGTACGTGCATTTGCTCCCTAAACAAGAAAAAACGTCTACGGAAAATGTGATAGTTTGGACGGATCAAAATAAGTAAAATGTGCTTGGGAAATAAATCTTTTAAATATTCACAGAAACGTGAACTGAATTTGTAATTTAGAACAGAATGAAACAAAAACCACAGCTTAAATTGCTAATCACTTGTGAAAACGGAATTTACTTGCTTCACGAAATTTTTACCAAGCATAAAGACGTGTGCGATATGACGTCAATTTGAGAATAGAACATACCAGCAAATTGATAGCCTTCTTTGCTTTCCTTCACTTACTCTTTGGAAGGAACCGAAAACAATGATGAAAACGTTTACTGCAAAAATGAAAGCAAACAGAAAGGTATACAAATGTTTTCATAAAACATTGAGAATAAGAAAACCAAGAAAACCGATGAATAAAATTTTCTAATTTCGCTGCTTTTTTCTCTGAAAACTCACTTGTGTCATAAGTGCAATCGTATGGGTGTTAACGGTGTTGAGAACATTTTGAAAAAATGCAAAAAAAGAAAACGAACAGAATGAAAAATATTGGCGTTACCTCAATGATATGAAGAAGAAATAGAAAGCAACAAAATAGTCCCAGTCTCGTTCCCATATACAAAATGTTGCCGAACAAATAAATATCCACGAAATTACGACAAAAATGGCGATCGGAATTGGCAAATCAAAAATCTCCAAATCTATAAATATTTTCGACAATATCTGCATCCGTTTTGCTCGTATACGAATTTTTTAAAGATTCTTAAGTCCTCTCTTATCCTTTGCATCGAGCTCACGATATGGCAAATATCGCTATCACATTCACCATCCAAACGTGCATTGCTTCGAAACAATAGAATTATTTTTTGAATTCAAACAAAAAAAGAAACGCACTATGTGGTGCGGAAATTATTAGCATGCTAAAATTAGCAAACCTCTTTTATCCTCTGCATCGAGCTTTCGTATTTCGGCCATCGTTTGCTTTGTACAATAACGAAACATTCGCCGGCAACCGCATTTCAGCAGATACCATGGCGTTTTGAGGCACTTCGTTAGAAGCTTCCCTGAAACGGAAATCGTTTTATAATGCAATTTGACAGCCAGAAGTCCTAATAGGCTAAAATTAACCTAGTTCGATTATAGTGCTTCCCTTAAAAGGTGTGTGGCAAAGAGCCGGCTGCTCGATATGAGACGTATCGGTATCACCATTCACTACTGTTTAGTTGCAATCTTCGCAAGCTTACTAAACGGTTAAATCAGACTATTTTTTTTTATTTCGCCTAACAAGACTATGGCCGTAGTGGTATAGAACGGTTAATAAGTATGGGATTCCAGTATTCCATGCCCATCGGTAAAATATGAGATCCCAACGTGAGTTGTTCGGCTAATATGTAATGTGCCTCGCGTGTTTTCGCTGTTATCCTTCCAAGCACAAACCATGCATTGATACTAATCCTGTTTCAGGTAAACAGAGCAAAGCAGAACGGTGAATTATGCTCCTCTATGCTCTAGATTCTCACTGTTTTCTGATCTGCCTCAAGCAGTACTGAATTCCCCCTAAAGTAATGCAGCACCAGAAAACCTATTAGCACCGTGCATATTATATAGCGGTTCAACTTCTTATTGGCTGTAAAGCATGCGAAACTGCACTGAGGCGAAGAGTTGAACTGTGACGTGATCTTCACTAAACATGCACGGCGTTATCTCGATCTACGCAATGCCCACATCACTGCGACAGTAATCAGTTTTTCTTTATTGAAAGCGAAATTTTACGATATGCGAGAACGCAGCTTTAAAAGGCAAAATTATGGTAGTACCAAATAACGATTTTCACGACAGTTTGCAGGTTTACAAGGAATATTGGTCGAGAGTAGTGCGCTTAATGACCGCTTTTCGAAGTGGACCTTTTGCAGACTTTTTGCAAAAGTTTTGCCAACTATTTTCCACATGGCAACTCTCCGAACTAATGTCACATTGCAATGTTAATGCAGTCATTTTCGATGCAGCCTTCATCCTTTTCTTCGATGCGTCAACAACGTTGCCGATCGTTCCTTTGCCGCAGTAGTATTGTGCTGCAGCAAAATGGAATGAACGTTGTTTATGAAAATTTTGCGTGCTATTTATTTTCAATAACATCCGTTTTTCTTATGATTTTGACGTTTCTTGTTGTCTCAGCATCGCCCATGAAAAGTCGCATTTCTTTCATAATACGCTCCTCCTATTCGTTTCGATTTTAATTTACAAGCATTTTTCATTTGCTCGTTCGTTGTCCACATACAGTTACACTCATCCGCTCGGGAACATTAGTTTAATAGAATTCGGCTTATCGGAGAAGTTTTAGTTGCTAGGGCAAGGAAATTAGCGTTGTTGTCGTTAAGAAGAACGTTCGTGTGGGTCTACGTTTACAGATTGCAAAATGAGGTGTTTGACGCGCTAAGAAAAGCAGGCATGCCATGGTCTATTATATACTGAACAGCAGTAATTTTTTTTGCCTTGTCGGAAAAAAGAAAGCAGCAAAGGCGCCAACTAAAGTAAATATTTACTATTTGTAGACGTAAAACGATTTGTCTCTACAGGCAGAAAGGAGACGTGCACCCACTTGATAACACCGCATCTATAAAAATGTTTTCAAAAAACATGATTTTTTCTTAGCTGAGAAATAAATGAAAATAAATGAAACAAAAATAATTACAGCTGGTCTAACAACAAGCTTTCGCTACTGCACGATTCGGTGCAGTTAAGTTACCGTACAGAACTGGGTATGCTTCTAGCGAAGAGGTGGCCACCGTCCCAAACCTCTCCCCTCCCTTCCTTCAGCCTTCGAGGGCGCCCATTTGATAATACCGCACCTATAAAAAAGTTTTCAAAAAGCAGGATTTTTTCTTAGCTACGAAATAAATAAATAAAAATAAATGAAACAGACTTCAGGGGCAGGAAGCCGTTGGTTCTCTATCGGGGAAAGGGGGAATGCGGCGGGACAGGGCCGGGGGGGGGTTCCATGAGTTAGGGCGAGACATCTCCAATAGAAGGCACTGTAAAAGGGTCCTCCTCGACGTCAAGGGGTGTCGTGTTTCTCCATGGAGGCATAACAGGTATGAGGAAGAAACGAGGTTTTTTATGATGAACAAGCGTTGAAAAGATGAAAAGAATTTGGATTGGACCTTTCCTTAGAAAATTCCAGCGCACATCTATGCCTATTAGGTAAACAACATTTAAAAAAAACTTCATACGCTTTTAACGTGATCCAATGAGCAATGTGTTCTCATAATATCTAAATGGAAAACAGCTTAGAAGTACTTTTTTTTCCAAATTATAAGGGTTTTCTTTTCAGAGTGAAGCCGAAGCGAGTTGGAATGCGAGCCAACGAGCTAGCGCAATGTATTCTTTGAAGGATCACTCAACAGCCAGTTTTATGAGTTGCGCATAATTGATCACCATCAACATTTTCACTAATCCGATAGCCATGTTATTTTCCTATCGTTGCATTTCTTTCTTATTCTTGCTATTCCCTTATCGCTGCAATTCTACTGTCGCTGCAATTCTCCTTTCGTTGTAGCCCTGGTGTTGTTACAGTTCTCCTACCGTTGCAATTCTCTTACTATTGCAATTCCCCTGTCGTGATAAATCTCTTATTGTTGCAATTCTCCCGTTCTTTGTAATTCTCCTGTCGTAGCAATTCTCCTATCGTTACAATTCTTCTATCGTTGCAATTATCCTACATAAGATTCTTTTTTTTGGTAACTCCCATATAAGATTTTTTTGGGTCACGCAATTCGATCGACTGAAAAATGCAGGAAAACTTATTGGCACCTTATAATGCTTTTTATTTGCACCTTATAAGATGGGATCGACGAATTCATGTTCCATGGGGCCGAGAATCGGCTCCCATTCGGATATGTGAGTTACAATAAAACGTGCATAAAAGCGCGTTTATACATCCACACGGCGGGACGCATAAATCGTAGGTCCTCGAACTGTTTTATGACCAACTGGTTAAAACTAGATATCTTTGGAAGGAACCGAAAACAATGATGAAAACGTTTACTGCAAAAATGAAAGCAAACAGAAAGGTATACAAATGTTTTCATAAAACATTGAGAATAAGAAAACCAAGAAAACCGATGAATAAAATTTTCTAATTTCGCTGCTTTTTTCTCTGAAAACTCACTTGTGTCATAAGTGCAATCGTATGGGTGTTAACGGTGTTGAGAACATTTTGAAAAAATGCAAAAAAAGAAAACGAACAGAATGAAAAATATTGGCGTTACCTCAATGATATGAAGAAGAAATAGAAAGCAACAAAATAGTCCCAGTCTCGTTCCCATATACAAAATGTTGCCGAACAAATAAATATCCACGAAATTACGACAAAAATGGCGATCGGAATTGGCAAATCAAAAATCTCCAAATCTATAAATATTTTCGACAATATCTGCATCCGTTTTGCTCGTATACGAATTTTTTAAAGATTCTTAAGTCCTCTCTTATCCTTTGCATCGAGCTCACGATATGGCAAATATCGCTATCACATTCACCATCCAAACGTGCATTGCTTCGAAACAATAGAATTATTTTTTGAATTCAAACAAAAAAAGAAACGCACTATGTGGTGCGGAAATTATTAGCATGCTAAAATTAGCAAACCTCTTTTATCCTCTGCATCGAGCTTTCGTATTTCGGCCATCGTTTGCTTTGTACAATAACGAAACATTCGCCGGCAACCGCATTTCAGCAGATACCATGGCGTTTTGAGGCACTTCGTTAGAAGCTTCCCTGAAACGGAAATCGTTTTATAATGCAATTTGACAGCCAGAAGTCCTAATAGGCTAAAATTAGCCTAGTTCGATTATAGTGCTTCCCTTAAAAGGTGTGTGGCAAAGAGCCGGCTGCTCGATATGAGACGTATCGGTATCACCATTCACTACTGTTTAGTTGCAATCTTCGCAAGCTTACTAAACGGTTAAATCAGACTATTTTTTTTTATTTCGCCTAACAAGACTATGGCCGTAGTGGTATAGAACGGTTAATAAGTATGGGATTCCAGTATTCCATGCCCATCGGTAAAATATGAGATCCCAACGTGAGTTGTTCGGCTAATATGTAATGTGCCTCGCGTGTTTTCGCTGTTATCCTTCCAAGCACAAACCATGCATTGATACTAATCCTGTTTCAGGTAAACAGAGCAAAGCAGAACGGTGAATTATGCTCCTCTATGCTCTAGATTCTCACTGTTTTCTGATCTGCCTCAAGCAGTACTGAATTCCCCCTAAAGTAATGCAGCACCAGAAAACCTATTAGCACCGTGCATATTATATAGCGGTTCAACTTCTTATTGGCTGTAAAGCATGCGAAACTGCACTGAGGCGAAGAGTTGAACTGTGACGTGATCTTCACTAAACATGCACGGCGTTATCTCGATCTACGCAATGCCCACATCACTGCGACAGTAATCAGTTTTTCTTTATTGAAAGCGAAATTTTACGATATGCGAGAACGCAGCTTTAAAAGGCAAAATTATGGTAGTACCAAATAACGATTTTCACGACAGTTTGCAGGTTTACAAGGAATATTGGTCGAGAGTAGTGCGCTTAATGACCGCTTTTCGAAGTGGACCTTTTGCAGACTTTTTGCAAAAGTTTTGCCAACTATTTTCCACATGGCAACTCTCCGAACTAATGTCACATTGCAATGTTAATGCAGTCATTTTCGATGCAGCCTTCATCCTTTTCTTCGATGCGTCAACAACGTTGCCGATCGTTCCTTTGCCGCAGTAGTATTGTGCTGCAGCAAAATGGAATGAACGTTGTTTATGAAAATTTTGCGTGCTATTTATTTTCAATAACATCCGTTTTTCTTATGATTTTGACGTTTCTTGTTGTCTCAGCATCGCCCATGAAAAGTCGCATTTCTTTCATAATACGCTCCTCCTATTCGTTTCGATTTTAATTTACAAGCATTTTTCATTTGCTCGTTCGTTGTCCACATACAGTTACACTCATCCGCTCGGGAACATTAGTTTAATAGAATTCGGCTTATCGGAGAAGTTTTAGTTGCTAGGGCAAGGAAATTAGCGTTGTTGTCGTTAAGAAGAACGTTCGTGTGGGTCTACGTTTACAGATTGCAAAATGAGGTGTTTGACGCGCTAAGAAAAGCAGGCATGCCATGGTCTATTATATACTGAACAGCAGTAATTTTTTTTGCCTTGTCGGAAAAAAGAAAGCAGCAAAGGCGCCAACTAAAGTAAATATTTACTATTTGTAGACGTAAAACGATTTGTCTCTACAGGCAGAAAGGAGACGTGCACCCACTTGATAACACCGCATCTATAAAAATGTTTTCAAAAAACATGATTTTTTCTTAGCTGAGAAATAAATGAAAATAAATGAAACAAAAATAATTACAGCTGGTCTAACAACAAGCTTTCGCTACTGCACGATTCGGTGCAGTTAAGTTACCGTACAGAACTGGGTATGCTTCTAGCGAAGAGGTGGTCACCGTCCCAAACCTCTCCCCTCCCTTCCTTCAGCCTTCGAGGGCGCCCATTTGATAATACCGCACCTATAAAAAAGTTTTCAAAAAGCAGGATTTTTTCTTAGCTACGAAATAAATAAATAAAAATAAATGAAACAGACTTCAGGGGCAGGAAGCCGTTGGTTCTCTATCGGGGAAAGGGGGAATGCGGCGGGACAGGGCCGGGGGGGGGTTCCATGAGTTAGGGCGAGACATCTCCAATAGAAGGCACTGTAAAAGGGTCCTCCTCGACGTCAAGGGGTGTCGTGTTTCTCCATGGAGGCATAACAGGTATGAGGAAGAAACGAGGTTTTTTATGATGAACAAGCGTTGAAAAGATGAAAAGAATTTGGATTGGACCTTTCCTTAGAAAATTCCAGCGCACATCTATGCCTATTAGGTAAACAACATTTAAAAAAAACTTCATACGCTTTTAACGTGATCCAATGAGCAATGTGTTCTCATAATATCTAAATGGAAAACAGCTTAGAAGTACTTTTTTTTCCAAATTATAAGGGTTTTCTTTTCAGAGTGAAGCCGAAGCGAGTTGGAATGCGAGCCAACGAGCTAGCGCAATGTATTCTTTGAAGGATCACTCAACAGCCAGTTTTATGAGTTGCGCATAATTGATCACCATCAACATTTTCACTAATCCGATAGCCATGTTATTTTCCTATCGTTGCATTTCTTTCTTATTCTTGCTATTCCCTTATCGCTGCAATTCTACTGTCGCTGCAATTCTCCTTTCGTTGTAGCCCTGGTGTTGTTACAGTTCTCCTACCGTTGCAATTCTCTTACTATTGCAATTCCCCTGTCGTGATAAATCTCTTATTGTTGCAATTCTCCCGTTCTTTGTAATTCTCCTGTCGTAGCAATTCTCCTATCGTTACAATTCTTCTATCGTTGCAATTATCCTACATAAGATTCTTTTTTTTGGTAACTCCCATATAAGATTTTTTTGGGTCACGCAATTCGATCGACTGAAAAATGCAGGAAAACTTATTGGCACCTTATAATGCTTTTTATTTGCACCTTATAAGATGGGATCGACGAATTCATGTTCCATGGGGCCGAGAATCGGCTCCCATTCGGATATGTGAGTTACAATAAAACGTGCATAAAAGCGCGTTTATACATCCACACGGCGGGACGCATAAATCGTAGGTCCTCGAACTGTTTTATGACCAACTGGTTAAAACTAGATATAAGTTTTTGCATTACTAACTGCACAATCCAAGAACGTCTTTGAGATCGGTATATGAGGTGGAGATGACCATTATACGTCCCGGATTCCACAATTCTGGCTTTGTACTCGAGCTGAAGCAATCTACAGGACAGGAAAACAAACATGCTAAAGTGGCGCCACCATTAAGCGCTTCACAAATGCAAATTTGCCAAAAGCGGCAAAACGAAATTGTTGTGGCATGAAGCTGCCATAGTTTTGACATGATCGTTTCATCACTACCCAAACCACCATGATTAAACGGAACGATGATGCCGATTCTTGAACCAGTGGCATCACAATTGCAAGCGTGCAAGCGACGTCTAACGAAAGCAGAAATAAGGGTGCAAAATGACGACTACGTCCGTTCGCGCTATTCACATTTGTTGGCGCCATTTGCACGCCGTTTCATTGCGTAAGTAAACTTTGTAAAATATTTAAGATCAAAAAACTCGTTCTTAGGACATCTGAAGCTATAGGTTTGTAACTTTTCTTGCGATGATACAAAAAGGTTCTTACAAGAGCGCCAATTTTCGTCAAAAAATTGTGTTTAGCATTCATGATTTTGCATCGCAACAACATCTGATGTGACATGAACAAATGCACTAAAATCAGAACATTTGAACTCACGCAAGCATTTCCCTCTAACCCGCGATCAAACAGTTGCTGTTTTATAAATAGGATGATCTGTATTACTTCATACATGGCGATGTTTAACGCACTCCAAATAAGTATATTCTGAACCTCTTAACCCATCTAGAAATTCACTCCTATTTCGCCTACGAAATTTCATCGTGTTAGCCTTCCAAGCTCTTGAGTTAAAATTATCGGACGCACCGAAGGGATAACGCACAACGCAGAAACGCAATCCTGCTACAAGGTTTCTTTTGCAGTAGGACAAAAAACATTTTAAAAAATGTTCTCTAAATCGTTCGCACTTCTTCAGGAGTCGATTCCCTAGAAATTTCAACTCGTCTCGTTTTTCGTTATTTTTTTCATAGTTATGCGGCGAGTGATAAATCTTGCTGGTGTCAACTTCATGCAGTTGAGCTTGTTTTACTCGAATGTATACGTCACTCAAAAACTATGAGCCAATCCCACTCCCGGCCCCCTCCTCCCCCCGCCAAATAAATCATTAGTCATGTTTGAAAGATACATGAGGGAACGCCAAATAAAGAGGCAATTTCAAATGAGAGAAATTCTACCGTTTTCTTTTCATCAAAAACGACTCCAGCAATCGTTTATTTTGATTTCACAGGGTACATGTACTGAAAAAAAACAGAATTTGTCAAATTTAATGATAGAACAGCGACGATGATGACTGACTACGGCGCGATATCAGCAGATTGTATCATCGGGATAAGGGGAAGAGTGGGGAAAGCGGATGAGAGGAGTGGAATGGAAGAAATGACGGCACAGTCTGACAGACCTAGAGAGAGTGAAGTGGTAAACTTTGATAAAACAGAAATTCAAATCATGCCATGAAACTTTTCGATGAAGAAATTCGACAGATTGGACAAAGCTTGCTGGGCATGCACATTTAGAAAAAATCTATCTTGTGTCCGTGCTGAAAGGGAACAATTTCTCAACAATTTGTAATGGAATATGATAAATCGTCGCTGTTGACACTACTGAAAACGTGCCATCGCTCAACGAAACGCATCGAATGCGTTTCGGATTCAGCTACAGAAGTGACATAACGAATGACACATCCACTCGATTAGCGATCGATGGACTCTCAAAATAGTTATGCTGGTGTTCTCAGTGCAAGTACACTAACTTCGGCTAACTGTAGACAAACAATTCAGTTAAATGGCTGCACTTTTCGAATGATAAGCTAATTTTGAGAAATGCAGCATATTCAAAATGGGAACTATTGACTGATAAACTGCCTCAAATTACCAGGTTGTTTTACGTGCTTTCTCTCATAACACGCAACCTAGTATTGAAATTTTTGTTCGCAAAATTTTTAAAATACAATTGCGTTTAGTTTTGAATACGTTTCAAGTGGATCATGCAGATTGACCGATTCATTGCGAAACTATTATAACCTCCAATATGCTTTTTCATTCGGACGGTATAAATAAGTACAGAATAATGTAGAAAACGCGCAGTTCATTTATTAAATGAAAATCGTATTTTCAGTAAACAAGTTGCTGGCAACCAGTATCTTCGACGTCGTTCACCGAAACAGTTTTCGTATGGAGTGCCACCGATATGGTTATGTGCATTGTGTTTTAAACAAAATCATAGCTGCTTCTCATAAGCTACACTTATCGCAACGACAAATGAATGACTGCCGAGAAATGATCACATGTTCGGGCACCTAAGAAACTGAACGAGCAATACAAGCAAAGTAAACGCGATCGAACAAAGTGGCGTAATTCCTTGAACAAAAACTTTCTTGGACTTGAATTTTCCTCGAAAAAAAGGCCTTTTTTGAGCACTGTTAAAAGCAGATGTCCCTTTCATTGGCTGTAGGTCCCATTTCTATTTAAAAGTTGTCAAAAATGAAACTGAGGCAAAGAAAAGAAAAGCTCAAGCTAGCTGCTTAACAATGACGGTATGCCTTAAAGCAACAGCCTTTCAAATAGGTCCTTGCTTGCTGGAAACAATAACACAACACAAAGTGCATCAGACGAATATTATTTTTCAAATCGAGAGGCAATCGTACTTTCTTATGGTTGTGCCCAATTTAAGGCATAAATTGCAACTGTTTTTTCCAATTAGTTTTTGCACATTCAAAATTCATCTGTTCAATTCCAAGTGGCGATATGAAGCCGTAGATGTTTGCCGATTTGGTAACGATTTTCTTGTAAGGTTTGATAGCAGTAGCTGTAATACGAAACCAGGAAATGATGTCATGTCGTATGTTAAATGGAATGAGTTCTGGTTCGGCTTGACAGGTAATCGTTCCACTCTCCGTTCGTTTGCGCGACGGTGACGTGGAGCACGCAAAATTTTGGCTCTTTGCAGTACCGTAACTCTGACGGAACTACGGAACTCGCCAAGTTATCTATGACTGAACTCCTTAACGAGCGTGAATTATAGAAGAACTAAAGGAGAATTAGAAATTTCATGGACGGCTTGGTGTGGAAGAATCATGTAGGCCTATTTGAAGAAGTTTTTAAGCAATGCGACAAAAGCTGTAAAAAGAAATGGAAAATCGTGGGCGGAGTGGTGTATTAGGAAGGAAAAAAGGCAGGCAATCTCGAAACACATGCAGTTGTTTTAAACAGCCACAATAGTAAGCAGCCCACACAGTGGACACTAAACTATGCCACCGAATCTAGCGAAATGCACTGAAGTCTTTCTGCGTGCAACTCATGCAAGGCTCCCACGGACAGACATCGTTTCATAATAAATACTGAAGAAAGGACGTTACATTTTGGTATAGTGCCTTAACAGCCTTTTCAAAAAGCACAGAAAGGCAGAAACCTTCCTCGATGTATGAAATTCCTCTGTGTCGCTTTTAAGGACTTGGGGAAAGATGATAAAAACGGATTGATCAGCTACTGTCCAGTTAGTTCCTGCATTCAGTGACAACTGAGCAATCAGTGACAACTGAGCGATTTCTGCATTCAGTGACAACTGAGCAATCGGTATTATATCTGTACAGCTTTATTAAACTGGTACAGATCACATGCCGATTACTCACAGTCATGTACGGACAACAACTTGCTCTTCCTGTGCAAATGGGTCTGTCGAACGCGCATGACAGCATCTGTAAGCCCTTCGTGCCATTCTTACTCAAAAAAAAAAGAACAAACTTAGGTCTGAAGAGTAAATATATGCTTGCTTGCGCTCTTTTCCGACGAGAAAATAATGACGCTAACAAACAATAAGCAACCTTCTGAACTTTCACCTAAGCTATTTAACAATGCCTTCGCCGATATTAATGATAAAACGATTATTTAGCAGATGATATTTAGCTGAATGATTCAGATGACATGAGGAATACAGCAGTAAGATAACAACACAGAGGAGATCCATCCACTTGCTAGAGCAACGCTTAAAGAGCTCAGGGTCTAACCTAAACAAAAACTGTTACCACCGTGTATGATTAGACACAAATAAACATAAACGGCATAACGCGTACAAGTGCACCTCGTTCCAGAATTCCAGAAGTCCTGCTCTACAAGAACACCTAGAACTCGATTAATTAAACATACTTGTTAAGAACGTGGGAACAATAGTGTTTCTCAGGAACATTCGACATTGTCTGTCTAGATCTTGTAATCATCAGCTGATCAGCTCCCTAGTCTTGTCTGGGATGCCTTTTAGACTGACCTTCGCCAACCCAAGAAACGCGTTCCAAAAAAAGATCACAAATTTCGCCATCAGAACGTTGCATCAGAGAAAAAAGACAGAGAGAGACAAAGGAGGAGAGAGAGATAGAGATGTTAACATCCAGGAAACTTAAAGTGAAAAATTACCGGAGGGAAGGTTTTACTCATAAGCTTTTGAATGATTAAAAGAGTCTAGCAATGACTATCTCAATCTGCTAATAGGTTCCAAAGCGAAACCGGCCTTTCCCTCAATAAATAAGAACAAAGTGATCGACGTCTAGGTAGCAAGCTATCAGAGTTCACAGTTACCAAGTAAATGACAGATTGTCAGTCGCATGCAAAAGAACAAAACAGAGTCACCATACCATTTGGCTTATTGATCACATTAGAAATCCTTTTGGCCAGATATTCTCCCCTTCGCTTACCACCCTCATCTGTTCTCGATACAAAGTTCTGCCTACACCAAAATCTCGTGCTTAGATCTTTAATGAATGAGTACGATACACTGTCCATTCAAAATATTTTCTTCTCCTATTCCACCCCTTCCCCTCCTCCCGTAGTCATAGAATTGTGAGAAAAGTTGGGTAACAAGACTAAAATTTCTCATGGACTTCGCATTCTGAACACCCAATGCCCGCTCCACGTTCTCAGTAGTTGGCACTGGGCGACTGTGGACATATATGCAGCTGACCACCAACAACACATACGGTCCAAATCGACGCAGCCCTGGAGAATCATTGCATCCATGTCTTCCGTTGATTTTTGGAAGCGGCCACCTCGTCCCGACCAGCTGCGCTTCATGAACGGTATCAAAGTGTTTTATAATCTTTGTGCATATTTTTGCACACTCGCCATTAGCGAAGCGACATTCCGCTAAACTTGAAAGCAGTATAAAGGTTCCCCGATTCGTCGTCCTCCCCTCTCCCTCCCCTCTCCACCCCC
>JPKZ01002916.1:151149-167199 GCA_000803305.1 Toxocara canis | reverse complement strand
GCCATAAGAAGCGAAGCTCACTTATACGCAGTGAAGAAATTTGTGTCAGCAGTGCCTCAGCAACGCACTCCTTTCATGCGATGAGCATTTGCAAGGTCTGTGCTCACTTTTTCTATACCACTCATTTCTGCTGAAACCGGTTATTTTCATCCCGATCGGATTCTTCTTTTAGCCTTTTTCGTTCACAATGAGAACTGTTTGCCTCTAGAACTATAAAACGTTTTTCATTTAAAACTCACTGAGGGGCTCATGAAAGATTTTTTATTATCTACAGTCGTTGTCGCCAATTAGTTATTACCTCCTCCTCTCCCCCCACCCAAAGCTCTCGAAAGGTTGTGCGAAACAAATTCGTTTGGCGACGAAAACTGATGAAATACGAATTTGTCCCAGACGAAAATAACCGGCGCATAGATCGAATATACTTTCCGGGCTCAAAACTAGAATTTTTCTTTTTCAGCCGTGAAGCTCATCAGCGCTCTTCTTCATAAAACCAGAAATCTTTTAATAATTAGCACCAGGCAACGAGTGCGAATGCGAACTGCTCAAAAAGTACAGGTCACTAAGTCATAATCGCTACAAATAAATTAAATTTTTCTCTTTTTTTCAGCTGCCTGCCCATTTAACTTATTTTAAGTCACGCTCTCGCCGCATGGGAGCTTTGCTTCATATTTTCATGCAATTTCAAGCGAACGCGCTTAGATCGAAATGCAATCCGACCGTATTCGGTCGTCTCTACTATTGCAACCCGATTGATTTTGCTTTTTTTGTGGTTTTTATGCGATTTTCGTCTCAGCAAAAGTGCGTATCCAACTGTCATGTCTCTGCGTATGTATGCATGCATGGTTATCTGTCCGCGAGTTTTAGTTCATGAGTTAGAAGAATTTCCGCAATGAAACTTGGCATGCATAATCTACGGCATTGCAAGGCTCCTAAACAAAAAATGGAAACCGTTCATGTATGGATTTCTGAATGGGTTATGGCTCATGGAAAACAATGAATCGATGAAGGCAGGTCAGGAACACCTATTCTTCGAACCTAAACTTCGATTCATTGGTCCAGAACGGTGCAGGCTAGACGTCCACTAAAACCAATTTGGAATCTGAATTTCCGAATGAGAATTTGATAATTTTGGGAGAACGAGCATAAAAACTCCATGAAACAGGGCGCCAACAATTGCGATCTCGTGAACGAGTTGCAACTGTTAGATAGCCGTTTGAGCAGAAATATTTGCACTTAGCTAAGCTTTTTCTTTTGGCTTCTGGGCGTTTGTTGCACCGTTTTAAACAGGACTGTGGGAAGCGCACACCATACCGGACCCATACTCTGCTACTTCAGGATCACAACGACATGGGTGAGCTACATACGTCATTGTGCTAAACTCAGGACTTTTTAGTCCAAAAAACTCTGCGACACCGCGTTGCAGCACAAACGTTACACCACCACTAATCCAGCAAGGTGTTTTATAGCAGAAATAGTTGGGTGATTTCCGGCGGTATTGATGGTGTTGTGGCGGGGGGCGCAGGGCATCTCTTATGTGCATATTGATCCTAGCGGGGCGAGAACCTTCTTTCCCATGGGAACACTTATCTGATTGCGTTACGTCGACCCGTCATCGATTTGTGCATGCACTCATTCGCTATTCAACCGACCGCCATCTATGCAAATGCTGAAACTGAACTGATGCAAGCACAATGCGGGCATTTCGCATTCAGCGTTCCTGCATATACCAGCGAACAACATGCGCGCAACACACTTGTGCGTCACATGCTCACAAATTACATGCGCTATTATTTAAAACGTTTATTTATGTACCTCTCGCAGTTGCTTAACATCGACATGCGTCTGTCAACAAAGCAACTGCTCTAAATAAACGACCATTGTGCGCAATCGGTTTATGGATGCAAACTACGCTTTAAAAAAAAAGTATTACTAAAATCGCGCACAAAAGACTGGGTTTTTTAATTGATATATCTAATAGAATATTAGTTGAACGGAATAGAACCTAAATGAAGTTGACGAGTCTTTATAATAAATGATCGACTTCTTTTTTTTTAAGTCGGCTACTTTAGCAAATATAGAAAGCGTTTTAGACGAATTAGCGCAACAGGTATATTTTTCGAACTACTAACGAGGACGGTCTTATTCGAAAGATAGAAATCATTGCAGATGTGCTTAGCTACTACGTACGAACATTTTTGGAGCCGTTTTCACTATTGCCGTTCACTAGTTCAAAATTTTTTTAAACTTTTGTTCACAGATAAAATTCGCTCAGCGCAAAATTTTTTACATTGTAACGAAATTTCATTAAATTTTTAGCTATTCTTATAAATGATACAATTTGGCGAACTCGTTTTCAAAAATTAAATGCTGAAAAGCGGCCGAAATATGGAAGATTACAATTTTTTTGACCATAATTCCATATGAGCGAAAACTGCCAAGTGCACATCAAATGTTCAAATTGCTGTGTGATATCATCTGTGCTTTTGCGCTTTAAACGAACATTCTTTCTGGTGACACACTCCAAAGCACTGCAAACCCAATGTGATGTAAACAAGAAATAAGGTACCACACATCGGCATCAATATTAGAATGTTACAGCTCGAGGAAGCTGAAATTGTAGAGGAAATTATAATGCACACCGGCATCGCAAATCCCCTAATTAAAACCTCACGGAAGGTAGAATTTTAGCTACCTAGAAAGGTGATGGAGGGGGAGGAGGGACTTATACGAGGTGCAGAATGAATTTAAGTGGTGAGGCTTCTGCGAACTGGTGTCTCTAGATGAAGATCGCATAGTAGAGAGGGTGAGAATTTCAGGGAAATTTTGCACGAAATGCTGTCCAGATTGCAAATGGAACACTGAATACGAAGAGCAACCTATGTGGTATTATGTCTCCAGAAGAAAGAACTAAATCTGAGCGGAAAATTGTACTGAGGTTGGGAATAGGTATAGGGGAATGGAACGGGAGAAGATGCTGAACTCGAAATTCGACGGCAATCTCATGATTTCTTTGCAAAAGATTGTCAAATTATAGATTGATCAAAATCGAAACCATCAAGTCCAACCTTATATTGTTGAATTATCTCAAGTTATAGTTACCGAATGTAATGAAAAAATACAGTTTTCGAAACATTTATATGCGAAATTTTATTCGCAATGACGGACCTTTTTTTGGATGATATAGTAGAGTTTGCTCGTTCGCCTTATTGTAATGAAAGTATTATTAATTGAATCTTTACCTCATAAAAGTTCGACTCTTTCTTAATTGATTTCAAAAATCACAAAGTACATTTAATCTACTGACAGGTTATCCCAACAGACAAGATACTGAGCTGTTGTCGGTGGAAAGCGCAGCAATATTATAAAGTAAGTGTACGATGAAATCGTCTTACAATAGAATCAGTTCAAAATATTATTAGCTTTTTCCCAGTCCTTCAAGAAGTTTCCCCTCTTCACCAATACTTTTCGCTCAGTCGAATTCTTCACGATTGTAGCGATATGAAGTACACAAAACACTGAACTTATCATCCATGAAGCTTCTGGAAGGATATTAGTATTATGTGGTCTTGAAAGCATTCATTAATCACAATTTTTGGCTAGAATATTTATTTGGTTGCCATTTTCTTTAGGTCAGGTAACAGATAAGAGTGTTGCTTTAAAAGTACCTAAAAATCATAGCGAAAACATTCTCCTACTTTCGTTTTCAGGGAAAAGCAACGCAGAAGTTCAGGACAAAAAAAATTAGCAACTACAAACCTAAATCGTCGAGAATGCTGAGCACAAGAGGAATGCCAACAATAGCGTATAGCATCGTGAATATTCGTCCTGCATTCGTCGACGGATACAAATGCCCATAGCCGATCGTTGTGCAGATCGTCTGTAGTTATTGCTGTCTCATTGGAACAAATGATTAAGGATGAATGGAATGAAAATTGAGCTAAAAGCGCTGTGAAGTAGTTCACAGACTAAACGATGTATCATATATCCAGCTCATTTTCCTAGCCATCTAAACGTTCGCCATAAAACGAAAAAACTTTTCATAATCGGTGCTAATTTTTTTTTTCCGCACTTCGCGCGTTCTCATTAATAGACTGTCTTCCAAATCTTCTTCCAATTTAAGTCTAGTTAAACAGCTGGAACTGGAAACCTTGCAAAATAGCGAGTGTACTTACTTGAAAATAGTACTTTCAAAAAACAAAAGAAAAAACCAAAGCAAACCTGTGCATACAGCATTGCGTTCCAAAAATCCCAGCGAATCTTCTGGTCTGTATATTTGATTCCCAGCTGCTTTTCGTAAATCGCCAATTCGGTATCGAGCCTCTTTTCAACCTGAATTAACTAGGAAGTGCCAGATTTCGTTACAGGAATTGCGTTCTTAACCGGTCCGGATTCCAGGGAAATGTTTACCCGTTCGATACGATGGCACTTACTGGTCGCTTCAAAAAATAGAATGTCATTCGTCTAAGCAATCAAGCGCTTTCATATGCAAAACCAGGTGTGTGATTAATGCTCCACAAGCATTTTTTGTCTTAACGATAAAAGTCATCGTAGCATGCCCTCCGGGGAATTCGGCAAGCACGTTTTACGAACCGATATGCTCATATACTTTACTGTAATGCATGAGCTGTGAACGGAGAACCGCTCCTTTAGGAGGAATCCTGCTCAGGTATGGGGGGGGGGGGGGGGGGGTAAAAAAAAAAAGAGGGTTTTATCACCGGCATCCCGGGGGGGCAGTTCAGAGAAAAAAACAACTGTTATGAGACACCAGAAAGCACCAGGATAAAGCGGAGAAATCGCAAAGATCGAAAACACAACGAATTTCCTGAATAACGTTATTATTACTAAAATTTCTTTTATGAGACTCTAGCTTTTTTTATTACAGGTCTTGATCTCGCCCACTGTCACATATCCTCCTGCTTTTTGGTGCTCTTTAGCCGTTCATTCCCTGTTCCTTTAACTGTCGCTTGCACCTTGATAACATTAAATGCTTTTGAAAAGAAAAAGTTGAGATGCATATCGAGCCCGCTGCATTTTGTTAACTGCAGTCACTGAATCATCTACCTTTGCAGATAACTCATAATGAAATCCATCTTTTAAAATTTGAATGTCCGCACAAATGCCGACTGCTTATATAAATGCTACACTGACCAACCGTTTTCTTGCACTTTGTGCGCATTTTCCGACCGGTGTAAAACGTCTTCCGACCAAGACAAGTTCAACATTTCATGCACCTTTAACCAACTGTAGGTCCTCACGTGATCAATCAATCCATTTGAATTTGGTAAAAAGTTCGCATCGGGCGAAGACTATAGCCAATAATTTTCATAATTCTAGCTTCATTCTAGTCTGGGCTTTTCGCCGTAATAACGGGAAAGGCAAACACACGCAAAAATTCTCGTGGCCACAACGTCGCCGAAATGCTCCTGTCAAATGCAAATCTGTCAAGATTCATGAAAAGCTCGCGCGTTGCAAAAAACTATTCATTTTATAGAGGCTGGAAATGGAAATTAGTGTACTTAAGAAATTGAAAATGTACTGAAAATTCTGAGCATTATTCGTTCATGACTAAAGATTTCGATAATGCGAACACAACTATCACCCGAACGGGCTGCATCTAAAGGCATGTTGCAGTTTTGTGCGGTTGGTGTGTTCGCAACATGACAATAGAAAAAAAAAGGAATGCAGCGTTGAGAAGATGGGCCTAGCTGTGATATTAATATGCGCGAGTGTCAAGTGGTTTTCACGGAACTATTCCCAACGGGCACCGTGCATCCACGTTGATGCTATTTGACCTCCGCGAAGGGGGTAAAATCACTAGGCTGCATATTAAACCTCCACTGACTGCCTTCTCGGCACGCCTTGTCAGAACGGTTCAAAAAGTCACGGTTGTCAGCCCGAATGGCTAAAATAAGATTCATGTCAACAGATGTCCGCGAGTTTAGTGTTACTTGCTCAAAAAACATAATTGTTATGCAATTTAAGTAGTGCTCATTTATAGTAATCACTACGCTGCTCTTTATTAAATATGTATTTTGCTAGTCCCATGTGCCAATACACTCAAATCACTTTTCAACATGAAATCTTTTCATATTCAATTAAAGCACGCGGATTCCAAGTCAACCACTCCCCGGCAAGTGCAGAATGCAATTAGGAGTGGACGTTTGTTTGCCAAACCATCAGTTAGACTTTTTCAATCTTACTTTTTTTAAATAATAAAACCAAACAGACATCTTTTTCTGACTTCATTTTTTACGTGTCACTTGATATTTGTTGAATGAAGATGTGCCTTTGTGACGATGCAACGATCTGATGATAAGAAACAAAAGAAAACGGCATTACTCATCTCTATAAGCTGAAATTTTACGACTGACCGCCGTATAACTTGTGTAAACTTGCAGAGTATGTGATTTACAGTAGGCGTATATTTTCCGTAGAGCTCGTTTGTAAGTTCTCATTAATTAGTAAAGTTCACAGGAACCATTAGAGTGAGGGCTGAGAATTCAATAGTAATCATTAAAAGGGCGAACCTGTGCGGTCTGGTTGGCTGTAAGGAAGAAGAGGAATTCGGTATTGTTGAACATTGTCGGTATGATGAGTTGAATGAAGCGCGTTCGATTTAGTTTCACGTTCTCTTTCCATGTATGCTCTTTGGATTCGTCGTTGGACGCCTCGCAAAAGTAAAATATACCCGCACCGATAAACTGGTAGACGACGAGAATCGAGATCAATAACAAATGCTTGAGACCATACTCGTGATACACCTTGTTCAACAAACGCATCCATCGTGGCACACGACGTACGCGACGTAACCGCTGTCGCGCTTCTTCACGAATCGCGCTCGCCGCTGAGTGCGCCTGAAACCGACCGGCTCAACTGTAACGTTCAATGAGACAATTTTCAGTTTATCTCTGCTTTGACATTTTACCGCTCTAAATAATCCTCTACCAGTTTAGAGCCCTCCCGCATGTGTCAGCCAAATGACGTGTCAAACGAACAATATATATTATTGTCTTCCTTTTAGCTGATGCTAATATATATTATTGTCTTCCTTTTAGCTGATGCTAAGTGAGCGGCGATCGATCATTCTGATCCAGTTTTTCCTATGCATCATCTCGTGTTCCACACTACAGATAGGAATATTCACCTGTCAGATAAGCATATTCGCATGCCGCCCGCCTCGCTAGGAAGCCAGCGTGTGCTACAACCTCACAAAAATACATGACTTCTTTATATTAGCGAGATTTCTATTTGTTCGAATAGCCCCTGCGTCTTACATCCAAATTTTGTTTGATTTCCACATTTAGCACGCCCTCTCCGTTTCAGTGTGCCATACTTTAGGTCCCGATGTGGGCAGCCTAAATGCACGATGCGTTTTTTTGAAAGATATACATCGCTATGTCACAGCTGCACGCTCAATCATTTAAAAAGATTCCGAGCAAAACAACATTCGCAAAGTGTGTACGTTCTATGCTTTTGCACGGTCACTCGACCAATAACTACTATAAACGTTGAGATACACACGCGCTGATCGATCTTTGAAGATATCTAAGCGCTTTCGCTAAAAAGTTTCGCGACATTTTGTAGTACTGCGACTGTCAAAAGTGTCGAAAATGCTAAAAATGTCAAAATCAAAAATGCCAACTTTCGACGAAAGTGCCGATTGTTAAGCAAATGAAAAATGGCCGTATTTAATTGAAGTAATTTTTTGATATATACAAGAAATTATTATCGGTAGTACTCCGCTTAGCGCTCAGTAAAAAATGTCGTTAAAGATGGCGCTTTGAACTGATATAAGCGGCGGCAAAAGTCCAGCGAAATGCTCGCATCGAAGCAGCCTTAGGAGTGAATAAGCGTTGCGTTGCTGTGCGAGTGGAGTTAATGGAGCCTCATGAAGCATTACAGAAATGACTGATGAATCGCCAAGAAGTGAACAAATATTGTGTTTCAAAGAACGCTTCCCGTAAGAAACTGTTATTCTTTAATCGCATAATTGCAATTTCCCAATACAGGGAACTATTCGCAAAAGTCAACATAATTTTAAATTATGAAAAGTCGTGAGTTTATTCACTCAGACAATCAAGATTTCACTTGCCTCCTGTTTAAGTGAGCAAAAAACATTATTACAGAAAAAAGGGAATGCGTAACAGAAAAATATGCATCTGCGACTCCACGCATTGGATCATCTAATTACGCAATAATGCCAATAATCAATGAAAGTTTCTATAGAAGCCGACCCCACCTCTCATGCGGATTTTTGTCTTGAAGATTTATTTTTGTGCGGCCGAACCAATAGAAGCGCAATTCGACCATCTGCAAAGTGAATGCAATTTTATCTCGTTTAAGATGTTACAACTTTCACCATGATCGATAAACTGCTTCGATAGTGCGCGCAAGAGTTACCTTTAGCGGTTCTCGAATACGAACTGACGCGACGTAGCCATAAGTGCGTTTTGCAAATGCGAATTTGTCATTCTGCATAATTATGAGTAAAAAACAACAGTAATCATTTGAGAAAAGTAATGAGAAAAATTGCCTCAGAAAGAAATATGAGAAACCACTAAGGGAATCATCACAGAGTAAGTACTGTGGCCGCAACGCAGCAATGCATGGACGCACATGCCGAACTGATCACCACTTCCACCCCCTGCTCAGTAAGATAATTTCACTGCTGGGGAGCCACTCTAAAAGCTGAGACAACTTGCAGAAGAATTCTGTACCGTCCATGGGAGCTCCCTTGAACTTCTGTCGTTCCCTCTCTCTCTCTTTCCCAACCTACTTCCCTCTCTCAATTTATTTCACTTGTTCCCTTACAGTCGCCCTCTCTACTCGATCTGTTGTTCATCTTTGCTCTCCCTCCCTCCTTCCTTCTCTTCTCTTCCACCTCCCCCCTCCCCCAAATATTGGCGTGTCTCGGTTGCATATGATTTCGTCCAATTATTTTCTTGATCTCTGTCCACGGTACGGAGTCTTTTATGAATCTAAATGAATATAGTAAGTTACTGTAAGGGCAGTGCATGAACGAACCTACCGGACTGATTACGGCTTCGAGCGGCGTCGATATTCGATTACGTCGAAATGGAACAGGCATTTAAACGATGTGAAATGGACGTTCGAGTGGATCAATTCACTGACTTTTGGCAATACGACCAATGAGAAATGCCTATAGAAGCATGTTAAGAAGAGTGTGCAAAGAGGATGCGAAGAGTCGCTATAGCAGAGGAAACGGACGCCAAAAACTATGAAGACACATGGTTCTCGTGTGCTTCCCAACATGGCGATTTTTATCGCCGAAAAACTACAAGCCGACTAAGACGACCGCAATTATTCTTCGACGTATAATGCTAAAGAGGAAACGTCAATTTTTGTCATATTCGGTGAAAAACGTCAATTTTGTCATTTTGTCATATTGTCATTATTTTGTCAAAACGTCAATTTGTCGCTGAAACGCTCGCAATGATTCTATGTTGAATTTGAGCGATTTGTGCTCTTTGAAAATGCGCACAGGAATGTCTTTAGCGCTCTTGAAATAACTCATTGACGAGTTGAAAGAACCAAAAAAATTCCTAGTTTAAGAGTAGCTAATCTAACAGTGACAGTTAACCAAATCATCCCTTTAGGAACATACACTACTAGAACTACAGTGTGCTGGGATATACTTTGAACGCTTAGAGGCAATAATTTTATTACAGATACACAAACGTACTGCTCGTAAGATGCAGCCCAAAATGTACTAACAAGTAACGATTAGTGAAGTAGGTCGTTTTAGCTCACTGGTTGTAACAGTTACGTTAAAATATGCCAGTATATATTTTATATATATATATATATATTTCAATACAGGTGCGAGCTGCACCATATCAATGTGGCTCTATCACCAAATCTGCTTGTCAGTTACGTAAGACTTAACATCGCTCACAATACCACCTCAGTGGCATTATTGATCGGTCAGTGCAATGTCACTTTCGTCACACTGTTAAGCGTTCGTTGAAGAATTTGCTTGCTCTTTTGCAGGCATTTCGTCATACGCGTCTTTAAATGTCCGTAGAGGTAGGTCTGTGACCTCTCGGTTATAATAAATTCGTCCATTCATTTTAAAAGGAAGTATCCATAGCTAAAGGTTTCAAGACGCGGCTTCGTGAATTGCTTGCTATCAGTGGCTTCAGAGGTGGTGACGATAAGGCCGATAGACAGTTGATAACGTAAGAGATCTTGATTTTTTACATAACATATACCACATTTTCCATGTATATTCCATTTGAATTTTCCATAAAGAGAGGAACACAAGCAAAAGAGATAACATAGCATGCTTGATTAATTGCTTGAGAAAGAAGAAAAACGATAGAACTTTTCAGAAGTATCACTTTCTTACGGATCAATTGCTGAATAGGTTCTCCTCGCCACTCGAGAACTAAGCACTCTTTCAATACTTCACGAAAAATCCAGCCCGTCTTTTAATTGTGCTGAATTTTTTCTTTACCTTCAACAGTCCCGCCACGCTGAAATTTCTGCACATGCTTCGCCTTCGAACAAAGTGAAAAAGACAGCTCGCTAGAATGGATCCGCTCTCACTGAAAGCAGCTGCCGCATAAGGCATCTTGGAAAATGGAATTTTCGAAGACTCTGTTGGAGAGAAAGCGATGTTCATTCATTCATACTTATTTACGATTTGTACGATTAGAACTTTGTGGCGAAATCGATATTTGCACGCGACTTGCAAACTGTGCCATACCATTCTTGCTTTTATGAATATTTTACTGTGCGTTTTTCCAAAAAGTCCTATGAATACTGCCTAGCATGTATGGAAGGAAATACAACAAGTGTAAATGTCTATATTCCCGAAACCTTTCCTCCACGAATACTGTACTATAGTGTACCACGACGTAACACGGTACAACACGGTGTATAGGCATACGACACGGTGTTGCTTGGTACAGTAATATTACGAATTGGAGCATTGAGAATAGAGAAGTGCAAAATAGATGATGTGGATGAAGAGCTCGTATTTTTCATCAAAAATGTCGGCATAAGTGAACAAACATTGGAAACCTAGGAAAATGAGAATAGCTTTCGCAAGCTCTTCAAAATCATTAGAAGGTGAGGCAAATTGTCGCAGTTAGTACTGTCTATAAGTTTACGTTTAAAGACCTACTTAAAAATAACTAATTAAGCGAATATTTTCAGCAAAAATATAAAAATTTATCGCAAAAACGATCGATGAGACGAGGCACTTGGCAAATGTTTACGATAAATTAACAACGGTAATGGCAGCAAGCAAAAATTTGCAATTATTTAGTCTTTGAAGTCGCTCAAAACTAGAGATGGATATAATGAAGACAAAAATCAATGGAAAACTTAGAAAAAAAGAAACTCAAAAATCAATCGAAAGAGACCGCTTGCGATGCCAACTCGGCAATAACGATACGTACTTAATTCCATTTGAGTTAGACTAATTTCAATTTCGAAACCACCTCAGCACTACAAAGTTAACATTAAGTATATGTTACTATGAGTGAGAATTGGCACCACTCTTCTTCCCAAGAAGCACGACTTCCCAATCTCAATCTTTTGGTGGATTTTTTTTTTCACGATATACCTCCTCGATTTGGCATTCCACGCCGACCACTGCTCTCGATTTGATAACCGATTCCCATACTGTACTCATTACTTTGTAAAATGTTTGCACAAATTACATGATATCTATCCTCCCTCGATTCGTCGCTGCTTTTCTAAACCAAACCTTATTGTCTGGCCCCTTCGCTTTCATTCTCTCCAGTAACCCTGAAATTTCTCTCACCCGGAGACCCCTCTATTTCAGAAATTCGATTTGGAATAATTTTGATGCCAATGAATACTCGTTGCCAATGCTGTCGGTCATGTAAGCCACTTGTTGCGTTATTTTTCCACAGAATTGATCGTAACTGTCTTCCATCTCCCCTAGCTATTTTAAACGTAAGAGAGGAAAAGAGGAGACATTCATTTGAATTCTTCAAGCTCCTCGATAATAATGGTCAACAGATTTGTGCATCAGCATTGTACGAAAACTTTCACATGGTTATTCAAGGAGACGTTGATCAAGAGTACGTATAACTCATTCCGAAATGGAACATTGCGTTATCTGTAATAAGACCTTCCTCGTTGATGCAGCCCCCTCTTCGATGACTCATTCTCAACTTAGCCTCTTCTCGACCAACCATCCCTTCTTAAAAGTGATGGACTTAAAAGTTGCCGGAGATTCATTTGGAGTAACATGAAACTAAAAAATCCAGGTGCCCACGTCAATTTTGCCAACGCTATTCTCAAATTCATTTAACCAGACGGCAGCCGGCTAGCACTGCGAGAGGTGTCTATTTTCGCAAGAAATTACGAACTGTAGTAAGTTTAAGGGTTAAAATGCAACGTTAGGTCTATATTATTGAGTTTTAATTTCCCGAACTTAATGACCTGAATAACCTGAGTAGTTCAAAATTTAAAACAGAAATAGAGTAGGAAGCAGATATGCAGGCCTGCATCCGCAATGAGCATAGAGTTTCGACATTTACCATGACAGTGTTTATTCAGAAATTTATGAGAACGTTATTAAAGAGGTTAGCGCGCGTGGAATAAAAAAATGTCGCTTCATCAGTTGACATTGATTGTGACCAAAAGGCATGCGTTAATCGCACAGAACGCCATAAATTTGTAATCTCAATGTAAAGATGAACACAGAAATTTTATAATAACGCTGCAACGTGGCAAAGAGGAGCGTGAAGAAAGACAGCAAAGTTCAAAGCAATAAATTCATTTCAGCAAGTTTATTCATAAAGAAAACCATAAGGAAAATTTATTTTAGCGGTGTTTTTAGTAAATGAGTGAAGAAAATTGTCGAAATAAATGCTAAAGACAATTTTGCTACAGCAGAAAACATTGCGTTCACACTGAAATCTATAGAAGCGAACTATTAAAAAGGTGCGGCTAGCATCAGCAATGCTTCAACTTTAATCGCCTTATCTCATGCATTATTAGTGGGATAAGTAAGTCGTGGCCTGATGACGAATCAAAATTAGCATTGCATCGACTGGTTGAGGAATATATATCGGAACGATAGAGGAAAATTCGCCCAATTTTGCCAACCGTGTTGGTGAATAGGGCATGTCTATTGCACTCGACAAACTGGAAATAACGAGTTTTATATAAAAATGGAGTAATGCGTCGATTAATATATGATGTTTTCTAGCTTGCAAGATTAAGCTAAGAGTAAGGTAATTCTAGGCTGAAAGTAACAAGATCTATGTTATAAAGAAGTTAATCAGCGAATTTATGGACGAAAACATACTCCTTCTCTGAATGACTGTCGGAATCTGACGAGGTTTCGGCGTACGCTCGACGGCCGACGGACAGTACTCGCCATTCCACATGCTACGCACTCAGAGCCACTATTCGATTATTCAGCCAGAATCCATAGTAACAAACCGCCAGTTAACAAATGACATCGTTGCCCATACTGGACACGCCCATTGCGGCTAAGTCGAAACCAGAAGCATCGCCGTTCAAAAAGCGCTCTCTTTCTCCGTCGATCAACCTCTCTCTCCCTTTGCATGCACTCCTTTTAAGATTTTGACAAACACCACGCAGACGCATCGAATGTTCTTTTGGCGAGGAATTCATTCGTTAAAAAATCTCACAAAAAGAGCACTGAACAAGAGCAACAATCCCTTTGAGACATGTGCACGCAATTAACACTACCGTACTTACTACTCATCCGTATATCCATACCTTACTACTCGCCTAGAGAAGCAAAACGGGATATCCTGCTTAGCCTACAGCCATTCGCTACCGCAAATACGTTTTAAAGCCTTATTTTTCAGCGAACGATTTATTCCGATGCAAGAAATTTCGTTTAAGTCATGTCAGCGGGGAACGTTTTTTAAGGTTCTCTTTGGCTACCTACCTGTCTCTCGCATTTTGAGAATGGAACTTTCAGAAGTGGTAAGAAAGGAATGAAAAGAAGATGAAAACGAAGAGCAAGAAGGAAGCAGAGGAATTAGGCATCAATACACTAAATTAGTAATGGCTCTCAGGTGAACTAATTCCAAACGGCTCATGAACGTCGAAGGGTTCTAGGCTTTAGCGACTTTATGAGCAAGCTCGTTTCAAACACGAACTGCTCTGAAGTGGAAGAAACATGGACGCTGTTCTCAGAAAATGTTTTACGGGCTAATTGATAGGCATGTGATCTACACTCACGCCGATCGAGAAGCGTGAACATGCTTTACTGAAGTATTTTAGAAAGAAAAATCCTGATGATTTTGAAGCAGAGGGCCATGTTGAAGTTGAGTCAACCATACTTCAAAGGTTCGAGATCAAAAATCCTTAACGTAACCTTATAATCGGTGCATGAAGCCGAACAAACATTTAACGAAACGCCCCCACACGAGCACACGAGTACAAAATTTGTACGTTTTCAAAAAATTCACATCACTCATAAGGCATCGTAACCATACCTCACTGTAATATTCCCCAATGGAACGGCAGTACACAACGTACGCCTTACGGTAACATTCAGTACATCTGTATTACAATGTACACAGAATACAGCTGGCCATGTCTGACGCTTTCGCATCTGTCGAAATTCCGCTGCAAATCTGGGTAAAATCTTCACTCCAAGATCGCAGATCCCCTCGGTTTGAAGATGGCGAAACGTGAGGCAAAAAAAGGCAAAAAAACATAGATAGCTTTAGACAGCAACTGGAAAATGCGCGATAGGGAGAGGGGTTGACACTAATGTGGTGCTGCAGTTCCGCTTAGTGTAATTCCTCTCGCGCAAAAATGACAAAATAAGGCGAACGCGAGCACAGCTACCGATCATCGCTGTTTTTACAAGCCTTCTGAGAACATTCTCCTTAATAAAAACGTCGAACGTCACACAGCTTTAACATTCGTCTGTTACGTGTGTTCCAAAATGTCCACAGCAGACGAAGAATTTCGCATTGGAAACTCGCCATCTCCAATTCACTGCTGGAGCGTATTAATTACTTGAATATTACGTGTGTTGCTGAGGCTAAATTTCATCTGCTCCCAAGGAATTCTCCACTGAAGACGATTAGTCCGGTTTCTCGTCGGTAAAGGATATGTTGGGAGGTGCTTCGTCGGATATGGTTTAATAGTGATTTCAATTGCCAAAAATCGTTTATCAGGGAGCTTTTCATCAGAGATTGGCTTGGCGGGGAGCTAGTCGTCGAGGGATGATTTCATCAAGGGATCGCAGCAAAATAGTCGAGAATCGATGAACCAAGAGGGATCGCCGACGAAGGGTATTCTGATTGGGAGAAGGGCTGTGCCCTGACAAAACATATGAGAAAAAAATGCGAGTCCTCGACGGGTACTCCCAGAGGAAACGGGATCGTGGAGAACACTACTGTTGACTTATTTACCCTCTGTTTCACTTAGAAAATGCAGCTCCCATTAACTGTCGTTTTGGATCATTCATCTGATCTTTAATATTATTAATGTAAGATGATCGTTCCCACTGATATTAACGGCAGAAGCTTCTAAATTCTTCTAAATTAACTTCAGAATGTACAGTGAACTACCATACTGAATTACTGTATTTGTGTATTACTAATTTGTTCACATTAGCAAAAAACGATACCGCCCAGAAAAAATCATTTCAAGACTTCAAATTTCATAGGAAAATTTTACATTTCCTGAGGCTGAAATAATCTTTAGCTGATTTTCCTTCTGGGCACAGTACTTGAGTAGCCGATGCTTACTATACTTGTTTCAACAGGATGAAGTAACGTGACTTATGCGGCGAATATGGCAGACTAAAGTATAAGACATGTGATCAGCTGAAGTAAAATTCAGCCATGAAAGGAAATTTTTTCGCAGTCATAAATCCTTCAGTTGATATCAAATTCATCAGCAAAATCTTCCACTTAGAAAAATTATTATAACTGCAACTAAAAATGGTCGCCTATAAAAACACGATTCTTTCCTTTGTTTTCATGCGCTCACTGAGAGAGGGAAAGGGTCACCATTTTTCTCATCCCTCCTTCCCTCCCTCCCTCCCCC
>JPKZ01002916.1:123602-140222 GCA_000803305.1 Toxocara canis | reverse complement strand
GGACGAAGACCACTTCATTTCTCAACGAAGGGTGAATGTGGAGAGAGGGTTTTTGCGCAAAACTGAAGATTATGATGTTTCACAGCACCAGTGACACTTCTGAGCAATGTAAAAGTTGCTCTCAATCGTATTGTGCTGTTAGGATTTTTAGCAAACTTAATTTTCGAGTCCAAAACAGGTGTGAGTAGTTGGCGCCAATACGTTATAATGGCTTAACCGAATAAAGCCACGATAAAATACGTGAAGAAAAAAAGAAACGAAATTTCTTGAGAATTCATAAAATTTGTTTCTTTCAGAAAATCACCCACTTTTTTTCGTGTTCTCGGCAGTCACGACGAAATAGCATTAGCGTCTAAGATTTGCTTCCTCCATAATTTTCCTTGCAGTTTCGTTCCTATTTGTTATGGTGTAGAATCGATTAAATGAACTAAGAAGTGATTAACTATCAAAAAAATATGCGTATACATGTAGCAATTTGGCATGTATTTTAACGAAGAGAAACAACTATGTCATAAACATCTGTCACAAGACACTGAAATGCTCAAGCGAGGAGACCCATTCGAGTAAGTAATAAAGGCAATCTCAGACGAGCCCTACGTTCCTCATTTCTTACCACTAGGTGATTCTGTGGAAACCGTTCAATTAATGTGACTGAAGTATCACTGCAAAGAAAAAAAGACTATCTGATGGTAGGCTTAATCGTCTATGTAAACGGCACAGAATTAGGATGATGAGCATTCTTTTCAGAAAAAACCGCGTTGTGTTCGGATCTTAAACCGGATTTTTGAGGTGATGAGTAATAGCCTGGTAAATATTCAGATTTTTCACTCGTTGGGGGCACTACTTCATTTGAGTTTCGCGTTACTTTTGAAAAAGTAACACTATTCTCCTAATTGCTCTTCTTTTACTCCTCTTCGATTCATCTACTGTTTCGTTACTTTGAGTCGATTGTAGTTTTTTCTTGTTTTCAATTAGCCTGATAAGTAAAGAGCTGCAAGCAGGGAAAATAAGTTGTGCAAAGCAAATTCTAAGCGTAGTCTTAATTGAGTGTAGTGGCACTTCTCTGGATTGAATTAAGCCAAAAATCTTCGCGAAAGCGCAATCCCTGGGCGCAGCAGTCCAATTCCGGCAATACTCGGCATTGGTTGCTTCTTCGTAAGCACTCTACCAAATTTTATACTTCTTCGTGCAGTACTCATCCGATAGCTCACGTCCTTTGCTTATGTTATTCATTTGAGCGGGTTTTTCTAATCGGTTGCCAATAAACAGTGATTTGGAGTGGGTCTTTTTTGAAGGAAAAAATCGTCGAAAATCGGGTGGATTTAAAATAGAAGCGAGCAAATATTTGCTTCTATTCAGTTTTTGTTTTCACTTTTAAAAACTGACCTTTGAGTAAAGCTGAATAGGTGCCTTTTTTGTTTAAACTCCCAAATTCAGAGTAGAGGGAAACAACAAGAGAAGGCAAAACTTTCTATGTGTGTGTGCGCAAAATTTCTTCTATGTTTCAGTCATGAATAGTGAAAGTCCTTGTCTTACTTCATCCAAACAAACATAGTACTTGGCAGAAATGGATCGGCTTAGGATCTGCCCAAACTTAAGTAATATTTGGGCTTAGGATGGGCCGCAGCCTAACTATAATAAGTTAGTCTAGGTTCTGCTCAGAAATGATCAATTCTATGCGTCTATTGCTCAGACGTGACCAACCATATCTACAAACCATCAAGGCGACCTTTGTTTCTTGAAAAAATCATACTACTTTATTTTGGAAGGGCTGCTTATAATATTTCATGAATTAATTTGTTTCGTTATTAAAAAGAACAGTTTTACGTGGAACTAAACTCTTCTGATCATGATTGATTGTTTCGAGCCTCGCAAAATCTCTTGTCACATTCAACTAGTTGCATTTTTTACGGAAACAGTGCAAAATGAGCGAAATTGCGCCAAAATAGTCAACACTTCAGTTTCCGGAGCATTCCGTTCGATTTATCTAAGATATGCATGTGCTTATCGCACGCCATTTAGGAAGGAGCAGCGCAAGTTGCAGTCCTATTTTGAAAAAGATCGCACACATCCGAGAAAACAAAGCGCAAAAACTGAAGAATGCAAAGAGAAAGAAAGGAAATGATCGAGGAAAAAGAAAACAAGGTCATCACTCCAATGCAGTTGCAAGTTGGAGTCGCAGTTGAGTCACGAAATTCGGACCCTGAGGGCGCATATATGTTTTAAGGTTCTTTTCGCTTGGTCCAAAGAAAGCAATAGATGCGAAAGGAAGTTCAGTAGAGGAGTTTGTCGAGTGTTCCCATTGTATTCCACTATTACCTTTCATCTAGCATAAATTTGATCAAATTCGTGCGAATAATTTTCTCCAATGATTTACCGATGATCTTATTAGTGCACATTTTTTTTCGAGGCTGGCTAAATTGTTTCAAATCATCGCATATATTTAATGGATGCACTATAATATGGGACTATGAGGGCATCGTGTATGCGCTTCGTGACGCAATGCCCTTGACCTTTTTGTACGGTCCGTCGATCACTGGATTATTCTGTTCCACGTAACGGCAACCATCTTTAATATGTGTATAGTTGTTTGGTGCTTTGCAATGTGAATTTGAGGGAAAAAATTCATATGCCACTACATATCGTCTTATAGCCTCTTTTCTTTTAAAAAATATATTTCATATCGATTCCTGATCGACTGGTTTGAACTAAATAAGTGTTGTCACACAGAAGAGTCAATCCATCAGGATGAAGCCCACCGTTAAAATGATGGATGTGAGTGTGAATTTTCGCTAATATTTCATACGATTTTCTTTCGTCGTCCACAATTGTTACACATAGGACTGACCGAGGCATACTTTTTGCGTTTAGATATTTGCCGTAGAAGAGACCTACTAAGTTAATATGTACAATAGTGAGTTTTAATCACGAAATGTGCAAGCAAAGTATCTATTAAAATCGTAAAATTTTGGCTTCGTAAGAATTACAAATTTTGGCACTGCTCTAGTGAATCAGTTGAAGTTTTTGAATGGAAAGTCGCTTGTTGATGAGACTGTTAGTGTAGTGCGTATCGGCTTTTATCACTTCAAATTAGTGGCAAATTGTTGATTCTTTAGTTTCTCCATGAAAAATCTCTCTTCATTTCCTTTTTTCTTTCAATTCCTGGTAAGCATTTCGATGCTCTTTTCATATTCTTATATTCTTTTTTGTTTTCTATTTCTAAAAGCTTATTTTGCTTTAACAGGTACATTATTGAATTCAGATAACGTTCTCGTTGTCGCAGAGAGGGTTTCATTTTCAAGTAATTTTTGGTATGCACTAAGCTATGCGTCACTCAGATATGTAACCGTCGTGAAGCTCGACTAAAGGGCTGCGTGTGAAATGCGAATTTTCACAACCGGCCATCCGAATGCACAAGCAAAGTTGCTGGGATGACTAACTATTGGTGTGATCAAACACTGAGCCTCCGTTTCACAAGCAGTACTCGTAAACTGTTTGTCTTTCGACTTTGGCAAACTTTGAGTTGCACACAAAAGTCGGAATTCTGAGGACAACACAACGTTGAAAAGAGTATGCATCGTGAGTGCACACTCGCTAAGGCTGCTGTTTACTTCCACTAAAAGCATTTTTCAAAGGCACGTAATATGTTTGTTCTATTTTCCTTTTGTTCTATTATGATTTCTTCTGTTTTGTTATGATCGTTAATTTATGAAACTTTGTCCAACTCTTTCAGCTAATTTTTTTTTGAAATAGTTTTTACAACATTTCAGATTTTGCATAAAGAATAGACAATTTTTCTTGCATGAAATTTCGGTTCTTAATTGTTGATTTAAACGATATCTTTTAAATCTTTTAAAAATATTCCATATCAGTATGGTCGCTTCGTTCTTTTTTTGGAGCATGTGAAATATCAGAATCGAAGAACCGATTGTGGATTTAGATTTTTTTCACAATGAAGTTGAATGTTTTTTGAAAGAAGAATGAGAGTTCTTTTTTTGTATTCCGAAGCAGTCGCAGCAAAACGAGACAAACGACTCGACATAAACTTTCATCCTCATCATCACAACAGAGTGTCGCTATTGTGCTCCATGTTTGCATATTTCTGGAGGTTTTTCGAATTTCAAGCTATATTTTTTTGACAACCGGTTGGCTTTCTCAATTTCTTTCTACACATTTTCCATTTTTAGTTAGGCGACAAATTTGCTTCGTTGATGTCTAGAAATATGAATTGTTAAGGAACTTCTGATTTTTGTTATGCGTTCACAATTTTTACGCTCATCTTTGAAGACTTTTTTTCAGCGACTCCTTCTTGTTCTCATGAGCTGTGTTAAAATTATTTCGTTTTCCTCTCTCGATAAAATAGTATTAAAAGTTTGCCGATTATGTAGATGGAAGTTTTTAGATTACAGAAGCAATAATTTACGCTCGAAAGATGAGAACTAAAAGTTTCACTAAACATTCCTAACTTATCCTTCGATTTATGGCTATTGTCTAAACGGAAGCAAAAGTAATGGCTATGGAAAGTTTTATGAATCCTTTTATGACTATTTCTGGCGATGGAAGCAAAAGTTTCTATTATATATATACGGGATACAAAAATTCCCTCCTTCAGTGTTCAGTGTCGTACAAACTGTGGTAAGATACCATCTGAAAAAAAATGAAAAAAATCTGAATATAAATTATGCTTTATTGGTGCTTAGTGTTCGCATTGCTCACAAATTCAATTTATTCATCGTTCGATTCGCATTGTTGATTCATAGTTTAATTTATTTCTATACAGTGCCTTTTTTTCAGTGCCTTTTCTATCGTGATATTTGACCGTCGAATTCTTTTTGGAACTTCCCACTAAGAAATTTTCGGTAATAAAAACCCCTTCGTTCATATTGAAATTCGACTTGATTTTGACCAAGAAATTTTCATCCTTATTATGTCGTATTCAATCGTAAGTTTTCCTTACTGCTGCTCAGCCGATTAGGTTCATTAATTGTGAATTCGTTATTATCCTCATTTGTCAGAGGCGAACAAATTGGCAAACAAATTATTTCATATTCGACGAAGAAACAATCATTCCTTAATTCGAATAAGTAAGAGAACGAAAAGGATTCATAAAACAAAAATAAAGAAAGAAAAAAAAACGGAAGCGCGATATCTTGATCACAATCGTTTCCAAATAAGGGTGAACCAAGGAAACGTAACGAAAGAAAAGGAAAATAAAAATGGAATTATGGCGATGAACGTATGACGGAATTGTTCACGCAGATGAACTTAATTCATCTGGCCATTAGAGTGTTAATAATTTGCCTACATGTTGATGGCACGAGATTGTTAGCGCAAATTCACAATAAATTTGTTTATGTAAACGCTCATATTTTTATATTTAGACAGATCCGAAGTTTGCCTTTTTTCCATCGAACCAATAACGTGAATTGTTGCTCCATTTTAGAGTAACAGTAGCGCAAGTGCATCATTAGAAGAAGTAGTTAGTAACAAATTGCGCCAGGGTCTAAAGTAAGCGTCGTCTTTTATCTTGGTTTCTGTGGCTCGGCCATTATTTACGTTAAACGAATATGAGTGCGAGGTGGCTGGCATCACACACGCTTTGACAACTTACGTAGCAAAGGGCACCGCTTTCATCAACTGATAACGAATTACGAGCATTCGAATTTTATCCGATCCGAGTGCTCGTAGAAATCGTCCACTAAAGATTCGTTTTTATGCGATTTGGCAATTTGGAAAGCTGTGAAGCATATTATGGTGGCGCTGCCTCTGTACCTGTATAAAATAGAGTTTTGTGAAGCTCGGTATTGTGCTGCTTCTGAAATTGTTGTGCCAAATTTTTTTGAATCGATCTCCAGAACAGTCATTCACTAAAGATCCGTTTTTCTGCGATCCCAGCGGCCCTATTCGGGTCGACGAGTTGGCTTGACGTTAGGTGGCAGAGGCGTTCCTGGGACACACGTTATAACCATCTAATTTCATAGCTCACACAGTGGCACACCTTATTGGAGTTTCAGCGGTGTGCGAGCTGGAATTATCTGAAAAGCAAAAAAAAGGACAGGTGCAATCATGCAGCGGTACAAATAGAGATTACGTCTGCATAATGCGCTTTGAGAATTGCAAAGTTGCGAAAGCGCATGAAGTGACCGTTGCTGAGAACGATTGAAGCGGTCTCATTTGAAGCTAAATCCACACATTGAGAAGTAAAACAATACACCGAAAAAGGCAGTCGATGAAGTAGGATACCAAATGGAGAAATTTTTTGTATAGCATAATAGCAATTCCTTAAAATAGGCATTGATACATCTTATCAAGAGAGTCAGTTTTTCAATCGCTACGACGTTTTGAAATTTGAATTGAATTTTCTTTCTCATATATTTTCTTTTTTTGAGGCGAGGAGGGGAGAGGGCGAGAAAAGGACGAAAGGGGACGGGGTAGATAGTAGTGATATGTCCTAATAACTTATCGTTTAAGAACCACCAATTTTTGAACGCAAGTTTTTCGTTCCACACAGCAACAAGAGTGTTCATGGAAAAAAAAACATAGGCAAATCTAGAAATTTGCTACTAGTAGAGGGAATAACACATACGGCATTATTCCAACAAATTGCGAAATTCCATAAAATGCAACCTCTGATTTTTTATGCTTGGCGAGACACTTTCTGAGGCAGGTTTCATGCACGATTTAGGGAATATATGGTGATTTAACGGCATTCATGTTCCAAAATCCAGCAACATTATCCAAACCTTTGCACTCAACAAATCGGGAATTTTGAGTTTCTCAAGTAGATAAATTTCGCGACTGTAGAATATGGTAACACAAAGATTGCACAGTCTCAGAATTCAAAGGTAAATGGTTTTTTGAACTCCATCAGCATGCGGAGAACAAACAAAATAAAAAGAAAAAGTAAATTCCTGCAGAAAATTCAACAAAAAATGAATGGATAGTACACTGCTTTTTTCATTCTCTTCCACTGCTCTCTGGTAAAGGAATAAATTAAATGAAGCATGAAAAATGGTACCATCCTCCCAAATATTAGGCAATTGAGAGGAGGTGTACACTAAGCGAGTTATATAATATGTAATAATAATTGAGCATTTGATGTCTATCGCGTATGGATATTTGGGTCATTCGTGCAGTCGTTCGGCAACACTGCAATCGTCGATCGTGTTTTACTCGACACACTCTCTTTTGCCCTCCGTTGGAGTCTTTGTTAATGCTGGCTCGTGACCGTCATCGAATTCCTGCCAAGATTCACTCGAACTCATCTGGCCTTGCCAAGTTCTTTCTTAACTATGCAGTACTCAGCAGTGAAGTTTAATGACTGATACTAATATATTTCAGAAATTGCTGAGCTTTTTCTGATGTGTTTATATGTTGCACACTTTTCCTTTGCAATTTTTAGTTTATTTGTATTGCACAACGTATTGTATGGTGCTTCCCCCTTCTAACCGTTCCTCCTCTCGCCCTCAGGCGCTTTAATCCATTATCTGAGCTTCTCGGAGGAATTTTCTTTGCCTCATCAAATGCTGTACGTTCTCTTCGAAGTTTGCCATGTTTAGCTAATTTATTTTCGTGCATTTTAGTACAAGGCGTCTCAAAAGAAAATTAGTATTACAATTATTAAACAACCATACCAAACAACTAAGAGCATTTCATAGCGCTTTGCATAATTCAATATACGAATTATGAATGCCATTCGAGAATAAATCATATCGTGCAACCGAAATATATGAGAACATAAGCTTGCAAATGTTCGTTAATGTGCAATCGGTTTTCGTTTGGTTTACTCAAATGTCCTGTCAACTGTGGTGCATAAATGGTATGCAAAGACAATGAACGCATAGATATTTCGTTTGTCTCAATCAAAAAACTTTACAGTTGAGGAAAGCACTGGATAGCATTTACGACTACTATTTGATCTTCTTTAGTTTCTTTTCTTTTTTTTTCCTATCATTTTTCATCTTAGAAACAGCCTTTTTTGTATGCCTTTTCAATTTCCTCCGCTCTAGTAATCGACTATAATAGTTGGGAAAATAAAGAAAACAAAGCATAGAAATTCACCATACCTGAACTGTTTCCAGTCGTCGAATTTAGTTGGAAACAGTTCAATTCAACACAATAATTTACTAACATACGAGTGCCTTGAAAGCTTATCCAGCAGCGCTAAGTGATAAAAACCATTCGTTATTTGTTCATCGTCGTAAATTTCAAATGTGATTTTTATTAAACAAAACGTAGACAAGAATTTCGTTTTCCATTGTTAACTGATACAACTAAATTGCCATAATATAACAGCTTTATAATAGCAATTTCGACTAAACATGGCAACATTTCAACACTTTTATATGCGCATTCAATGTTCGACTTGACTGTAATAAGGGAGGCGGATGGATCATTACGCAGATCGGCAACATTCATTGGACCTTCTCTTCAGGAGATCTTTGTAGAGTCTTCATCTGCTTAAAATGTAGACACAACTGTTTTATAAAGATCACAATAACGTATAATGTAACACAGCAAACGTTTTTGGCACTAATAATATCGAAATGTTGGAGAACGTCAGGAAAGACTATACCACTCTTAGAATGAGGCCAATCGTTTCGAGATCCATTTGGGACTGACTATTTATTTGAAATTCACCGTAAAGCGCCTTAACGCAATTGGGGTTGTTTTATCGCACTTTTTTATGAGGTCGCACCTTTTAGGGTGGTCATTGAGTGTCGTCTTTGCCATCTGTAGCCGAGTGTTCATCCGTTGACGACCTATTTCTTTGGATTGATCGCCTATCTGCGCTACAACTATTTCGGGCACCATTTTGCTATTCGTCCAGTTGACTTTCAGTCTGACTGACTGCTACTATTCCGCTGAACTAACTGTTCTCTTTACTCCTCCCTAAACCCTCTGTTATTCAGCTTGCAAATCTTCACGTAATTGTCTTACTTTCCAGAGTTTCTTTATTCGAATTAATTGATTTTTTAAGTCCGCTAGGAGATACTATTCTCTCAATGTTCTGAAATATGGCTGCAACTGTGAGTACAATTGAATAAACGTGCAAAAATACGACCAAATATGTGCGTGTAGCACAATAAAATACAAACAGTAATCAACCATGAAAAGGATTCATTCGGCGTTGCAAATGCTGATTAAAATCAACTATGTAGACGAAAAGAAATACGAAATTTTTCATTTCCACAAGGCCATCTCATTCGCTGAGAAACGAAACGGACAACTGTGTTGACATTTGGTTCCGTTCACCTTCACAAATATATTATGTGCAAAAATGTGATTCGATGGTAAATGTTTAGAAAAAAATGCGACAATTCTGCGATGGTCAGCGCATTCGTAATATCTTTAACTCATGCCAAATTTGATATATTTACCTATGAAGTGTCATAAATTTTATTATTTCTTGGTTCCTTTTTGACGATACCTTTTCGTCATTAATAAAACGCAAAAAAAAAAAAAAAATTGAAGCGGTTGAAATCTTGTAGGTTTGAAGAGGAACACTGAACAAATTTTCAGCCACTTTTAGTACCGTTTTAAAGGCTATTGTAGTGGATTTCATAGGACTGCCTAATTTAGCGGACGATCTGTACATTTTGGCAATACTAAATTAATTTTTTGTTTCTGAACTGTTTTGGCTTATAAACATCTCATTATGTTCGAATAAGAGATGCCGTCAATTTGCAAAAGTATGCGAAGTGAGGTGGAGCAACCTTAGGAACATGAGAGTTGGTACACGGAAGCCATCAATCCTAATTTGGTCATGATGAGGGGAGTGGGGAAGGGAGTGAGGGGGTGGTGAACTAAAAGCGGTGGCATTTGTTTTTTTATTAAACATTTTCAGCTACATGGATTGCTGCGACCTTTAGATAGTGTGAGCAGAGGATTTGTCAAGCTACCAGCAAGCCCAAATATTCTGCTAGATATTTCAGTAAAAACAAATAAATTAAACCGCACCACGTTTCAATGCATCGTAAATATTATATTAAAACCTAATACAATCTTTGGCATATATGAGCACCAAAAGTTTTATGTGATCTATGAATGTGCCAATGCACATTGAGTGTCCCACCCTTTTCGTAACAATTGCCACGTGCAGCATTCTCAACTTTGTCACGTCAAATCAGCGAATTTTGCTGTTCGAAAAATCGACAAAAAAGTGTGAACAACGAATGAATTGATGCTAACGTACAACGTTTTTCCTTAGGTTAAGGACACACGAGTTGCGTTCTGATAAAATCTATATCAACAATAGCAATCGCGAATGAATCGCCTTTGTACAAAGATACTCATCTTTCTCGAATGGCAGCTTCCTGCGGGACAACACCATGGAGTTTGTGCGCCCTCAAATAAGAACATTTATTACGAAAATAATGTACTTGAAAATTTCTATGAAAATGATATACACGTGTATATAAATGTGTATGTATGCATATATAATTGCACATAAATATATTATATATATTGCCATATATGTCAATTGTATGTATGTGTTTACAATTATGTGTATACAGTGCGATAAATATGTATATACGTGTTGACTTCTTCAAAACTCTCAGTCTTTTTGCGTCATTTGAGGCGAGAAACAACTTATTTAGATGCCTATTAGGCCCAGAAAAGCCGAGAATTACCGACTTTATTTTAAATCAAATCTAACTGAGAATAACCACTGCTTGCTGTTCTATATTTTCTTTCAGGAAAATAAGAGATTTTGATACAATTACTATTGCCTAATTAATTTATCTTGAACAACAGACATATATGTCTCACTGAACAGGAACTTTACAATAATGTTCCACTATTCATATCGTATTGAGTCGGTTAGTCACTAACAATGTTGAATTTCGCTCGTATTTTCACGAAGGGGTATGCATGTTTTTAAATGTTGCTCCCCTTACTTCTCATATGGATCACTAAGGGCAATAAGGAGAACTAATGGTTAAGTGACCCTAACTTCATGAGAACTTAATATCAGCATATTTAGATGGACTGGTCGGGATGCACACTGATATCGACTGATATAGAAAAAAAATAAGGGCACGAGGAAAATTGTGAGTAGAGGGCATTTAGTTTAATCCATCTTTGCTTTCATCGATATGGAACGCTTTTTTTAGAATTCTGCTCCTCGTTGCTAAAAGTTTCTACTGATGGTTCGCAGCTTTCGTTTTAGTTTTTCATTATTCATGAGCCACTTATAGGCGTCCGCGTTCCATCTACCACATATAAAGTGCTTTAGCGTTTCGCATTTACACAGCTCCATTTTCCCAAAACTTGCTTCTGTGTTTATCAAATCATAGTTACCATTACTTAAAAGGAATAAATCGATGCCTCCACTTTACTCGATTTGCGTAAATGTATGCAAGTGATCTCGGAATAACATATCCTGGATGAAATGCTTTACGTGAAAAATAGCAAAATAACGCGAGCAAAATTCAAATAAAGCTGAACTGTTGAAAATTTTATGGCTCATGAGAGGATCGTACTGAACGATGAAGTACCAGGAAATTATTTTCCAGATGTCCAACCTAAAATGTAGAGGCTTCATTCATTTAGCTTTGTTGTGGTGCTTTACTCTTTGGAAGAACTGATGCAGAACGTATAAGTGAACATTCATTTACCGTGTGAACCAGTTAGTTTTTATGTGAATTTGTTGCACGGCCGATGTGCACACTTTCTTAAAGGCGCACGCGCATTCAAACCTATTGGAACCATGGGACATGCATTCAAACCAATTGGAGCCACGGGACACGTATTCAAGCCTATTGGAACCGCGGGAGAAGCATTCAAATCGATTAGGACCAAAAAATCAAAAAGTCTATGTATTCGAAAATATTTTATTGGTTGTGGTCCGCATGTTGATCGGATTCAAAACAAATGAAAATGCACATCAAGAGGGTGAAACGATATGCACTTGGTTCTCACTCTGACTCACTCTATCATAGCATAGGGAAAATTTGAATTTTGTCCGACCTGACCGCACGTACCAATCTTCTATTATAGTTAGTTCTTCTATGATCCAACAAGTATGTAAGTGACTGGCTGCAAAATCTATGCAAATCCTTCCCTTTCTAATATGACCTGTCTGATAAGGCATATCTCTAATAAGACATATTTCCTTTTATTAATAAACTGGACTGATATCGAGTGCACGGGTGATCCGAAAATGTGGATCGTACTTATCAATTTCCATTATTCTAGCTTCAGGCGTTTTTGGCTTGAAATTGTATAACAAACACATGCACACACACGCACGCGTGCACGCACGCACACACACATGCGAGCGCTTTGCAACTTGCAATTTTTGCCAAAGCGATTAAGTATAGAGCCTACACACATTTTGTGAAACCACGAGATTCTGATATAAATGAAACGACATATGGGAGTATTCAACTATTTGCACATTGATTTCGCAAAGTGTCAACTATGCACAAGTATTTTCTTTTTTTATTGAAGGTATATTCATTGAGGGAGTGAATCAAAGTGCAAATTTGCTGCAATTGCGATAAACGTTTAGTATTGTGATGGTCATTTTATTACTTTAAACTAGTCCCCTCATTTCGGTCGTATTACCGCTACTCGTTGCAGAAAAATCGAACGGAGCATTTAACAATACAGCAATACTTTCGCTCATGTTCACACTGTTCCAATGTGGAAAGCTGTCCACACTTGCGCGAGTTTCACTCATATGTTGCAGCAGTTTGCCGTTTAGTCGTATCAGCTATTTGTTGCCAGTTGTGCCATTTGCCTATGTGATATATATAGTAGAACTGCGAGGTGTTGTTGATAGCAGCAAAACCAATGTCTTTTGCTTGATTGGGTCGTGTTGTCCCACACATTCGACTAGGTTGCTGAGTGTTTTGCATGTTACGATTTCATCTTCACTGCTTCTCTCACTCGCTCCCTACGTCGTTCGATTCGCAAACTCAAACAACTCAGTCAACCTATGCACCAAAAACGCTGCAAACAAAATATTAGAAGATCTTTTACGCGGACTGCAGAAAGTTCCAAACTGAACAACGCGCGTATTCTCACGGACTTTCATATAAGCCCTGAGAAATTCGCTTATGCGAGACGTGTGTTTCTCCGTATAAACATGTAAATACATATATATTTCTTGTACAGCACTTACAACTTGTGATATTTTGAGTGTGCTAAATTGCTAATTTTGGTACACGTAAACTCTGCTAAAGTCCACATCGCTATTATATGCATGTGTTCAGGGCAAATGAATGCTTGAAAATTTGTGGAAAATTGCGTAGGCAAAATAATTCTTCATCGCATTTTTAAACGGGTGGAATGAACGGTTGAACTGGGTACACAAATTTTCATAAGAACTCTTTTACAATCGGTTGTCCATTCCGTCATATCAATCAATCATCCCTTATTATTCTTGTACGATCGTTTTCGGGCAATCGTGCAACTGATTGATCAGATGGGCGGACTTCGTCGCAGTAAGTCTCCCAATAGATGTTGACATTTTTTTCAGTTCATTACAGTTTTTCGGGATATGTTACAATAGTTAAGTAAGATTCTTGCGATCGTTTACATTTTGCCTTAAGAGGCAAACATGTGTTATGGATGACTATCTCAGTCGCTATCATTTCGTTTAGTCAAAAGATAACAGGTTGGTTATTTATATACCACACTCTTTACAGAGTCCTCAGTCACTGGCATAGTGCCAAAACACCATACATTTTTGAATAAATATCGTTAGTTACTGTTATCACCAACAAAGCAATGAATCGAATAAAATATAACTGTGTTGTGTTATACCGTACTGTCTTGCAGAAATGACAAAAAAAATGTCTGCTGTTGCGAAAAGCGTATCTCAAAGATTTCTAAACGAGCTCTTTGCCGCTCATACGGCGTTGTGATTATCATCAGCAACGCCCCTGATCTCTCGGTCGCGGTAGCTATTCGTTTGCGTTCTTCGATAGTTACGGTTAATGTAATCGTAGAGACGAATCGACTGTATGTTATTTTCAAATGCTAATTTATTCGGCTGGCTGCATTTCCCCCATTGAAAATATCTCGTGCGTTGCTTTATGATTTTTTTCTTGACTGCAATGGTTTTTTTTCGAATGAATATTCCTGTTACTGTTGCCCCAAGTCGATATTCGAAATTTGTCATTTTACAAACGAATCGCTTCAATTTCGAGCATTCATCGTCGTCTTAGCAGAAATGTGTGTAAGCAATGAGATACGATTCTATCAGCCTTTTTTTTCGAATCGAATATTTTATTTAGTAGATAGGCAAAGGCTACTTTCACAAAAGTACACTTACTTCGCCCCTTTGAGGAGTATCCAGATATAAAGCGGTCTATATACATCGTACTGGATGTCATTGCTTGTACAACTAGAATATTTTTATATATTTGTATATGCATGTTTTTAGGTGTTCGATCATATGAACGGCAACAGAAAAATGAGCGCAACAGATGTCTAAGTATGGAAGGGCGAAGATTGCTTTGTTTGAATGAGTATTCCGAGAAAAAGAATATTAATTTTCACTTTTAAGCGTCTTTCGACGCAATAATAATCGGTTCATGAAATGCAGGCAGCTATCAAGGCGAGTTTTATTGCCTGCAGTTGTTAATGTAGTGCTGGAGACCAATTCACTATTTTTGTACGGCTAAGGGATCATGTTAATAAAAGGCAAGACAAGATTGACGACGGAGAGGATATGAACTGTTGATTGAACCTTGGTCTCTTGCATACCCAGCTTTTATTCAGTTCTACTAGGCCATTACGCCATGCTATGATGTCTAATGCAGTCATCGTTGGTGTCAGCAGGCGTTAAACGCTAGTGCATCCAAACGCGCCAAGTCATCATATAAACACGGCTTCAGCAGGAATTCCACATAGAATTTAACATCCGTTAGTGGAAATTTCAACACAATCATTGTTCAGTAGTGCCTCTGACAAAGGTAGCTATTCGTTTGCGTTCTTCGATAGTTACGGCAACAAGCTATGTTTAGATAAAGCTATGTTTTCGGCATACCCATATATGATGATCGCCTAATTTCATCTGTGTATCAGCTGTTTCAACTCAGCACCATACTTTCAAATCGAAAAACTGTGACCAAGTGTTATGTATGTTGATTGTACTGACATGCTACTAAAAAATGACGCCTTGTCGAACAGTGGGATCGTTGCGTTTTACTGCCAACAATTTAAAATTATTTGCTGTAGCCAACCATTGAATGCGCTCTAAAACGCAAAACCGCTTCATCGTTTAATTACGATAGAAAACGTAATCGTGCTGTAATGTTGCGTGTTGTAGTGCTGCAAATTATGAATTTTTAGCTGCAAAAGGCAACGCCTTGCCATTCCACGCCTTCATTTCCTAGTAGCAGTCATTGACTTGCAGTAGAATACTACCAGTTTGCAGCTAAGGAAGTATGCGCTTTTGAGGTACTCATCGAATTAGGCGTTAACGTGGCGCTGCTTGGTTGTCAATAAGATATTGACATTGAATGCGTTCGTGCGATTTCGTCATTGGACACTTCATAAACGATCATTTTCTGTGCCACATAGTTAGAGACAAACAAAAATACATGATTTCATATTTTGGCAACTTTTGACGAATCGAGGGAGCTGGCTTATCGTTGAGTTCCTCAATGCAGCGCATGTGATAATTGAACTTTCTTTGCGATCGATGGATTCGATCAAGTTGAGAATCTCAATATTTCGTGCTGAGAACAGATTAAAGTTTACGCACTTTGAATAGATCATTGCCAAGAAGTCATCGTATTTACAATTTAACGTAATGAATGCTCTATCGATCTCTGTGTCCGTATTCACTTTTGTGTTTTGCATTTCAAACGCTCTTCGGTGCGCAGTGTTTCTGTATTGTAAAAGGTGCTTCTTAAAATTTTTCAGTAGATCATCTCACTTCACGGAGGAGCTCAACTTAAGGGAGAGAATGTGGTGAGATGGACGAAATCCGAAGGAATGCTCCTGTCTATATTATTTGCGTATTTCCCATCGGTGTTCATAGGGCTGTTTAGAAAAAAAAAGATAGGCTTATCAGCCCAACAATGGCTGCTTCAAAGTACTCTAAGGAAGTGGACTACTGAAAAAAAATGAAATAAATGTTCGGCGTGTGTTTTTTATTCTGTGAAATCAACAAGCAAATCGCATTTTATGTTTCTTTGATCGCTTTTTGTATTTCAGAGCGCATCCATTGAGTTTTAATGTAATCGTAGAGACGAATCGACTGTATGTTATTTTCAAATGCTAATTTATTCGGCTGGCTGCATTTCCCCCATTGAAAATATCTCGTGCGTTGCTTTATGATTTTTTTTCTTGACTGCAATGGTTTTTTTTCCAATGAATATTCCTGTTACTGTTGCCCCAAGTCGACATTCGAAATTTGTCATTTTACAAACGAATCGCTTCAATTTTGAGCATTCATCATCGTCTTAGCAGAAATGTGTGTAAGCAATGAGATACGATTCTATCAGCCGTATTGTCGTCAGTTTTATCGTTGCTAGCGACTAATTACTCAGTATGCAACTTAGGAAAACAATCCATTCAGCTCCAATATAAGACGTGCTCAGTTGAAGAGCGAGCCAGAGGCTGGTAGGGGGAGAGAGAGAGAAAGAGAGAGAGAGA
>JPKZ01002916.1:110031-121903 GCA_000803305.1 Toxocara canis | reverse complement strand
CATGATCTTCTTGGTACAAAACTGTTAGTAACTTTGCGCAGCGTCCGTAGAACAAGTTTTTCAGTTAATTGAATCGTTAAAAATGAAATTCGATCATTGAGATTGCTCAAATTTCCCGCCATTCATATTTATGAAGTTGTTCCACCGGTTTTTCAGCCATGAAAGAGCATTTCTGGTTTTCACTCTATGAAATCTTTTGCCGTCCATCCGACTTTAGAAGATTTTCGAGATAGGCGACAAAACATTGAAACGCGTAATAGGTCGCGCTGTGTCCGTATTCCGCTTCATTCAAGCGACAAACTTTTTTGCACATCTCTTCAACGCTTCCACAAAGCACTTCGTATTCGGAAGGCAACAAATTGATTTTGCGATCACAAATCACCTATAAGCTTTCCCATTCAACTTTGGAGATGTTGCGGAACGGCCGCTTAAGACATCTGCGTTCGGATTTCGATTTCATAAAGTGTTGGAAATCGTTTAATGCAAATTATTTTCGCTTTTCCTTTGGAATTTGTAAATCTCATCTGTGGTTTTATTGGTCATCTTTAGGATTCTTACTTCATTGAATGTTTTTACGCTACCGTATTCACCTGATTATAACCTCTGGAGCGCATAGCGCGATGACAAGAGTTCTCAAGGGGGAATTAGAGGGGGGAACGTTTGAGAAATATAATGAGAGTTAAATTCGAAGTGATATGAATGCAGCAATTAATGCATACTGTGTTGAATAATGACTACGAAACGATGCATGTACTGAGTTGGCGTTGACTTTAGCTAAATTGCTGTGTTTACTGATAAATTCATGCATATAGCAACCGTCTCAGTTAATACAATTCAAATAAAACCTGAATTCAATCCGTATTTTTAAAAATCATTGTATCACAACGAAGAGATCATATCGACTGATTTCGCCTCTTTACGATTTTAAAACGGTGGCACTGTGCGTGTGTGTGTGTGTGTGTCTGTGTGGGAGTGATGTGAAATTGTAATTTATAAGCAATTGCCGTTCCAATTAAAACTGCAATACGACCGCTTTAATATTTCAAAAAAATCGTTTTGTACATCTATGTTACGATCCAAATACCGGCCATCATTGCAATAGATATTGCTGGCAGTTTATTCTGTTGAAATTTTCGCGTTATTCGATTGGTAATTTACAATACTTTTGAATAAGATGATCTTTGTTTAAAGATTTTTTAAAAAAAATGAAATAAATGTTCGGCGTGTGTTTTTTATTCTGTGAAATCAACAAGCAAATCGCATTTTATGTTTCTTTGATCGCTTTTTGTATTTCAGAGCGCATCCATTGAGTTTTAATGTAATCGTAGAGACGAATCGACTGTATGTTATTTTCAAATGCTAATTTATTCGGCTGGCTGCATTTCCCCCATTGAAAATATCTCGTGCGTTGCTTTATGATTTTTTTTCTTGACTGCAATGGTTTTTTTTCCAATGAATATTCCTGTTACTGTTGCCCCAAGTCGACATTCGAAATTTGTCATTTTACAAACGAATCGCTTCAATTTTGAGCATTCATCATCGTCTTAGCAGAAATGTGTGTAAGCAATGAGATACGATTCTATCAGCCGTATTGTCGTCAGTTTTATCGTTGCTAGCGACTAATTACTCAGTATGCAACTTAGGAAAACAATCCATTCAGCTCCAATATAAGACGTGCTCAGTTGAAGAGCGAGCCAGAGGCTGGTAGGGGGAGAGAGAGAGAAAGTTTTTTTTTTCAGCAGCTTGTCGAAAAGCATTCACATATTCCGCAATGCTTTTTCACGTGATACTTATTGCACTACTTGTATGTATACTCGAATCAGCACATCTACCTGGCCCTCCTGTATTTACAGCAGTTCAACATTACCCAAGCATTTGCTATCTTCCGCCAGGTAATACACTTTTCTGTTTCTATGATCAAAACTTTAGTTCAATATGAGCCGAACAAGCATTATCGAAAACGGCTCATTTATTTTCTCGTTTACCGAGATCAAGTAATTAATTAATTATTCACGTATTCATACGAATCGCACAAGTGAATCAGTGCGGTAGAGCTCTAATCCAATTTCTTCGATTTCAATTACGAACAGGATTCGGCTTCGCAAAAATGTGGAAGATCAGTTGAGTTACGTTTATTGCGATATCCTATTGCTTCATATCGTTTCCCATATACTTTCTTGCAATTACTATGGAATACTTTATGTGCGTATTTTATGTGAACATAACTTCCATACTGTGCTAAAGTGCTGCTCAGCAAAAAGTTTATGAAAAAAATTCACCGTCCTTATATTTTTCACATCGAACAAATCGCTCGTTTTCTCATTAGCTTTATTAGAAGTGACAAATTATTCATATTTCTTTACGCATTAAATTATTATGCGAAATTTTCTCGCCAACTTTCTTCTGAAATAATTTATGAATGAAGGAGAATGAGTTTTGTATCAAATTGTTCTCAGTGTATTAAATCGCTGCAAATCTTTAGCAAACAATTTCTCAATATAGTCGTTCGCTAGCCTCATTAAAGCAACTCGACATGAGTGTTATCAATCGCACCCAAACACCTCAATATTTGATGCTTAACGCTTAAGAAAAATGTTTTTTTTTGTGTTTAGAATTCAGAGGATGTAAACGTGAAAACCAAAGTAGGAAAGGCCAAATTAAACATCACTTGCTATAAATAAATGCGTTGTAATAACAAATTATTGTGTTACACATGTATATTTTGCTCATTCTTTTGTCAATGGTTCAGGATATTTCCTCCCATGGGGATGGAAGATGAAATAGCGTAAAGCGATTTCATGGGTAGTTGCGCGGAGTGAGGGGTTACGGGTAATAAATTGTGGAGCAGAATTGTTGCCATCCAATGAGCCGCCTATCGAATGGTCGATGTTGTTTTGGTTTGTCTCACATGCTTAACGCGTGCGACAAGATGAAGAAGACGCAACTAGGGATCAAAGAGGGCGCCTCGGAAAGTGGTTTAGTTGTTACTCCTTTTTTTGTCGTTCACATAGACAATCTATATGCATATGGATGGTAGAGATTAAGGCTATTTACACTATTCAAGTATCTATGCAAGTATGCGAAGGATCGCAGAGGAATAGTGGATGTTATTTCCACACCCCAAAAATAGGATTCCTTCTGATATATACCCGTCTTTCGCCAATGTCAATCTCCGCTAATTCAACCTCAACTTTGATGAAATCTTCGCTCCTTTCTCAGTTTTCTTATTAAATTTGGGACTACTAATAACGTATAGACAATTTACAGGTTAATAACTGATTTAATAACTGACTTATTATTTATTAAACAACTACTTATCTATTATTTGACCGGTTCAAAAATTTTTATTGTGAAGTTTTTCGGGTTAGAACAAATACGAATTAACGAAAGATGCGGGCGTACTGAAGAGATTTTTGTTTAAGTGGGCCATCGGAACACCAGATCATTCGCAAAGGAGGAAAAGGCGGGATCGCATTATGCCACTGAAAGATAGGCGTACGGCATTTAAGCAAACTTCACTGATGATGCGGCACATCGCTGTTACAAAAACTTGGATTTCCCCGTGTGTATGAGACACCAAAACACCTTCCAATTTCACCAGCCCTCAGTGGCAACCCGCGGTAGATAGCTCGACGGGCATCGAAGGGTATTCAAAATTCGGACAACTGTCGAGAAAAATCTACTTGAAATGTGCAATTTTTTATAGGTTAAGAATCTCCAGTAACTGCAGTCTATTAAAAGCATTTTTGGCTGGTATTTCTGTTGCTTAAGGGTTATTTTAAATAAAAATCATGGCCTGCAAAATTCTACTGCGATGATTTCTAACCCGCAAATGTTGAGTGAAAATGGTGACCCGCAAATGTTTCCAAGAATGAGAGGAATATGCTCATGTGTAATCCGGACAACGCACAATTTAAGACAAGAGAGAGGAGATTCGACAGAGCTATGTACTGCTTTAACGATACTTGAATAAGATGGCTTATCCAATTAACACATGAAAATAAATAACGGTCGAAAATCGACGATTATATATTTTCTGTAAAATTCAAAATGTAGAGTGTGTGAATGAAATTAGGAGAAGCAAAAAAAAAACGCTATCGAGATTAGAAGCATCCACAAAAGATACGTACATGTTCGATAGTTGGTTAAAAGAAGTTAATTCACTTATGTTTTCAGACCAGTAGTAAGTATATATGCTAAAACAAATGATCTTTTCAGAATCAGGATTGTGTCCTTCAGCAGAAAGTCAGCGTGACAACTCGGACGACGAGAGATCGGATTTCAGAGATAAGCTTCTCGTTCGATATTACTTCGATACCACCACAGAACAATGCTATCAATTTGGAGTACAGAATTGTGGTGGCAATGAAAATCGCTTCGAGACCCTTGCCGCTTGTCAGGCTTTCTGCAGATTAAATAAATCATAGATGAGCTCTCACTGAGCGTTCAAATATGGTGTTGTGCGTGGTCCGGTATACTAAATAGCGAACCGGCTCAATTCTTACGAACCTCTGATAAAGAGCGGCATCCGCTCTCTACATATGTATGACCTTTCCCAGGCTTCAAAAAAACCGCTCCTCGCACAATACTACTTCATACAACTTGTACAGTTTTTATCCAATACGGACTTGAGCTCCCCCTGTAAGCACGAGGTGAGGTCCCCTAAATTTTTAATCGGAGTGACTGAGTTAGTTGCATGTGCCATGCATAAACTAATATGATTCGATTAGCGGAAAGGCTTTACGGCAAAAAAACTCAAGCGTATGTACAATTGTCAGTTATCTAGGGAATCGCCGAACTAATTCGACTTCAGAACATCTTTTTTGTTTGCATGATCAAATCGACTTATAATGAAATTGTTACCAAATTGCACGACAAGAATAAACCTGTCCTGAAATCCCCCTTTTCATTCCAATAATAGCTATATATCTCATCCACATCACTCAAAGGAAACCAATTTCGCTTTATTATTCGCACTTCTTTGTCTGTTTGTTTTGTAAACAACGGAAGTAGAAACCGTCTCATATCCGCCTCTTTCAGCGTAAAAGAGCTAAACAGTAAACCGTACAGTAAAACGTACTAAACATCGAAACGTGAGGGTTTCCACTTCCTGCGTAAAACGGGTCTTTTATTCGCTCTCATATAATCCTCGCATTTTTAGTCTTCCTTCTCAACTTTCCTCTACGGTTATACAGCTCCGCTACAACCTCAAAATCCATCAAACAGCTTTAATCTAAACTGCGAATAAAAAGATTTAGCATGGTCGATTGGAACTTATCGTCATATTTCAATTAAAACCACAACTTCCGCCAACACCTTTCTCTCCCATACGTTTCCGGGCTGTTCTGAAATCTTCACTTGCAAATGACTTCTTTAAAAAATGCCCATGCAGTTATAAGAACCAAGTCATAAGCTTCTAACTAAAACTGTAAATTTCGCCAAATAATGTTAATTAGACAGAGAAATCACGCCCACTGGATGACCGCAGGACAATACAGTTCTTCACTTTTTTCGACCACTGTACACATTGTGAACAACTGTGATAATGTCTAGCTGATGATATTTTTGACGTCTTCGGTTAAGGTATTGCTTAGAAATAAATATTTACTAAACCCCTCTTGTAAGCAATACAGTAACCGCGAAGCTACAAGCAACGCAAACTGTCAGCCACGAAAAACTCAAACAACGAAGTCTCGAACGATATCAACAGTAAAGAAATCAATAAATAAATTAAGGCTCACTCACATCAACGGAACAATTTTCCGCTTTTAACTGCGAAACAACCGATGCTAGCGTAATACAGGCCATGAAGATAAACCCGAAACGAAATTCGACAGAAGTGTGCGAAGGCACATTTAACAGTCCACATTTTCTCCTCCCCCTTCCCTATTATAAAAGAAAACTGTAACCCTTTAAACTCATCTCAAAAGGAAAACCTAATTTACATGACAAGTCTGTTAAGGAATTTGATCTCCTAAGGCACCATAATCAGTGAAACGAAAACAATGGCAGCCCTGAACACAATCAAAAGTCCGACATAAGTGCCTCAAAATGCCTTTAATGCCTTGATGATGCCTTTAATGAAAGCACACAAAGGGAAGCATAACAGAGCGAATTTTACTCATGTCATGCCACTCTCTCTTCACTGGTCCCTTACATAAATGTGTATGAAGAACTTAAAAATTAGTGGAACGAGATCATTATGTTTCTCTTAGCACTGTGCACCACACCGTTATCTTATCTCCGGTGAAGATTCGCTAAAAAATTTAATAATCTCAAATGTGCGATAATTTCACCTCCCTTAAAACAAAACAACGCAAACGTTTAACAACGACCACAAAATAAGGACAACTGACAGCAGTGCTTACACATAGATGCCCACCCAAAGCATCAAAAAGACGGCTCCAAAACCAAGGAATAACGCCGCAACTGAGGCGATCAATAACTCCTTCAGCAACATACGCGTATACTTCGTTGACGTCACCTGAAATATCCCACTCATCATGCGTGAGCATACTTGCCATTTTCACCACTCCCAATTGAGAAAGGGTAGTTGCAAATCGCAACTCCACTTCAAGCTTAGGCTGCGATCGGTTCGCCAAAGGCAGAGGAAACAGCGTGAAGAGGGATTGAGGAAGATTAAAATGAAAAAAAAATCGAAAGACGGAAATAAGATGGTGAAACCGGTCACAGGAACTTGAGATCGCAGTCGATTCTGAAATTATATGGTGGTGAAGGTGGCAGCTTTATGCGTGCCATTCACCACCAAAAATAAAATTTTCTATTAATATGGTTCGTTAACTGTAGCGTTAACGAACAACAAGCCCATATCCGGGCATACTAGTAGCCAAAAACGCGATAACACTGTTCAATTTAGTATTTCAGTTACTCCTGACGTACCAAATGGCGAAAGAGAGGAAAGAAGGAGGTTAGGGATTACAGCCCTTCCCTACCAATCTGATCAAGTTCTATGCTTCGTTCCAAATCCCGCCTTTTCTTTCCTCGAAATTTCGGCTTTTTTTTGGCACCGAAACTGCTCGACAATATTTAATAAATAAACACTCTTCTTAGGCCAATCTTGAGTATGCTAAAGGCCGTTACTAATCTGCAGTTACTTGTTCCCGCAACATTCAGCATTTACGATACCACTACCGAAATTGAAATAACTGAAAAAAAAGTTTTCAAACCCAGTGAACAACTACGCTCCAATAAAGTTGCAACATTTCATTTGAGTTCACTATAACTACTTCTCTGTCTTTCCTTGATAAATGAAAGCGATTAGTCTCGTCCTGGACAAATGCGCAAAGCGATCGACGCTGCTTCTTTGTCAAATCTGTGAATAGGATCTTCAGCAACGTGAGTACCCAACCATTGAACCAGTTCAGTGATTAAAATTCCAAAAATGTCAATTTTCACGATATACCTTTCGAAGTACCGCGCAGGAAGCTATCCACACCTTTTGATAGGACTGGAGAAAGTGATCAGTGCTCACCATAAATTTATAACAACTCACAATATGCAAAAGCAGTTGTTAATTTCATCGATTCCCGTATCAGTGCAGCTGACCAACCATGCCCATATACGACTGTTTTGACCAGTTTCGGAACGCCTGGTGGTCAGCCCGCTGGCGATCCGTTAGGTAAGCATCCGGGGATCGAACCCAGGTCTTTCCTCATATAAATCTAAATCTCTACCACTGAGCTACTGCCCGCCCCACCCTACGATATAATTTTTTTAAAAACCCATTCTTGTAAATTAATCACCACAGCTCCTAAGCTTTCTCGATGGTCCTTAATAGAACAGACAACAACAAGCATGATCTCTACTCTTCCCACAGGCACCATAAGATAGCACGGACGGGTTGTTTATGTTTCTTACTGCACTCGCATTCGCAGCATTTATATTCGCTGACTGCTGGCAGCACTTGATATAGCAGCAACCTCTCTAGAAAAATACCATCAATTTGTTTTCACTTTGTTTAAAGAGTTCACTACAAATGATCTTTACGCTTTTCACAGTGCTACTATAAGACGGCTTTTATAGTGCAACCCTTTCACTGCACTTACATGTTTATTTCTTCGGTTATGCGCTCCCCTCATTCAACGTGCGTCAACGTTAGTATTTACTATACCAGTCGAATTGTAAATAAAACCTCCGATGGTGGACACCTTATCAGAGATTATTTTTGAGTTCGTCAAATAAAAAGGAAGAATACAAACCTCGTAAACGAAGAACCATGCCATAAAGAACAGGCCAATGCCCAACAGCAAAACGGTCAGCTGAGGATACAATGACGGATTTACCTTAAAATTTTACGCCTTTGCATTTAAATGTTTTGAAAGATGTGCGGAGATTGTACCTCAAAAGCGAGGTTTAACTGTGTTTCACCTAGCTATGTGCTTCTCTCTATCGAATCAAGCATCACAATCTTTTGTCTAGGCTATGCTATGCGACCATACGTCTGGCCGTCGCCCACTTTACCGAGTTTTACTAATGACTTTATAAACCGCACAGAACAGCTTTTAAGGAAAACAAATAGTTCCATATAATTCAGTTTCCACCATATTTCTAAGAGAACAATCAGCTAAAAGAAGCTGACCATAGCATTTGAAACAAAAAGAACAGTCAGAATAACTGAACTTAAGAAAGTATTGAAGAGGCACGAACACTCAACAAACTTTTTAACATAGTGTCTAATAGCAAACTACTCCCGTTTTCCGTTCCGACCGTTTCTTACACAATACTACTTTCTTTTATGTTGTATGCTGCTTATATACTACTTCACATACTTGTATAATACTTTCTCTTATGCTGTACAACGCGAAATGCAACTAATCGAATACTAATATGTGGACATACCACCCAAACCAAGAATAACTGACTACCATCTTTCCTGTTTATAAGCAACTAGAAATGTTGGAGAAATTGGCAAACGCTCGAACGCTCAGCATACACCGTAAATCCTCGAATTGAAACCTCAGGAACTGTAGCATTTGACTGGGACTAAACACTTCAACATTCTGTATATAAACCAAGGAACATAAAATAAACAAACCGGTCCGACGTACCGCTCCATCTTAGTAATGTCGAGCACCATGTTGCAAGAAAGCTTTGAGGCCTGCAAACCATTCAACTATGATTGTGATCCTATTCAGTATCAAAACTAGAAAGACTAGCGAACATTAAATTCATCCGAACGTACTGAGCATAAAAACTTTACACTTTCCGGTCAATGTCTTTAAGGACATTGTCTTACCCATGAGTTGCGGTAAGCCACGTTTGTTAAAGGAAATTCACAAACCACAAATTTCTAAAGCCGTCATCCTTTTCACACCTTTGTTTTACCATTTCGACTCTTCTCGCAGACCATGTCAGCTTTTTTTACTTTAACAAGCAAAGAAACCAAATCAGGTATTCAGTATTTAGGCCCGAAAAGCATATTAAAAGTCGAAACCATCTTTTAACCTTTACCCTTGATATACTACAAACTCAAATACTCGACATTATGTGTAGCCAACCGAAATATTTGCTTGACAAAAAGATGACACAATATCTTCGCTTAATGTTCTCGAATGTGAAAATGCAAAAAGCCGACCGATGGAATGCAGCGAGAAAGAGCATCGCCCTCAAAACTTATTATGAGCAAAACATTTGATCCCTTAGTCAAAATACGCCACGCAAATGTTCCTAATGAAATAAGAACCAAACAACACGATGACAAATCGAAAAAATATCCTCGCTGAGCCACTAATGGCAACAGACAACAAATTTCGCGAACTCCATGGCAGAGAAGAAATTTTATTGACAAAAGCGCAATAAAAACACTTCTTTCTTCCACAACAAAACATGCTGCGAAATGGTGGAAACGATTAAAGATTTGCTTGCTTATGCTTTAATATGACAGCATGAGCATTTTTGCTCAGTAAAGAACGAATCATCATCGATTTTCGTTCGCTTCAACTAAAGAAATATGCTCGGAAAAGTCAAACCCAAAACCAAAAAAACGAAAAACTTGCGTAAATCCAGTACGACCAAGTCCAAAAACATCAGTTGCCAATGACAAGCACAAATTACAAAAAATCATTTAATCTGACACAGCTATCCCTAAACTGATGCAGGATTGCCGAAACGAATGGAGTTCCCGTCCCGTTTCGGACGATCCAATCTTAGACGCTATAAAATTTTACACGAAGAATTCAACTAGGATTTATCGACAGCTGCACAACTTCGGCATTTTTTGATCTGGTTAAACAAAGGATTGAAACGTGATCCCCGAATCGCCTCCTCTCTACTCTTCGCCATGGCAACGCCGACCATCGCAAAATGCGAGCACACACAGTCAATCGACTAAACTGAACGCGGAAGAGTTTCGCGGTGAGATTTGGACGACCGCATTTAAACGAGCTTATGAAAAATAAACCTCGAAAAAAATAAAAACAGTTGCCGTTCAAAGTGCGAGAGTATGGAATCGGAAACAAACGATCACGAGTCGCATCTTAATCAAAAAAACACCATCGACTAATATTTACATAATCTAATTACACATAAGTGACCAATCCCCTCCTCAAGTATCGGCCGCTGAAACAGGACCCGCCAGGGCCCTTCGCAGGAGGCGGTAGCCTAAAGCATATCGCCAAAAAAGGATGGCTTATACTTTTAAAAAAATACTTTCGTCGATTATTTAGCGGGCCCTCGAATGTGAACAGCGTCCATGTATGACCATTATCGAGGAACCGACATGATTCGCAGTGCTTTAAAAAACAGACTAAGCCTCCATGCTCTTCAAATTTCACTACACCTGTTCTTGAGAAAAAAAAGTCGTTTCTGTCGTGCTGTCGAGTTAACTTTACTATTTTAACGACATCCTTCTCAAAACAAAATACGATAGTCAAAATACAGCATTACAAAAAGGAAAATGTGGAAAGATATTAAGTATTACTCCACCATCGAACAATCAGAAATCAATTACCACACCGTTAAAAATGCACAACTTCCGCCGGGGAAATATACGAAAAAAAACGAAAAAGAAGTAAACGCATGCATGAAGCGCATGATATCATCTCGACATAACTGATAACTAAGTGTATAAAGTCGCTATCAAATCTACTAAATGTGGGCTTAAATTCAGTGAAGTTTCATTCTAAGCTCGAATAAACTGCAAACATGAACTAGACTCGATTACACTTGACAGTGCATGTCGAGATACTAGAAGAGTCGAATATGGACAAAGATGCAAATGAAAGCAAAGAAAGAGGAAGCCGTTATCGATTCACGAGAAATCACGATCGGGGAATATGGCCGGCGCTGCAAGTGTCCAACAGTATATGATGAGGCAGAGCCACGATGATACCACCTTCACCCATACGGCTGCCATATTGCTATTTAAATGGCTAAGATCGTTGTCCGGTCTGCAAACGTCGCATTTGTTTGTGGTGCTGTTACAACTCAACTAACCCTAACCCAAGTCAGAGTGATGCGCTGATCTCAGGAATCCTCTCCCCAGCACTCTTTACTGCTCGCTAGTTTGCCCATTCGACACTGCCTCGATAATATAATCACTGCAGTCAATTCATTATAAAAAAACATGAAAATACTACCAAAATACACTCCATTCGCAAAGCCTTCCGCCTCCAAAAACTGTCCTTCTATCGCTAACGTTTACGACCGCTTTTCATCGTACATAATGCACAAAATACTCGAAGATAACACCGCAGTAACCAACAGTCTATAATCGCAGACCCTCGTTGCGGTGAGAGCATTTCACCTAACAAGCCACGCTGGAAGCGAAGCGGAACGTCCGAAAACTATCAAACAGTTATTCACAGCTCACATTACAAAGAACAATCAAACAGGCTTCCACTTCGTCATACTA
>JPKZ01002916.1:76363-91256 GCA_000803305.1 Toxocara canis | reverse complement strand
GCTCACACAACGCCGACAGCAACAGCCGTCTGCACGTCACGCATAATACAACACGTAAAATGCTTCCCTACCAACCTCTCTGGAAGCCGGACACCACGCTATCGTCGAACGCGAATAACACGAGCCAGCGCAGTCGCATGCCGCCGCATCTGAGTATGGGACCCACCAAGACGTTACGGTATGCGCCAATTCAAACCGAAATCAAAAAATTTTGAGGAAATTCATCAGAAAATTGTGGAATTTCCGGCGCTTTCGACAAACTTAGTAGTTGTGCTTTATCGGGAACCTTTCTTGCGGCTTTCACAACTCGGGCCTTTTTGGACCGAAAGTCTCCACTGCCAAAATTTCGGTCCAAAAAGGTCGCCCGGAAATGGGAGGAAGAAAGGGGACGAGGTGTCCATATGTGGCTGAGAGAAGGGTTTTTTAAAATGAAGCCATTTAGTGCGTAATGCAAGATAATCGAAGGATTTCGAGACGAAACATTAATATCTACACGAAATATTTACTCCGCATATATGAGGTAAAATTCTGCTACGGATTTCGAGTAGTAAGTGATGCAGAAAGCTTCGGCATCAACAATATCGTAGAAGCGACACTTTCTAGCCACATCTTTGAAAACCAAGTCTTCCATTTTCAGGTCATTTTTTTCATGCTGCTTGAAAGTTTCGAACCCGATTTACTTTGAGGGAATGTACGCAGTTGGAGTTCCAATTCAAAAACTCATGGTTATTTTACCGGCTTGTATTGTTGGTATACATACGCCCATACAGTGCTGTATTCATCTCATCTTCGTAATATTATTGCCCTTTTTCGTATTATATTCTAAACAAAAGTATGTGCAAAATATAACATATATGTTTAGCGAACAAAACCAATCCTCTTTAAGTCTGCAAACTCGTTTAAATAGAACGAAGAATGTCACATGCTTTTATTTATATGGCACCGACAAACTATCTCCGAAGAAGGATACGAACGATGCAGCAAAATAGTTTGCTTTAACTTCCCTACAACCCATCCTCAACTCCAACTGCGAGCGCCTGCAGACAATCGAAGTGGACACCGGCAACGCTGAGAACAGTTCCCGTCCCATGCTTGACGCAGAAGGGCAATAGTGACGGCGTTCTGTTGTATTCATTGGTGTCGAGGAAGCCTGCGGCCCCCTTAGTGGCAGAAATTTTGGATGAATTAAACGTCGACGGCGTCCTGGTCGAGTCGTACGGAATGGGTGTTCAACCCAGCAAAACGTCGTCCAATCAAGGTTGTTTTTAGAAATAATGATTCTGTACAAGTATTTCGCCGATGTTACATGCTGAAACGTTCGCCCGAGTTTTCCTCAGTCTGCATTCGCCCATCTTATACTGCTGCGATCCGTAAAGAGCTTTTAACGAAGCGTAAAGAAGATCTTAATGGGCTGTATGTAGTGAGGAATAACCGGATTGTTAAGCGTGTCTCAGCTATTCCCCCCCCCCCCCCAACCCGGGGGGGGGGGGGGGAGCGGGTATAGGAGGCAGGGATTTAAATACTTCACCTTTGCTCCACTTTGTCTTACCTGTTTGGGAGGTATCGTTCCCGATGGTATCAATGATTCCGGGCTAAAAAACGTTTACTTTAACGCTCAAAGCATTGTTAACAAGCTTCCGGAGTTAAAATTACTAGCTGATAGCGCAGCTCCCGATGTAATACTTATTTCGGAAACTTGGCTTACTGAATCGTTCCCCAAATGCCTAATTTCCTTACGGTCTACCTACAACGTTTTCAGATGTGATCGCGTTCTAACAAAAAAGGAGGGTGGCGGTGGCATAGCGATTCTTGTGCGTCTTGGTTTTAGTACCGTGTTTTCTGAAAACATGCCCTTTTTCTCTGAGTGCGCGGTGCTTTATGTTGACTTTGCTTGCGAGAAAATGTTCCGCTTAATTGTCATTTATCGTCCTTCATATTGCACATACAGTGAAACGGAAGAATTTTTCGAGTTTCTAGCTCAGTTAGTGCAACGAATATGACATGTATTATTGTTGGAGATTTTAATGCGTTTTTGAATCAGAACGGCGTTGTACACCTTGCGGGTTCGCTTGAGGCATTCATTCGCCAGTGTGCGACAGTTGGTTAACGGCGCAACTCGTCAAGAAAGTATGCTTGAACTTGTCTTCACAAATGATTTGACCCTTGTAAACAAAGCGTTCGTAGGCGACAACTTCTCCACAAGCGACCATGCAAGCGTACATTTTGAGGTAATGGTTAAACCGCCAGTTTCTTCGCCTCACAGTTACCGAGATTTTAGAGGGGTGACTAGATTAAGGGTAATGCTATGCTCTCAAGTATCGATTGGAATATATATTTCTTTGAATGTTTGAATATAGAGGCAATGTATGCACGTTTCATCGAGTTGTTGAATGTCACTGTTGATATTTTGCATCCCATTAGCAACGGTGAAAAGAACCATCCCATCCTTGCCCAATTACTTACAGCAAATGGCAGCCAAAAAACATTTCTTATGGCTGGATCGCCATAAGCCAGGTGGGCAAGCGGCATTTCCAGTGTGCTACAGATTTCCACCAGACTTATCAGCACTTTGCAAAAAGTCAAGAAAAGTGTTTGATATGTTCCATGGGTACGTGAACAGAAAATTAAACGTCCGGCAAGGTGTAGGCGTTTTAAAATCAGAATTCGTGCCCTCTCGCAGAGGATTGTGTCAAGTGTGATATGTTTGCAGACTTTTTCTGTCACGTCTTTAAGAAAGACGACAACTTTTTGTCGGAATTCCTATTCAGGACAATACAAAGACTGTCAGTCGTGAACGTAAGTGTAGAATGTGTGAGAAACGCCATAGATATTGAGCAACAAAGCCTCCCTTACTTCTGATGAAATACCTTCTTATTTCATAAAACGTACTGCTGACATTGTAGCTGTCCCACTGAGTTTAATTCTTGAAAGAAGTATTTCTTGCTGGTCACTCCCCTCCTCTTGGAAGACAGCTTTGATCACCCCTTTGCTAAAGCAGTCCCCACCTACCTGTGTTGAGAACTATCGCCCGATTAGTCTGACATCCTCAGTGTGCAAGATAATGGAGATTATTGTGAAGGATAACTTATTTCATCACCTCCTGAAAAACAATCTAATTAACCCAGGCCAGTGTGGCTTTTTTTACCAGGTCGATCAACTATTTCCGAAATAATTACCTCCATGTGTGACTGGATTAGTGCACTTGATCAGGAAATTCAAACCGATGTAGTATATATTGACTATGCTAAGGCTTTCGACGTCGTCTGTCACAGTAAGCTTCTGCATAAGCTAGAGGATTACGATATTTGTGGTTCACTGTTAAAGAGGCTAAGAAGCTTTCTGGTAAATCGCTGCTTCACCGTAAAGGTAGGGGATTCCGTCTCCGACTATCGCCATCAAGACAGCGGTGTTCCTCAGGGAAGTGTGCTTGGTTCACTGTTGTTCTTATTGTACATAAACGATGCATCCGATAATTTGTATAGCGTTTGCAAATTGTTTTGCAGATGATTTAAAAATATATCGCCCTTTACAAAACCCCGCCATTGATTTTCATATTTTGCAAAACGATCGCAATGCCTTTAGCGCTTGGTCTGAAACATGCCAACTTGATATTTCGTACAAGAAAAGCCGAGTTCTCCATGTTAATTTCTCTCATGAGTGCTTTCTACGACTGGATAACAAAGTTTTACCATCTGCGGACGATGGGATCCGCGATCTCGTAGTCAAGATTTGTCCTAATTTGCACTGGAACCTGCACTGTACTGAAGTAGCTACAAAAGCGCTAAAGGTGGCTAACTGTATCCTACGTGCATTGCAGCACAGATGCATTGAACATTATCGTAAAGCATATATTGTTTACGTCCCATACCAGCAAGGGATAGGGTGTGCTCTACGCAAGCATGGTCACCATACTTGATCAATGACATAAAAATTGTTTAAAAAGTGCAAGAATATTATACTGGTATGGCATTTCGTAAATTGTTCATGGGGCCATATACACCTGATTACATGGCCAGGTTGAAGATATTTGATCTCGAACCTCTGCAGTATCGCCGACTTAAATTTGACCTAGCACTATGTTTCAGAATTGTCATAGGTTTCACTGATATACCCCTAAACACATTTACGCTTCTTAATCAGCGTGAACGTCGACCCCATCATTATCACTTAGTACGCAAAACCTGTTCTGTGAACACTGTCTTCTATTGCTTCCGGTTCAGAGTAGTTCGTGTTTGCAATGAACTTCCTAGTAGAATCGCTGAGGAGCAGAATCCTTCCGTGTTCATGAAACTCATTTGACCTCCAAACAACTCGCATTTAATTTATTGAGTCACATCTCATACTCAAATGCTTAGCTTACTTTCTTATGCTGTATGATTTTGCTTTTGTATGTACACATGTGCAACTCATTTACTTGCTATCCCTTGCTTATTACATGCGTTTCTTTCCTGAACATACATATATATGTACAATTCACCTACGCATGTGCTTGTATAACCGAATTCATGTCAGTACCGTTTTGTCATATATCTTACTGCCGCGTGCAGTTTTCTTCATTCATATGAATAAAGACTATTCTTCATATTCAACTTTGAGCTAAACGCTTATCCGTCTTCAATGATCCACTCGTTGGACGGATATCAAATTACGCCGCTATATGAGCGTCACTGTTCTCCTACACTTCGAATGCATCAAAATTTCTCGTAAAAATATTTTATGCAAAACACATTAACTCTCATCATTTCTAGCCTTCTTCTGCTTTTTTAAGTTATCTGGCACCATATCCTTCCCGTCTTTCTCACAATCGTGAGCGTTGTTAAGCCTCTAATAACAACAGATGACCTCACACATGCTATCCGTTGGCTGAAAATAGTGAATCTCAGTTAGAAATGCAGTGCCCTAAGCCATTTAATTTCAGTTAGAAACGCAAAGTGCCCTAAGCCATACGTTTTCCCATTCGATTCGGTCTGCCCATTTATTCGTTAGATACATAAACCAACGAATGTTCTTTTCTAGAAGACGGCCCATAGGCGACTTTACGCCAAAAACTTTCTACACCGCAGTCCCTGGCCAGTCTTAATCTTAACGTACTTGCATGTAACGCGACCAAACAACCGAATGAATATGAATGCTTCAACTTGCAAAGTGCAAACTTTATTCAAGGAAGTATCATATAGTAGAGAGTATTCTACAGCAGAAACAAACACTCAGACCCCATTCAATGTTCAAATCAACACCATTCTGCAATCGAGTAAACTCGAACGCTAAAGTGCACACAGAACGAACGTAAATAAACTGAATAGAGGGATTATGAAGTTTATGTACAACGCAATGAATTAGTGTGGCGTTTACCTTCAAGTTCAAAGTGATGGTCGCCGAATAACAACACACCGTCCACTGTGTATGGAAATAATAATACGGAAAAACTCAAAGGGTTAAGCGTCGAAATAAACTATAACCTTAAAATAAACTACAATCCACTTAGCTCGTACAATCGATTGAAAAACTATCTTGTATGGGTTTTTAGCAATGACTGATGTTTGAGAACAACAAAAACAATGTGTCTTCATGCTTTTTAAAGCTTTTTCAGTTGATTTATAGCCATCCGTTTTCAAAACAACGCAATACAGTAATTCTTTTCTCTTGCCATGATAATCAAAATTCATTTAAGTTACAATCTTTCTTCTAATCGCAAGCAACGTTCGTTCAAAAGTTTTTACCGACAAAATAGTTGAGAGCAAATGGAAATCGTTGGAATTTCCGCTACAAAATAACATAAGAGCGATTATGAATAAGGTGACACGAATATGACAAAGAAAAATGAATGAAGAAAGCAAATATAGAGCTGCAACAATGCAGAAAGCCGCATAAGTAACATTAGCAAAAGTTTGTCGCTTTTGTGACGGATAAACGCTCATGTGTTACAGCCTATCAGTATGCTATCGTTCTCAGTATATTACAATTTAACTACTAGCCAGCCCAGAGTGAACTTCCAATGACACACTCCATCCCTTTCTCCCTCTCCTACTCCCTACCCCCTCTCCCCCCCCTTCTCCTCCACTGAAGACGCATTGTATCAAAATCAATTCCACTTATTTTCATAAGCTAAACTTTTAACACATGGCTAAACTTCTAGCATGTCCAGTTAAAACTGGCTGCAATACCTAAACCAATCAATTCCCTATGACTAGCTACTAGTCACGAATCTCTACGGTAACCACTAATGAAGTGTCGCGTCGAAACAACCGTATAACGAAAATACACAAAACATGAAAAGAATTTATACAAGTATGCGATGGAGGGTTTGGTCAAGGACAGATGCAAACGTGTGATTCAGTTAAAACTGATCTTTAATGAATCGTTTCGCGTCACTTCACATGCAGCTCTGGAGACGTTTCGCGTAAACAGGATCATCGGCCAACGACTCCACCACGCGAGTCGTATCGCCGCCATGCGTAGAAGCCAGCTTCGTGAGCCATCCGTTGCAGTTATCGAATCCCATTGATTCCAGCTGCTTTACGCATTCGGCAACGCGCTTATCTACAAGTCCAACAATTATCACATATATGTATATATATATATATATGTGTATATATATACATATATGTAACATATATACCGAAGGATTTTTGCAAAGGATAGTGCTTTTCCATACCGTAGTCAAACGTCCTCTAAATGAATGCAAAAAACGGAATCACTGAAGCTTGTAAACAAATGCAAATACGATACTTGAAACTCACCAGGATGAATAAAGAGACAATGCGGATTGTGTGGTCCTGGAGCTGGTACGATGAATGGAGTTCCAGCCATACAATTGATTCCTGCGTCAGCCAACGTCGGATAAACCGGCGCTGTCGGTTCTAAAGCATTCCACACATAAATAACAACACAGGCAATTTCTTGAGCCTGCGACCATAGCAGTAACATTATTTTCTCCAAATCTCATGTTCAATCGTCCTCACACATTGAAATGCTTTTGGTAGAAGCGGGCGGGGGTGTTAGGAAGAAAAGAGACAGCGAAAACAGACGCAATCGATTCCTGCCGGCACAAACTCTAACTCAGTTTCCGGTTCCTGGGTAAAAAAATTTCCGGGGAAGTCAGAATAAAATACGATACAATTTGGCATTTTATGACGTTTTCTCTCCTTTCCCTTTAGCGGAACAGATTTAATTCACTTTGCACTGCGATATTCCAATCTCTTCTTTATTCCTAGCTGGTGTGAGCGAGTGGCATACTCCCATTTTCTTGGAAAACGTCCAAAGGATGCCTACGCTCTTTGCCAAAGCCATTCAGCGGTGAAGTTTATACATTATATTAACAATCTTCGACTTTACTACTGTACTCCCTTAATGTCGATGAAACGAACTACAGTATGGAAAAAACCGCTTTAATATATTCCATCCCTTCTCAACTTTGTAGTACAACCTTTCATCGCCCCATCGCCTCGCTACCTCATGGCTTATGCAGTTTCGCAGATAAACATTCCCGATAGCACTTTTAAGCTTAAAAGTGTACAGATCGTTCCGACTAAAATCGGCACCTTTTATGCGATCGGAATTACCGATCAGATCCACCTTAGAAAATAATAAAAATACATTTCACCTAGACACTGCTCAATGAATTGTAAATAGAAATTTGCAACAATAAGAGGCGTTTCAAGATTCGACTTTAGAAAAATCAATAGAATAAGGATTCATTCTAGGATCGACTGAATGGATAGGAAAACTGAAAACAAAAAACCGTAAGTCATCGAGAAAATAATACCTTGACTGCCCGATTTGTTGTGATCCAAATCGCTGTTATCCATCATCGTCCAGGTGTCCGTGCCATCACCATGGATATCCACCAGTACTTCGGTATTTGGTTCAGGATCATTTCCATTCGCCCCATTTTCACCACCCTCATGCTGCACCTCCTCAGCCTGCTCTACGTTTGGCTCCGAGATATGCATTTTCTTCATTGGTACACTTACGTCTTCATCGACCTAAAAACAGAAGCCTACGTATAATCACTGACGCATCCACGACCTCCACCGCGGACATACAACTATCTTTGATAAGCTAGTGATTAAGATCATCTTCTATAAAAGATGCCGAGTATATTTCACCAAGATGCGTTGAACTTACACTTTTTTCGGAAATTTGAATTTAGAAAGTGCTTTTTTTCGGAATTCGAGTTTCAGGCTTACTCATGCAAAAGAAAGAACACCGCTCTCAGCCAGAAAGCCACTTCTTAAATTAGCGGGCATCGGACACAGCAAACCGCTTACGGGAAAAATGTTTTGAATATCAATCGAGGTGCCATTCACGTCCCTCATTAAAACCTATTCCCGCATTCAATTCAGATATTCAGACTCAGATAACCTGCCTAATAAAGTTTACGCTATTCCAAAAAAACCATGCCGGACACCACCGAAAAGTAATATATTGGAAGTGACACAAAAATGAAAGCAAATAAAAAATCGACAGACAAAACAGCGCACATTTGCCTCCTCTGTATTCGCTCCGGTAGTTTCATCATTCTTTCTTTTCTCTGTTGGCTCTTTATTTTCTCTATTCTCTTCATTTTCTTTATTCTCCTTCGCCGTTTCATCTTCATTCGGTTGCTTTTGTTGGTTATCGCTGCCCGCTCTTGGCACTCGTTCAGTTCTGCCTCCGTGTTCTACGTCCATGTCTACTTCGATTCCTTCGAAACAAATAATGAATTAATTATTAACATTTGCCAGCTCACCTGCCACGATATGTCCATACTTAATGAATATCACCCAAACTGTGACAAACCTCCCCTCCCCCTCACCCCCATGGACTTTTACTCTTTCTTTTTTTAACTGAAGCAATCCAAGGACGTGCTATCTTCCGCTGAGAGAATAAAACTCGAAAAAATGTTGCAAAAATAATTTACGCATCACTTCAAATTACCCCTTACATTGTATGCCTAGGTCCATAAGTGTGCAGTAAGTAATTGTGTATGAAGTGGAACTGAGTGCACGTATTGCTGAAAAACTTCGTTTCTAGTCACCTATAGACTGCTGAAATGATTAGCGGCGTATAGTCGCTGTCGGACAATAAATCAAGAAGGTCAAAGCTCCAGTAAGTAAACGAAGCTAAAAGAAGCATGAACACTCGATACTGAGCTCCCTAAATTAAACATTTCGAATATCAAGCTCCACGCCTGCAGGCAGGAGTGAAAACACGGGCATGACAAGCAATATACTGGCCATAAAGTCGAAGCAAACATTACAGAACTGAATTAATTACTTCCATGATTTGATGCACTTAAAACTATTTATCAACCATTTACAAGAAAACATATAAACACTCCGTTCACGAACAGCTAATTTTACGTTCACGACCGGCCGAAGAATTCCAGGTACACATCAGACATTACACTGACTTCAAATGTATTTACTATGTTTCATGTGATTGAACTGTCACTGTCTAGTCCTATGAAAGTTATAATAATACAATGTTAAAAAACGAAATTACCGAAATTGGCAAGTGCCTGTTGCACCTGCGCACCAACTTCTCGCAAATACTCCATCCCTGTGGCGAACGACTCACGCAAATGCTGCGAAGGATCTTGCGACTGAGCTGTCGTATTCGCTCTCGTCATGTTCTGAAGCAAACACATAACTAATGAACGCAACCAAGTTCAACTGTTTTTATGGGAGATGCACTGTCACTGGTCAGCACTCTCATTTATTATTATCACTTATTATTAGCATAAAAGTGTTACGAAAAAACCAAACCACCGAAGTTGGAAGGCCTACCGCACCTGTGAGTTCATTTCGCTCAAATACCCCATGTCGACGGTGCGAAACTCCTTACGTTCTTCAAAAAAAGAAAACGCACACGAATCCTTCAGTTTAGAGCATCAACTGTGTGCAGTGATTCGTGCAACACGGATTCTGCTAGCTATCAATTCTCTGTAACTTTTACAGATATCAATAAACGAAATGACGCTCTCGGTTTGAGCGTAGAATCACTCACATTTAAAATCTACAATCCGATCAACAACCACAACTGCGTTCCTCAACAACAACAACAATAAAACCCAGCCTGTCACTCCCGAGATAACCAATGCTTCACCCCTCACTAAACTATTGTCTGGAATATTTCAACAATCGACTACGCCTGTCACTATACCCTCATGGGAACGTACCGCGCTAGCCTCTCACCACACGAAATCGTCGTCGACAACCTACAAGCCACATTTCGCGTTCAAGTGAAACCACCAGAATCCACCACCACCCATTGCAATATCCCCTCCTCTTCCCTACAAACCGTCAACGACTACATCATCGTTACGGGGATCCGTCCTCGTTCCACCGAAGAATCTAACGATACAACAGGGCTTGTTGTTCCTAGCTCCCTCTCTTCGATCGTAGCTCTACACAGCCATTCCCTACGCTAACGAGGATATTTTATTAGTTTTAAAAAAATCTACCAAACGGGATGTAATATTGGTAAAACTGCATAGACCACTTTACCACAACAAACATCCCCTCCCTCGCACCTCTCCGACCATGTCTCACAATTTCCTTATTCCCAGAGTTTTTTTCGAAGACGTATGGAAATTAAATAATCATGCAAGAAACAAACCTCAGCGAACGCAGTGGCCGCACGCTGTGCAGCAGCAAAAGCGGCCTCATTAGCTGCAGCTGCAACTTCTGTCGCAGTGGCCGCCGCTGTAGCAGCAGCGGGGCATCGCGCAAACAGACCGTCAGCTGTTAGTGGACCCCTGAATCCAGCATGATGGAAACGGCGATGCGGATGACGACGAGCTCGCAAGAAATCTTCAACTCGCTGCAAATTCAATGAGCGATCATCAATGAATCCCTTTAATCAGCTACAGTTTTTCAAAAGCTTTCAACTCTACCAGCATTATTCTTTGTTCTTCTTTCAGATTCTCGTACATTATTTTTGAAGAACTGAAGCATCTCTGATGTCCTCTATTATCTGTACAGAAACATCTGATAACCCCAAAATGGGACAAGCAAGTAAAAGTCAGACGAATGCCGAATACATAGAATCAGAATCAATCAAACACAGCTTACAGGAGTGCGGGGCGTGGCGTATCGAATCATCGGATGTTCGGCATGCTGACCACTGCGTTCACATTTCTCACACAGGTCAAAATCGTCGCACACCGCACATTTGTAGCGAATGCCCGCAATGCCCTTATCGCACATGTCGCATGTCACCCCGCTGTGTTTCTCCTTCTACAATTGTTGGTTTCATTCGAAAGTTAAAAGTTGTCAGCACTAGTGCAACGTCCTTTTAACAACACATATTTCCATAATTAGAACAGAAGTTCCGCTGCCTGCCTTTTGTAGAAGTGGCTGGAGAACAAGAGCTGATGCTTTTGTTTCTCGTCTATCTTCCTACTGAATGACAAACTGCAAGAGTTCTATCCTCTCTCTCACTCCCCCTCCCCTTCCCATTCCTTCCGTGCTCTTCCTGGCTGAGAAAACTTCTTACATTTCTTTGAACAGTTCCCCAACTGTTTTTTTCGTCGAAAAAAACATTATATTGTGTTATCATCACGCACTATCCTAGTCCTTCTTCCACCACAATCCTTCAGCCATCACACCAACGACTTCATTCACTCATAAACTGAGCATAAATGGGTAAAACAACAAATACTGCAATAACTTTTTGGCCAATAGACTATCACTATTCTGACTTAAAGAGAAAATTCAAAAAGATCCACGAGACTTCATTTAAGGCCGTAAACACCGCGTTTCCGTCATGTGATATGCTGTATTTAACGTATACCAATCGATATTTCCTCCTCATAATTTATGCATCCAGAAACGCTCCTACGAATAATAAGTGCCTACATGGTATCAGCAAAAATAAAAACACTGGCCCAACCTCATTCTCTTTATTCATGTTTGTTTCGGTTGCCTGTTTTTTCCCAGTTGATTTCTCTGAAAAGCAAATTTGTTAATAGGCGATAACAATCGACAACGACAGGGATACTGCAATCACACATAACCTCTTAAACGTAATCAAGTTTTCCAATTCCTTTTGTTTCTAATTATTTAGCAGTGTGCTTCAGTCAGTGAAAAAAGATAAGCAAAATTTCAATACTGATACCACATAAGTTCGATGCTCAATTAAGGGCGTACGCAATTTTGCAATGCGCGCCATCTGCTTAAGGGGTCGGACACAATAACGTGATATCCTCCCCCTTCGTATGTGCGAAAAAGTTACACGCAGTAACGCAAATGGTTGCAGCCGTGAGTAATTTTTGCCCTGTTAAGCGTCCATCAACGGACCTGACGGTAGCGATTTTTCAATTTCTCCTCTACAGCTAAAATTCTGTCAACGACGCACAGTGCGAAGCAGCTGTTGTCTGAGTGCTACACAAATTCAAATTCGCACTGTTCCACAGACATTACGCAATGACCACTTCAACAGAAGGTAACGTCATTACGAAGGCTGGAAAAGTTCTTAACTAAGGAAAGACACAAGCACGTGTAAAAAAAAAAAACGTGCAAAGCCAGAACGACTGTACATAAGAATTAAACCCCCACCGCGTTGTCGCCAAGGCAGGAATTGCGCACTGTTTGAAAGTTGAAGACCTAATATTCAGCGATATGAACGCATGAAAGCAAGAAGACCTTGCTCACGCTAATGATGAACAATCTGCCCATCCCCTGAGACAATCTGACTCGAGGAATTCCTATCCAGACAACTGCTGACCTCTAGATTACACAAAGGTTCGAGTCCTGTCCCGACACCTCCCTCTCGCCACCCTCTCTCCCCATCTCATTCCTTTCAAAAAAAAAGAAACAAACTGTTAAATCTCTTACCCACAGTGTGAATACGGAAGAGTGGTTGATTGACTGGAAGAGTAACAGCCTCTTTCATTTCAGCATAGGTGGAAAAAATTATCGCATCACCATCCTCATCTGCAAAGGCAATCTTAGCTAACGAGGTTAATGATTAGCGGAGAGCTAAAAGGCAAAATAAGGCCATCTCTCTTTTGGCCGCCAAACAGTTTGTCTAAATCGGTTCTCTTGCCTGTATCCATAGGTGTAAATACCTCATCCAATTCTTAGAAGTTCGTATCTACTTTTCCTTTCGCCTGGGCAAGAACAGAAGATTACGAATTAATTAGAGGTTTAAGGAAAAAAAAGCTCTTTCCGCATTCTCCTCTTTTCCCTCCTTCATCCGTTTTGCGTTCCCTTGGAAAATCAGCTGAATGTTGTGTGCAATTCACTCCAACTGGTTGATCTTATATGATTCTACTTTAATTTGCATAGCCTGCCTGGTTCACTATTATCCTTACTTCATCCTTGATACGAATAACTCATTTCCCAACCATTCATCACAGGGCTTAAATTCACTTTTTTTAGCGCAAAAGAATATTAAAGCACTACAACGTGTTACGTACCGCTAGAAAAAAACACTCTATGCCGCTAGGCACTACCCATTCAGCATATTATTATTTTTCTTGTGAGCAGGTATTATTTGCAAAATACAGTACCGATTTCATGCAACCATTCGGCATTCTATGCATGTAATGCAAACAAAAAAAAAACTTTTTCTTGAGTTATTACCGCACGCCTTATGAAGGAGAGATGACGATAAGTAATCATTCTCTTTTAGGCTTAAAAATGGTCAACTGTTCTTAAACTTTAAAATGGGTGATTACCTTCCCAAGCAAAATCGTCGGCGAAATCAGGTACGACCGCTTTGACTTTCTGAAGAAGGACCGCATAGATATCGACGTTGGTCGCGAGGGGAATTTGAAACCTTCGATACGTTCCATTGTGCAACCACTTCACATTAATCGTGTCATTCGAATTCATCGCTTTGGATGATACACCTGCGGAGCGGTAGTACACGACCGCTTTGACTTTCTGAAGAAGGACCGCATAGATATCGACGTTGGTCGCGAGGGGAATTTGAAACCTTCGATACGTTCCATTGTGCAACCACTTCACATTAATCGTGTCATTCGAATTCATCGCTTTGGATGATACACCTGCGGAGCGGTAGTACTTAAAAAAAAAAAAAAAAAAAAAAAAAACGAACTCCATCAATCGGTTATCTTGAGAACCACGAAGAGCAAATTACAAGGCTCGCATTAATGACTACTTTCAACAACAACATTAAGCAATTATCACCAGCATTCAACGATTTCACATCTTAGCCTAATTTAAATGCTATTATTGTAGCAACTACTACCTTATGTCTTGTGCAACTTCTTCAGTCTGTTAGCGACTATACCGGAAACCCATTAAGGCAGTCGAGCGCAAGTAATTGAGTACTCGTCCTTAACGAACTTCCTCCTTATACACTTCTCCTTCGACAGATGTAGTCCCCTTCTTAAAGATACTAGTCCGTATATTTTAGCATTAAGAGTAAATTTAGCCCATATATACACGGACGTTTACTCAGGCCATTACAAAAAGCAAATGTTAAAGATGAAAATCTGCTGCAATGCACATTAGTAAACCATAAATTGAAACGAAAAAAGTTCTCGACTAAAATATTTAGAGAATACGCAATTTTGCATAAAATATGAAATACGCGCATTTCCCATCGCATACGATCTCAATTCGCTGAATGACTTCTCACGACATTTACTTTAACTTTACACTTAACGTTTTTAACATTCTTTAGCATTGCTCTATCACCATACACAATATTATCATATATCATGCCGTTATCATACATAATCGAGTGCATATCATGAAAAGGCAGGCATGCGATGTGCGTCTGGGACACACCATCATCGATTGATGATGACAATTCAACGCACACACAGCACACAGCCCATTCCGCGCTCGTTCAAGCGAAAAACAAGTTTGAACAAAAACAACACTAAATGCTCGACAGCCATGCATACAACACGGGGAGAGAATCTTTATGATCG
>JPKZ01002916.1:30590-58866 GCA_000803305.1 Toxocara canis | reverse complement strand
AATGTGTTTGCTTCTATGCAAAATTTCAAAAACAGAACTCAATTACACCTAGCTCATAAGTTAACGATACCATTCCAGTGATGGCAACTGCCTGAAAGCTGTCGAACAATGACGTAGGTTTGCTTGACGTTGTGGCAAGCTTACGCTGTTCCACACTTATGTGGCGTTGCTGGTACTCTTCTAAGCTGGGGAGGCGCAATTCATGCGATTCAGCACCACATGTTATTGAATTGCATGAACTATCCTGTCTTACGGAATCACTCTCTATGAATCCATTTGTAAACCAGGTGTGCAGTCCGCCACTGCCAAGAAAGTCGTGCGACAACATAATGTGTTCGCCTCTTCAAGTGCTCCGGAACGTATACATTAATTTATTATTCCCCAATTTCCAAACTTGGCTGGGACCTCATTTTTCATTTGAACCTATTTGCTAAGTTCTTTTTTACACTTTGGTCTCATTTCTACATCAACTACACTTGCTCTCTTTTCCTCTTCCTTTCAACATCACTTTCAAATATTTCGAGCAGCGATCACATACCGAATAGCTCGTCACTCGGATTGGATTAAAGGGAGCTGCAATGAATTTACAATTAAACGAAAGTATGAACTAACTTCGAGCTGAACTTGTCGAAATTTCCCAACAGATCGCTAATTCGAATTCCGTTACGGAAACATTTACTCGAATAGGCCGGTCCTATTCCACGATTCGTTGTGCCTATTTTGCTAAAAATAAACAACCTCAGACACACCTCATTTTTCATTTGAACCTATTTGCTAAGTTCTTTTTTACACTTTGGTCTCATTTCTACATCAACTACACTTGCTCTCTTTTCCTCTTCCTTTCAACATCACTTTCAAATATTTCGAGCAGCGATCACATACCGAATAGCTCGTCACTCGGATTGGATTAAAGGGAGCTGCAATGAATTTACAATTAAACGAAAGTATGAACTAACTTCGAGCTGAACTTGTCGAAATTTCCCAACAGATCGCTAATTCGAATTCCGTTACGGAAACATTTACTCGAATAGGCCGGTCCTATTCCACGATTCGTTGTGCCTATTTTGCTAAAAATAAACAACCTCAGACATGAACTTCGTCACATGCTAGTGGCTAACTAACTCTTCTCCACTGAACACAACATATAATGACAAAAGCATTCGCAAAAATTGCATCACGAATTCAGCGAATTCAAACGCGATCGCTCTTAAAGAGAGGGAGAGAGAAAAAAAAAGAGGAATGCTCTGATCTACCAATATCAAAGCGACTACTGCTCAGCATCTCAATTGCTATATTTAATATTTGGATGCTAATCAGCACAAAATGCCAATAAAGGATGGAAGCAGGAGGCTGTAAAATGTGCGTCATTAAAACTTTTCTGTCACAGCTCGGCCTAAGCTAAACATTACTAAAATTTGGTATTAGGCGAAAATAAAAAACAGCTGCATGTTATGCTAAAGAAACAAAGCACATACACAACACAAGGCCATACATTCAGCGTTAGAATTCGCTAACATAAAGAAAATACGAGTGCGATGCATAAGCTATAAGCTAATGGCACACCGCACCCTGCAGGAATATGACGGCATATTTCGTTTATAAAACAATCGTAAGGGTCGAGTTGACTAAAGCTCGAAGAACCGTAAATGTAGGCAATAAGAGAACAACAATTCCATTGTTACGAGCATGAAACCTGGCTAGCTCACAAAAAAGAAAGGCATTAAGAGATTCTTTAAATTTAAAAAAAAAAAATGCAAGCAGTACCTTTCTCTCGCATCCTCCTGACGCCCGTCCACTTGCATGTGCACTCCGAAGACGATGTGAGCATGCTCACTGATCATAATCCTCTTCTCCCATCCTGGCAGTTCCAAAATTTTATTGTGTTCCAGTTCAGAGAAGAACGAATCCAGATTCACCACTACTCCGTTGCCTGAATCAAGACGGTGTAAAGAGGCATTAAGGATTCAGAATAGTCTACTAAGATTGCAGACTTTATAATCAAACATACATCGAAAATTAAGTTCCCTTTTTATAGACTCAAGACAATACAAATTCTTAAAGCAATTTTAAGCTTAAAAACAAAGATGACTGATTGGCTCTTTCCCCTTCAACAAGTGGATAAGTTTGCTAAGTGCTTATAAGGTAATGGTATGCCTGGCAAAAAAACAAACCGTCACTTCAATTTAAAAAAAAACACCTCCACACAGCTGTAAAAAAGATCACTTAAATTTCTAGAAACCTTTTAACTAAACTATGACGGTGAGATTATAAAATTACCTCTTCCGTCTCTAGAAAGGCCGACGAGACTGAGTGGGGAAATTTCTACTTTCTTGAAAGTGTTTAAGAGAAAACGAACGACTTTGACGTGCTTGCTTGACGAACATTGTTGTAGGACGGAACATCTGGCTTACGAATCAAAACCACTCAACCCCTCTACATTCCCCCGCCTCACCCTCAACGCGTCTCATTCAGGAGAGTTGAGCCTGATCTATATTTCTTCCGAAAATAAAACCTATTACAGAATATCGAACAGCGGAGGTTTCCTGATCGAGATCCCCCCCTCCCCTCTTGGGCACCAGATCGTCAATCCGTCTTGCAGCTAAATGATCCTCTTCACAATATTAACGCCACAAAATTGTTCTGTGCTCAAAAAGATGCGCAGAAACACGTACCTACTATGTTGAAACAGTTTTCGGCGATGATACCCGAAGGAAGAAGATGAAAATCGTATTTGTGACCGTTGGCGACGACAGTATGACCGGCATTATTGCCTCCTTGACACCGCGCTGTTACTTGCACCTAAAATCATGTATCGCGTTTGTAAATTGCATAGAGCGGTTCGTTTAAGAGCATAAGCTGATTTCCTTCCGATAGGGGGTCGCAGAATTTTAAAACTTCAGTTGCAAGAGCCCATGACAACGATCTCTAGCATGCTGCTCACAGTGCGTAGCAATACTCAAATTTGGATGGTAAACAGCTAAAAATATGACGAAAAAATTTGAAAAAAGTATTTCTTTCGGAAAATACTTTAATTTGTAATTATGAATGGCCGCTGAGATTGGGGGAGATGAAAGGAGCTTATGGGGGGTTGCGCGATGGGCATTTTTTATTGCGAATTGAGAAGGGACAGGTGGAGAAAGCTTTGGTGAAGAAGTTATACGTTCATAAAAATAATAGTAAATAATGAAGCTGCAGAAAAAAGCAAACGATTCACAGAGTAACAACACTGGGAAAACAATGAAACGATGTTAACTTACTTCTCTCACAACACTCCACATCCATATGGCGTTTCTTCCATCCCACTTTTAAATATTAATGTTTTGCATTTAGCCACAAACGTCCCATATCCATCAGTTGTAAATAAAACCACCCATTTATTCATTCTAAACAACATGAGGCACTCGACCGTTCTAGGTATTTATTCGTCCAATGACACTACTACAGATAGCCTCAACATCGCTTGAAAGGGGCAACACGGGGGAAAGTAAATAGCCATATCGACATTCGAGATCTTGTTTTTTTTTTCAAGATACTATAGAAGCCATTAACGAAAAGTGACGTTTACAATTTACGGAAACCTTGCCAAGTATCAAGTCGCTTCTACAAGAAAAGTTATGTTTCTGGAAGAAATTAGCGAGCGGTTGGCTGGTCCGCAGTAGTAAGTTTGAAATATAAATAATTAACGCCATCACGAGTTATTCAGACAGCTTATCTCTGTCAACGGCTAAGTAAATTAAGCTATGCCATAAATCGGATAGACATTGGATTTTAATGCAGAAGTCATATAATACGCATATTCTTATGACACCTGATTTCAAAAAGTGTAACAAAGAAAATAATATATCTTTAAACATCAGCGCCAGCGAAAAACATGTCCGGAACGTCACATCTCATAAATAAGTGAAATACCTATACATTAAATATTCGACTCTATTCTCTACTTCCTTACTGCTTAGTGCAACGATGAATGGGTCGCTCTATGTCCGAAAAATCGATACCTCAATTCTTACAGTAGCAACTAAGCCTGCTTTCTTTTCATCAACCAAGCAAAATGTGAACGATTTATTACTGAATAACGGCTATATAGGACGCTTCGTAAGCAAAACGGCGTAGTTATGCAACACTAGCCTGTGGCCCTAGCCGAAAAGGTGCCCTCCGCCTTTGCAGCGTCTCAAAGCTTACATCACCTGCGCATCTCTTATACTTATTGATCCACACAATAAACTATTTCACCGGCAAGTTCTTGGATGTTAGTTAATGGGTAATTAGGATTTCATAGTCGAGTTCCTAACCCGATGAATATGATGATGGCGATCAGTGAGCAACGATGACGATTTAGGATGATCGATTTGGAAAGGGGATCACAAGGGAGGGTACGGACCGTCACTGATGTTTGCTTGGTCATTATGTGCGGTATAAAATAGAACGCACAGAAGCGAGTTTGAGGAGTGCGAAGGAGAGATGAAAGATTCTTGAGATCAATTATTTCACCCTCACTCACCTGACTCTGTCGCCGCGTAATTGTGTTACAACGTTTCCAGTACTGATGAGTGAGTGAATGACAAACCTTATTCTTGGAGATGAGATAATCGATGATTTTTCCTTTGCCTTCATCTCCCCACTGTGCACCCAATAGTACCGTTACGGGTGCCTTTTCGATCGACGCCACCATTCTTCACCTAAACAGAGAATGCAACCGTAACAAATAAAAACGATTCGCAAGCCAACGGTGGACGAACCGACCGCATTGGTTAGAAAATAATGCACATCGCAAAAACATGATAGTTTTTAAAAGGATGAAAGCGCTTATCGAGAAAACCAGTATGTGAGACTAATTTCGGATATCTCTGCGACTGCTATAATCGAAACTTTCCTTAAACAGCCGGACGTAATTTCACCTAACAAATAATTGTCTTTCCTTAACCAGTCGGGGGTAATTCCACCTAACAAATAATTACCTTTCCTTAACCAGTCGGGGGTAACTTCACCTAACAAATAATTACCTTTCCTTAACCAGTCGGGGGTAATTTCACCTAACAAATACCTATGTTCGGTTAGTGCACAACAAACCCTGCACAGCTGCAACGCGGTGAGGTTGACAATGGTGAATGGAGCATAACATTCTACGTTAAAAAAAGAAGAATATGCGAATGGACCACCTTAAAAAACACAGATAAAGCATGAAATTTTTTTACACAAAGATATAACCTAGTTTTGAGCATCAGAGACGGGAAAAATGTTTATTTAAATGTGTTCGTATGAATGCCTACAATACATTTTAATTTGATTGCTAACAATTTTACGAATCACTCTCCCTTCCCCTCCCCGTTTTCCCCTTCCACGGGGAACTAAACTAAGCAGCAAAAATTCGCGTAACAAACTACGGGAATATAAGAACAAAGTATGAGTAACAAATGGTTGCTGATAAGTGAACCTTATTACAATCAGAAGCTAAAAACAAGCAAGAGCAGTATGAGGTGGAAGCAAATAATACAATACAAACCAAGCACGAGGACTCCTCCGCTCTCCGATACTGGAGGAGAGATGAAGCAGAAATCTAAGATTCTTGAGACAGCAACGAAAACTGAGGAGAAGAGAAGCGGAGATAGGAGGGGGGGAGGGGGGCAGACAACACGGACAGACCCAGCTAGAAATGCAGGCACACGCGCAACTTAACTTTCGGTGAGCATATCCATCAAGAAAAACATACCGACATTATGCGACGATAGTCGGACCTATTAACATGCACAAAAGTTTCATTATATTGGTTATTTTGATTAGCACAAAAAGCACACATTACTTCTTACCCTTAGATAACTTTCACCTAGGTGAGGAGGGAATTTTGATAGACAAATCATATTTATCGCAAAAAAGTAACTATGTCAAATTTAATTACTTTAAAACTTCCGATTTTTTAGAAATACCACCAAAGGCATTTACCTACCCTGAACAGTAAGGAAATCTTAGGAGTTCAACTATCATCGTCGTCTGCGTCTCATAAAACTGTACTGGAAGAGTGACTTTGAGGAACTCAAACGAAACTCCCAAGAATATGGGTAACGAAACTGACCACGTCAAGAGAACAATAAAGGTGGCGTAAAGCCTAGACCGTATCTTCAATTCAGAACGTTTCGGTTTCGCCTCAGCAAAATACCACAGCCGAGAAACGAATCCCCAAAATACTGTGGCGTTGATTTTTCACTAAAAATTAGTGTCAACAAAAAAAACATAAAGCAACGACTGCACTAATGTCTTTCTCAATTATGGATAAGCATGGGAAATTTTTTTTTAAACAACAATAAACACTCTAAGAGAAATGGGAATGACTTATAAGATTAGGAGGATACTGTTATCCAAACCGGACCCGTCACCAAAGCTAAATACAACGCACAGTCTTTCAACATTTAAAAAAAATGAAAAACATTTTTAGCGGCCGTCGAACGTTTTATAGCTTTAGCAGTTATTCGCCGAAGAACTTACAAACCAGTTTTGCCATGAAGAAACTATCAAGAAATTATAAACGAAAATCGGTTCGTCCTTTCTCGGGTTTGTCTCAACAATAAAAATTTTCGCATGAAATTTTCTTTAAAAATGTTGATAAAATCGTTATTAAAAACGCTTCAAAATTAAAAAAGAAACAAGCACTTTTTGGTTAGCATGATAGCTGTAAAAAAAACCACCATCAACACAACCGCCAAACGACTTTATGCGTCCAGAAGACGGCATACCTAAATAACGTTCCACTTCAATTCTTCCTCTTTCTCGCCCTTTCTCCCTTGTTCACCGCAATATTTTAGATGTTATGTCAACAGCACACTGTATAAAACTTGAAAGCATTCTCGAACACACTCTGATGACGTCACTTTACACTAGCGCGCATTCGTCAAACGGTTTATTGAATTCTGCACGCTCTGCTAAGCGGAAGGAAACTTGTTTGCGGTGGAAGGAAGTCTCGGTTTCTTCCTCTTTTTTTTTCTTCAAGTACATTTTGTAAAAAGTGATAAATATTAAGCAAAACAACAATGCATCACAAATTCGTAGAATCATTTTACCGGCTAGCCTCCACTGCCAAGGCCCATTAAGCTGGTTATTGCTAGCGCCGCTTTTTGTAGTGGGGAATTCTGAAAGAATTTCTGAAACCTACAGAATTGAGGCGAAAGTTGAATGGAACCAGCGATGCAACTATGCATTGCCTCCACTGCCAAGGCCCATTAAGCTGGTTATTGCTAGCGCCGCTTTTTGTAGTGGGGAATTCTGAAAGAATTTCTGAAACCTACAGAATTGAGGCGAAAGTTGAATGGAACCAGCGATGCAACTATGCATTGCCTCCACTGCCAAGGCCCATTAAGCTGGTTATTGCTAGCGCCGCTTTTTGTAGTGGGGAATTCTGAAAGAATTTCTGAAACCTACAGAATTGAGGCGAAAGTTGAATGGGGGGGAAGAGGAAAGAGAGAGGAGCTCATCGATCTGGAGTTGTAAAAATGCGCGTTCCTTGCTAAGGTAGATGTCATAAAACACGATTTAGGCACGAGTTAATACATGTTCCAAAATATGCTAATTTTTATGCAATAACCTAATGACGCTATTCCCAACTGACGTATTTCATAAATGTATCGTACGCCGCATCAAGACTGCTGCAAAAAAATGATACGCACGATAAGCGGCTCGATTCCCAGCCGAAAAAACTTGAACCTCCTCATTAAGACGTACACTTTGTAATAACGTTCTGTTCCACATGAAACGACGACATTTTATCGCATATACATACCACAATTTTGCAAAATTTTTAGGAAACAGCGTTAGGCCAAAATCGTGATGCGTTTTGCAACTCAAATCGGTAATCGCGCACATCCTTCCCACTCCACTACAATTCATCAGCTACAAAGCACAATACGTATATAGAACATAAACGCTTAACAACGTTGAATGTTATCGTGAGACGCCGAATCGTAACGTCTCGCCACACACACGTGCCGTGACGTCGACAACACGGCGTGCTGACGACGAGCCAGATTCACTTTTTCTCTTTCACAACACCCATTTATTCCCACTGACACTTTTCATCTCTTTCTATACTATTTCGTTTCCTCATCTTTTCACACTCTCCTCATGCGCACTCCCTTGAGAGCAGTACATGTGTCGGCTTAGAACACAGAGTCGCCCTCAAGGCGATACGTTAAGCTCGTCGTCTGATCGCTTTGCTGAACACATTCTTATAATCGTTTTACTTGGCCATTGATTGTTTGTGTTGAAATCCTATCTATTTTTTTCGATATTCTCGATTACTCAAAAAAAATGTTCCCTTCGAGAACAAATGTAATCTGCAACAAAAAATTATGTCGATGTTGCCAGTCGATAACTGGAATACAATAGGTGTGCATTTATGCGACGTTTGTATTATTAAGCGTTTTGATGGTTAGCACGGCCGTCCCTTATCGGCGTAACTGGGGCTCGGTTCTCAGCTTGAAGGGGTATCTCTTGCACTTGAACAACTTCGACAAACACCGAGAATATGGTGTTCGTAAATAATGACGCACCGTCGATGATCTCGGCTAAGGAAGAGTATTTCGATAAAGCTTTCCCTTTAGTTTTTTCACGAGAGTATACGCAATCGATCAAGGTTGCTGTGAAACACTCAAACGTGCGTTGTCTCTTCGCTGTGATGCTTCTCGAGTTACGATCGCTTGAGTTTCTCCACTTCTCCTCTTCCCCTCTTCCCCTCCCCCCCTCCTCCCACCCCATGATCAATCCTGGTTACGGCCCTGCTACACAGTATGCTTACTTTCATATCTGATATATGGTGTGCAATAGTCCGCTTTTTCCATTTTTTTTCAACCATCATACCTGCAGTTGATCACGTCTTCATGCATACCGTGTACATGCTTGTTTTACTACAATACCTTTCAGTCGACCTGGACAATAGGTTTATGATCAAATACCACTTCACAATGAACTCCTGTTTTACGATGCTGTTATTTCGTCTGTTCTCCCTCCAACTTACAAGTTTCGCTTGCAATCGAAATCATAAATTAAAGGAAGTTAACGTGTGTTATATAAAGGTATCATATACCTGAATACCTGATATATGCCCAGCACATAGACGGAGAAACGAAATACAAAAATGGAAAAGTGAATTTGAGCCATCAGCGATTTGCTTCATTGTTTTATGCAAAAGAAACAAGTAAACGGAGGCAAGTTAATCAAGTGAGGGTGCTGGTATTTTGCGCGGTTCGACCCCGGAGGCCGCAATCACACATACAGTAGTCGGGTCAGCATCGTCCGTGTACTTTGCTGTCATCCAACCATTTTCCAACCGCACAGTCGCTTTATGCCTTAATTTCGCTACATTATCGTTCGTATATAGTCTCCTTTTTGTTTAAAAAAAAGGAAGGAACGCTCATAAGCATACCAAATGAGAAATACCTATTTAGTGGTCAGCGGGAGGACATAAGAAAAACTTTTTTGGGAACGCGAATGAGCGTCTTTCTGAAAGTTTTAGGCATGTAAAATAAAGTGGCCCAAGTTTTGCGCTTCAAATATTTTTCCCAAGATTTTTCGCAAATTTGCGACAGAAATCTATCTATTCACGGGCGACGCTCCAAGAGAAACTACGAAGAGAACATGTGTGCTTGTCGAGGTATGCTGATAAGCGGATGTGTTTCACGCTCGCCTTTAATGCGAGGCAAGCATTATCGTCATTCGAATGCCACTTTGGCCATTTTTCATTTGGTCAAAAATCGTCAGTTCAGAAAATCTGAAGTGCACTTACGCGACCGAATCCGGTAATCCAATCTGCATAACGTTGTTTCGGAGCGGTGAGATGCCAACGCAGTTCACCGCCCTGTGGGCGCCATTGCGTAGAATACTGTCGACACTATGCAAATGGTGCATCAGTTTCTTCAGAACTATCTTGGCACCTGAAAGCCTATGCATTTTTCGTGTGTTCATAATTGACAAACCAAAATTTCAACTTAGGAAGCAGCAGCCCACGCGTTAATACTGTGCTTTGCCACTTGGCACTGTGCCAGAGATCGTTAAAAGAGTGAAATAAGCGCTTATAGAACGTATCATACATCAGTACCTCGCAGCAGCAAGATCATGAGTTTACTTTGTTTTTTTTTTGGGGGAACTTACACGATTGCAGTTCAACAGTAATTCAACATAAAACGTTTGAGGAGGCAGAAACACTCGAAGTAGACAAAAACTACATACTCATAATCATCTGATGACGAAAGAATCTGCACCAAAAATACTTGGCATATGAGGATAATACCTCACAAAAAACAATTTAAGCTTTGCCTCTTCATCTTGTTCATAATTTTTTTTCTAGAATTAAAGTTCTGCATACAAGTGTTTCGGATTGATGCCTAAAGCCAATAATTCAATTTTCTCTCTCAACTTCCTCTGGCAAGTGGGACCTCCACCTCACAGCACTCCTTAGCCACTCCGCTGTTGCAAATCCAGTTTTCTGCCCCCAGTAAAACACAGTTACATTCTACGATATACAAAAAAGGAATACATAATAGACCTCTAAGAATGAAAAAGGAATGACAACAGTAGCAACTGTTGGTCAACTATTAGATATGCAACTATGCACAACAATACCAATGTGCAAGCTATGAGCATAGCACGACTGGGCCCACTAAGCAAAAGCGAACATACCCCTCTGCCCGATAAAATCACTAGCGCTTTTGTGCTCCAGAAAAAATTTGAAGGATTGAACCGGAATTCAGAATGGCAGCAACATAACAATCAATTGTGAGGCGCAAACGGCTTCTTCGCACTTCGCGGTACTTTAGTTGGCTTAGGCGAGTCACGTCCAACACTCGCGAGCATCTTCGATACGACACGACCACCAAGTCTGCGCAGCGAATTCGCAGAACCATGCTAAAGTGCACTTTTTAACAGATCTCATGAGAAATTTTGATGAAAAAAAAAACAAAAATTCGGAAGGTTTTCTTTTCAAGACGTGCTGAAATCTATGAAAGCATTCTTGTAAAAGATTTTAGTGCCGAACTGCAAAGGTTTCCAAATCGAATGACAATTCGATAAACAAATTATGCAGTAGGCAGTTCTCCTAAAGTGGCAATTAACTGATGGGAAAAGTAATGTGGCGGCGTTGCGACAGAGAATTTCTATCGCCGCGCAGTAGAAAAAAACCACAGGAAATCTAGAAACCATTCGCAACTCAACAATTCACGTCAGGACAACCACAAAAATACTTCGCTTACATTTCTGAGTGATCCGCACCCCAAATTCGTGCCGCATACCACCTTACAGTTCAAAAAAAAAATTTGCGAGAAACAACAGTCACATCGACAAGATGTCTTGGTTTCAATTTGCTTCCCTGAAATCCATATACGAATAAAAGTTGGAAAAAAAAAATAAACATTCCCTTCAGACGACCTAAACTGACGCAATAAATCGCAAACAGCAACGTCATGATTGCTTACCATTAAGGCAATAAGTTTCTTCTGTTGCACTTCAAAAAATAAAGAAACGCGTACGCTAATTCGGCTACTCAACAGTAAACCGTGTGACGAATATGCTATGACCACAGTTCATCACTGTTCTCTCCCCACACATCCTATTTCCTTCATCTCTCGTCCTACTCCCATATAGGTCCCTTGCTCGTCGATGGAGACTGACGACGTAATCGGCAGAATTTTCCTCAACATTTTTCCATGCGACTACGTTAATGACTGAGAATTCGTTCACTGCATGACACATACACCTATTTCTAATCATCGAGCGAAGAGAATGGTGCCAAAAAACTAACTGTATGTCTGATGGCGATGGCTGGAGGAACGAAGTTTTCGCTATCGCGAAATTCGCTTTCTCGAAGTTCTCTCTCACTAAAGCGTGAAGAGATCTCTCCTGGGTAAGCTGACCTCATATGCGGCGGATTCATCGTGTTGCGCCTCTGCAGTTCTCTTAAGCGCCCACTGTCCACACTGCTCGTAGAATCCGACGACCTGAGAAGAAAACCATTTTCAGCTGACAAAAAAAAGGGCATAACTGTGTTTAGCATGCCCTAATTTCCCGATCTTTTGCGACCTGAACTCTAAGCAGTACCACATTCCAAGCTCATTCCCTCTCCTCCTCGCCCATCTTTCGTTTTTTACTCTTTTCCTGTTCTCCTTTCCATACTATTTTCCATCTTCTTGGAAACGAAATTCAACTTTAGTTCGATATCGGTCGCAGCTTGCAATTCCCCCCCTCCCCCCTCTCTCTCCTTGGTTTGGTGTGCATATCTATTTCTCCGTATTCTTTGTATATCCCTAGCAACGTCCTATGAAAACAGCTCAGCTGAACGTACTTGTTAGCACGAGATAAAATTGACTGTTGGAGCGTAGTATTCCTCTGTGGCGTTGACGCGAGAAACGGCTCCACTTGCACATCGGGTGCTTCTGGAACGTTGACTGCGTACGACGCTCCAGACATCGCAGTCGAGATCATTCTGTCCCCTTCGTCATCGCCCTCGGGTACCGGATGCGCTGCACCAGTCACTGAGAATAATGATCCTGAAGCTCAGCTCGAATTAACATGACCGATGCAAGGAATCTCTACGAGGAAAAACTGTCGTAGAACCAATGCGTATGTAAAATAATGAAAACGTAAACAGTACAAGTCACTGTTCTGTACATTCAAAAACTGCAAAGGAATCATAAAGCGAAATGAAGTCATCGAAGCGGACTTTAAAAAAAATGAAGACTGCGAGGAGATAAACTTTCGAGAAAACGATAACAATTTATTGTTAAAAAAAGCATGAAAGCAGTTAATAATAATCTCACAGCAAAAAAAGCACCTTCCATATTGAGTTTTATAGCTTACTGAACCCTTTGGACTTTAAACTGGCTGTACTGCCGCTACCAATCATCTTCCGATCAGTGATTATGCTAACGAAATTCCTTTTTGAGTTGCCACCAACATGTACCTCCCAGATGACCGTCGAATGCACCTATATACGATTAGCAACACTGAACGCCTAAAACTAGTGATAGAGACCTATTTTCAGACTTAGTTAAAGAGACTATTCCTTAACTTCTTTTTTTGTACGGTTAACATAAAATTCGCGACATAATGCTCGTTTTTTCGCTGTCGAAGTCGTACGGTCGCTCCAGACCAACGTTAGCGAAGTGTATTTCAATCGCGAAGTGAATATTCAGCAAATACGAAACAAAACTTATGAATGATGAGCAAACTTCCTAATCTATATGACGCGTACACCGTATGTCGGCGAGCTGAAACTTCCTTTCCATCTCCCTTCCCCCCCCCCCTCCTCCAAGGGCTTGAAAATCTTCATGCATGCCAAGCGGATCCTGCCGAACGTGGGTGCAACAATTTGAATTGTTACTTTTCTACGAGCCCCATTAATCAGCCACAGATTCCGACTGATAAAAAGGAGGCTTCGTTGCGACGGATATAACAAACTCAAAGAACAACTTCACGAATGTGATGACCCTGTCGTCACTGATCCCCACTGAATGAGACAAAATTTTAATTTCAGAACTTCATAAAAAGTTGTCGCCCGGCAGTGCAGAACGAGGTCAGAATGTTGTTTGGCACATCCAATAGCACTTCTAGGTAAAAGCTTAGTGAATCCTTTTGCTAAAACTTTGGTCCTCTAGGTGTGACTAATGTCAGAAGTATCCCCGGAACCGATTTGAGCGCGGGATTCTGACGCTGAGAAAGCACCAACAAGGCAAATTCAAAAACCCCATCCATTCTTCCGTTACGGATCACAAGTCACCTGCGCTAATATAAACATGTGCAAAAAATACGCTTGAAGAAAAAATCAGCAACAGATTCCAGACCTCGACATACGTAAACAAATAAATTGAATCTAAAATGACTATGAAAAGAGAAAACGGGCTGACTTTGGTCAATGGAGAAGCGAGTCGATGGGAAGCTTTCACGGACAGATGAGAAAATCGACTCTGAAAAAAAAAGCAAGATGTCTGAAATAATTGAAGAGCAAAGAAAAGATGTCTGAACTGCGATCGCTTTCGCCGACGTCTTGTGTTCGACGTCCCACATCGAGAAGTCATCTCAATACATGAATAACTCCACAGTTTCCGGCGTCACAACATCTCACTGTCACAGCGTTTTAGAGTAAATATTTATGTAAAAATAAAATAAGTGAAAGATGTTTAAATTTACTACGACAGCCTGGAACGCATTCGCATAATAATAAAGACATGCCCCCTTTGTACTTTTTAGCAAAAGCATGCTAGATGTGTGTAAATTTCTCTACAGTGCACTCATTTCTATGCCAGTCGGCATCGAAAATTCAAACATGCAATACGACGTTTCCCATTTTTATATATAAAAATCGGGCATATTAATGGGCAGAAAATATACCGATATCACGTGCAGGATGAAACGTCTCATAACTGAGGGCGAGTTCCTCCCGAAGTTCAGCACGCCGCTTACTCTCTAGCTCAAGCCTTACTTTGAGATCTTCGTTTTCAGCGACAAGCCTGACCTTCTCTCGTCGCTCGCTATCAAGTTTTTCTCGCATCTCTTCGCACTGACGCCTCAGTTCTTCTTTTTCGTAGGCAAGCCCTTCAATACAACAGCCATTCAGAGCGAATAATCCCACTAACTAAAATATCGTGCAACAGAAACAGAGTATTAAATTATAATGCAAGCATCATGACAAATTATGACTAAAATTAATTATAAAATGTTCCACCTTGCAACAACATCTCCATTCGCGATCAACCAAACTTGACTCATTGCCTTTCCGAATTCTGGCCCCTCATACTGACCTCCGCTGAGGACTAAAAACAATAATAACTGAGAAAATCTTTGAAGAAGCAGCACATGCCCGGAATTTCTGTTCTGGGTCCCAAATAGGCACAAGCTTAACGTAGCACTCTTTTCGTTGTTCCCAGATCCTGAGGGAACAGAATGGTTTTTTAGGACCTCTCGTTTCACTCAAATTAAGACCAAATAACATCACTATGTGGCGTATAAAAACGCGTTGCACACTGAATATATACGACCCATGGAAAAAGTAAAAAATAGTAGAAGAGATAACGAAATAACCGCTGTATCTATCCACTTGTTCTTCATACTCCTTGTTCTGATCCCGCGATTTTGCGAGCAGTGTGCTCAACGTCTCCAGATTGCCTCTGGCGCTTGCCAGATTGGCTTTGTTTTCTTCCAATTTGCGCAACATCTCTTCACGCTCCATTTCTAATGCCGAAATTTGCTCGTCCTTGCGGAAGACCTCCATCTCTCGCTTTAAAGGAAAAACTTCGCTCAGTGAACTGCTTCATACCAAGCGAATAACGCTTCGAAATTTTAGAAGAAAATGGGCCCTATTCAACACGGGTTTAGTGAAATCATTCGAAATAAAAAAGTTTTCATACATGCGAAAAACGGACCACAAAAAGAAATGTCACCCGTGAAAGTCAACCAATCAACACACACTGGTCTTCTTCTCTTCCAACTGTTAACACGTTACAATTAAATTAAACCTGAATACACTGCGAAACGAACTGCAGAAAGTGACAGTGATAAAGATAAAACAACCTTCTTACGCATAGTAAGCAGTGAGCGAGAAAGATTTCGAATGGTCTCCTCCTTCTCGTTTCGCTGAAACGAAAGCTTTTCAATCTCAATGCAGAAAATAACAACAGAAATCGAAGTCTTCTTAACTTAAACGATGACACGTTCTTGGTTACTTTGATTTTCGGTTAAAAAACGACAAATGGGAATCTCTCACTCAAATTTTGGTCGATGTTAAAAAAGCTAAACAACCAATGTTCGTCATATCTTTCGTGAAGTTAAGCGGTGTATGGCAACGAAAACTAACAACACTTTCTGAATGAGAAATATTGGCGATTAAAAATTGAAGCGCCTGTTGATGCGTAACTGCTCTGTATAGCGGATGTACAGAGCAGTTACGTTTTGTGCTCAAGTACGTTCCTTTCAATCTTCCAGTGGGAACGTACATCACGGGGCTAGAACGATATGCGCTTCCCCAAGGTTTTGTTACTCACCAGCAAAATCATGAAACAGGCACGCCATTTGCGAGTCAAAGGTCGCTTAAAACAAACGGTTAAAATTCCTTATTTCAACAGTCAACAGTTTCGAGACTAGAACGTTAAGAAAGTGCTAATAATTAGCAAAACTTCGGGGATTTTGAATAATCCTCACCTCCTTCCTATGTATTCTTCCCAACGGCACGTGCGTTCGCCCTATAGAATGAATTTATGAATTATTGGACACAGATTCAATGGTTCGTGGAGAGAAACTACATGGTAGACACAGAAACATTTATGTGGGGGGACGAATCCGTCACATGGCGCGGTCTGCAGATAATCATGTTGTAAAAGGCGAACGAAAATGAGTACTCTCAGATTTAAAAGGAATAATGCATCCATCAGTATAATGCATCTATCTGCTCATCCTTCTCCCTCCCTTCCCTAACTAAAGATAACAAAGAAAATACGTCATTTCTGAGCGATTCGATGTGTGCCAGATATCTGCTTTCACGTTTCTCTTCATCTTCGGCTCGACGTGCGATTTGCGCTTTAACGGCCGCATACGCGGAACGCAGTTCGCGTGCCTCCTCCCACAGGCTATCGTGTTCGCTGCGAATGCGACGCAACTGAAATGCAGAGTACATCATATTAGTCCACCATATTGTTTCCTAAATATGAATTTGTAGAACACACTCATGGCAAAACGTAACTGTTATGACAGATACACTGACACAGACACGAGAAGTACAAAATGAATATATGCAACTTTCCTACCACAAGGTCGTCGTCTCTCCTCCTCCATCACTGATCCGGACACAGCTGCCAATTCCAGAATGATTTCGTGGCATTTCGTATCATTTTTTGCTTCTTGTTTCTATATCAGTGTACCTATTGTAACTTAACACAGTTACGTTTTGCCATGACCGTGTTCTACAAATTCACATTTGGGAAACAATATGATGGACTAAATATCGGAAGCAATGTAAATAAGTAGAACAACGTCGTATTGTGTACCGAATGATGTAGCTCCTATGGCACAGTCTAACAGTGCAACTTAAATACTGCAACTAGTTGAAAGTATAATGCTAAACATACTACAGAATACATCTACCGCACTTCAAAAAATTTCTTGGATTATATCGTACTATGGAAACCTACTGATTCTCTATTTATGTAACTATATAGTAAATATATACAAGCAGCTGACAGCCAGTATTTGCTGGGTGAGTAGTAAACATTTTTTGATAGATGAGTGTAATAAAGCAAAGAAATCAATAAACTTTTCCTCCCTCCTAAATAAAGCAATCGCCGATCAAAGTTAGATCCTACCTTTTACTTAGACAACCTTAAGAAAATAGGAAAATAGATATTCGAACAGAAACTCGAAAACTCTACTTCTCCTTGCCCCCTACTCTGCTCCTAATTAGCAGTGATGCCGTATGCTTCGTTTAGCCGTCTGTTACCTTGCAGTACACAATATCCTCTTGAACACATCAACGATATAATGAATGCACCACATAACATAAATATAAGAACCGCTAGATGACAAAAATATGTACGGTACGTGCCTTACCTACAAATAAAAGCAAACAAAAATACTAACCTCACTGTGTATCATTGCTTCGCTTTGGGCAGCACTTTCCGACTGAGCGATCTGTATAAAATCAAACACGAATTTTGAAAATGAAAAACACAAGCCCTCATAAATCGGAAACTTTGCAATAACATACAACATTCCTTTTTTGTCGCCTCCCCACACTCGGTCTGTAACAACTCCCATTCGTGGCGAACAAAATATTTCCAGCATGGTGACAAGCGATTTCGAATCGATATTTCGAAAATTTCAAATGAATAGCCAATGTGCGCAACATGTCTCAAACTGAGACATGTTGCGCTCACTGCGCTAGGTATTTCGCAATAAGCGATGGAGAATAAAACTGTGACGTTTCTTGCACTATAAAAGAAACTCATAACATACCTTATCAGCAGTAAGACGAGCACACTTTTCATCTAAAACAGCGATCTTCGAAGTGAGCTCATGCTTTTCAAACTCCGCCTGAAAAGAATAGAGTTGAAGGTTCAAGTTTGCACGGCGATGTAACTCTCAAAAATCATTTGCTTTCCTATAAGACTGGTGTATCATATGCACATGCCCATTCAGTCAATGCTGGCTAGCAATTACGAATTTTCTCCACTCCTCCTCCTTATCCCCTCCCTCCCCCTTCCCAGCCTCCGCAAATGCGTATACGAACGGATCAACAAATGATGTGCTGCCCCTAACTGAAATTACAGGGCTAAGAGATGCATAGATTGACACGGACATAATGCATCGCACTAATAGACTTGGCAACTCTGTAAAAGTGCAATCCCAAAAGAAATAATTCGAAAAGCTTACACGCTCACGGAGCGAGCGTAAGCGAATCGCCAACTCCTCCTCGAGCGCGGCCCGCTCACCTTTCACTTTTCTCACCTCATCCTCAGCCGCCACTAAAGCCGCCTCTAACTGCGCATTCTGCAAAGCAATTTGCCGATTGCAAAAATTTCCAACCAGATCAATGCCGAAAAAAAATTCCTCCATTTCTTTCTATATTCGCAAATACTACTCTACAGGGCTCTTCTCTACTCGTCAACGGACAGACATCGAACTGTTCGTACGACAAGGTCTGGGCTTACGGCGCTACCATTACGGATCGAACTTAATCATAGTAAACCTTATAGCGCTTCCACACCAGTGAAATAAAAATAAGCTTTTTCAAGTGTTGAAGTCGGATCAGAAAAACAAGCACATTAGCAGCGTTGAAGTCGGACATACACTACCAATATCTAATGAAGAAATTGAAGTTTCTTCCATTGTGCTAGTGAACAAACGATGTCGATTCAGTGAGACCAATACCGCTCACAAGCTGTCAAGCTAATCCATGTCTGGATGTAGCAATATCTTAGCTTCCCCCCCCCCCCTCTCCTCTTCTCATGGTGCTCGCCTCTCATCTATCTTTGAACGTTGATTCCACTACTATCAAATCAGAATCGCCACGAGTAACTCTGCAAATTAACGGCAAGCTTACAGTGCTTATGAGCCACCAATACAATGTTCTATTATTTGGCTTGTCATTAAGGCAAAAAGCTCTTACAAGCACTGATTACGCACTTGAAAACACATTGAACGACTTCCCGACCTTATCAGAGACCCATTTGAACTCGTGATGTAGCAAAATCAACCTTCGGAACAGCCAAAAAGTTATGGGCAAATGCACAAAGCAATAAAAGGTAGTTGTAGCTAAATTCTGCTGCATTATGCGACCTCAGGAGTCAGCATTATTAGGTAAAACGATAGCCCTTAGTGTAAACGAAAAAATCAAACAATTAAGTATATTGACAACGACCACATTTACAGCAAAAATTCGTCTTCAGACGAACAACCCTGATGGAGAGAACTATAATTGGTCTTAGCACTTTAGTGCAATTGGGCATTTGCCTAAGGCAGTGATGTATAACGTCTCTACGTGGTCTACCTCTTTCAATAAAGAGAACCTGATGACAGCGACCACGCCTCACATGATTTTCTTCAGCCCTAAATGCATCAATAACATCATACGGCTTAGATTTTCCAGAACTTCATGCACATATGAAACGCTCATGAGTCGCGAGCGTCAGCCTATGAGCTAATGCTGCAACGACCAACATATGATTGAGCTGCCCTCACCGCAATAATTTAACAATGCATCAACTTTCATAAAAACAGCCCTTTAAGCGGTTATTAAGGAATGAATCAAAACGCATACCTCGAGTGCTTGCTCCCTTCGTTGTGCGTTCACCTTAACCTCGATGATTTTCTCTTCCATTTCTCTTCGCCTTTCTTCGTATTCGCTGGTGATACGTGTCATCTGTGCTGTCACGTCCTCGAAACGCTTCGACAACAAGCATAGCTCTTCGCGCTTCTCGCAAACCTCAATCCAAGATGATGAAGCAGCAAGACTTATAAACGTAGAAAAATTAGAAGCCAAAATTGCCATCTCCATGAACGAAATGAGCGTAAAATGTGCGCACACGCAAAGATCACATCATTTTGATTTGCCCGATCTTTCGTGCCAAAAAATCGCAGGCGGCGAGAAGTGTTGACTTTTTTCGATTCCGCACAATACCTCGACTCGGCGACCAAATTCTACAGCAGAATCACACGTCGAGGATTTAAGGCAGTCAATTACCTCTTCTCCTGAGTCAACATCTCAAATCATTTCAGCCTATTCTAGTCTTCACTCTTTTCTTCTTTCTCACATTATTCGTAGGATCAATAGTTGCGTCAAAAAAAGGCTACAAAAGTCGCAAAATCAACGGAACTGTCGGACAGCCAATTAACGGTCTGCATCGGCATATAAGAAGTTCGTCTGAGGAACCTCACCCTTGCTCCATCTTTCCTATCTCCTTCGCAGCCCAACGGAATTATCGAACAAAAAGTCGAGGGAGTTTACACTAGATTTATGAAGACAGTCCCCCTGATCAGCCAATTTATGAATAAGGCTACATCATCTGTCGAGAAGAGCAGAAAGAAAAACATACTTCTTCATCGGCTGAAATTCTACAGCAGAATCACACGTCGAGGATTTAAGGCAGTCAATTACCTCTTCTCCTGAGTCAACATCTCAAATCATTTCAGCCTATTCTAGTCTTCACTCTTTTCTTCTTTCTCACATTATTCGTAGGATCAATAGTTGCGTCAAAAAAAGGCTACAAAAGTCGCAAAATCAACGGAACTGTCGGACAGCCAATTAACGGTCTGCATCGGCATATAAGAAGTTCGTCTGAGGAACCTCACCCTTGCTCCATCTTTCCTATCTCCTTCGCAGCCCAACGGAATTATCGAACAAAAAGTCGAGGGAGTTTACACTAGATTTATGAAGACAGTCCCCCTGATCAGCCAATTTATGAATAAGGCTACATCATCTGTCGAGAAGAGCAGAAAGAAAAACATACTTCTTCATCGGCTGCGCGCAAACGGCTGCGAAGCTGCTCATTGGCTTTATCGACCTCTGCGCGCTCCAACAACGCCCCGTCGAGCCTCACTTTAAGCTGTCGAACGGTTGAGCTGAGCTCTGCGTTCGTCTCTTCGACAGCTGACATCTATAACACAAATTATTTGGCGTATTTTTATTTACTGCAGCCTGTCATCACCTCTGTGCAACATTTTTATTGCACAGAATTTATTAAAGATAGAACCACCAACATCTTTCAATTTAAATGTTAACAAACATTCACATTTCTTGAGAGGTTCGAAAAATTCCTTTAGAATTCTTGCAAATAAAGTCAGTATGAAATATCACATGCTGAAATACTCAGAAGGTACACCAAAATTTTCAGCTCACCATTTTCACAGTCATCAACTGCTTTGACTACGACAAATAACTCCCCAATCGATAACAACCAGGCTACCACTATCGTTTTCACAACAGAACTCAAGTCCGTTGAAACAGGAAAACGACGAGTTGTGATGGGAACGCAAACACTGCTGTCATCTCTACCAAATAATTCGTTGCATCATAGTCACTTATTGTTAACTGACTGAAATGGGCACTCAACACTCGAAGCCTCTTTTAGCAGCGAACTGGCTGCCAACATCTGTCGCAGAAGATCAAAAATTAAGAGGAGATAGGAGGCGACGGGGCACGAGATGGATAACACTGTACATAGATTACAAAGTTCCACAACATGTCTGTGATATGATACCTATCCCACTTGACATTACCCGATACAAACACCTTACACTATGAATCTTCTCTCTGTCTTCAGCCTTGTTAGCTGAGAAACGAGCTTCAACGGTCGCAAACCTTTCTGCGAGCTTCAGCGATTTCTGAGCGCATATCGCTAATTGTCGCTGTATGTCCGTCAAGTATCTTCTCCAATTGCTCCTTCTGATTTTCAACAGCGGCCAATTGTCTTGATGCTTCGGCATCAGCATCACGCAATTTTGTCTCCAATTCACTTAGAGCGAGGCTCTTTTCCACCAACTAGAACAGAAAACCTTTCTTGTTCAAGTAGCAACGAACTACTCTAGATTAATTGTCTACAAGGGATTTCACACGTTGCACGCACAAATATGGTATCACAGGCTAATCAAAATTGAAACGCCACATGATCACAATATCACACCAAATAACTAGTAGGAATCGGTAGAGCAACCGTTCAGTAAGTGTAGTGCAGAATGTCTTCTTCCACAACTGTTCTTAAGAACTTCATACCTTCAAAACGCTCTCTTTGTTACATTATGCGTGGCAACATACTAGTGAGGAATACACTTAATCGTAGTAGAAATATTTAAATACAATTTTAAAAAGGTGCAGAATATGAAAACTGGAGCATCGTACCACATCATTTCGGTATAGTGCATTGCCCACAACATGCACGCTTCGCAACAATATCTAGCCAACAAAAGACCAACACTAGCCTGTGAAGATAGCTCATTTTCCCGTTGTGTTGCGCTCTCCCTCACTGCGGCAAGCTCCGCTTTAGCAGCCTCATTGTCCTTCGACAATGACGATAGCCGCATTTCGAAATCGGACCCCTGAAGTTTCATTATGGTATTGTACCGTATTACGACGAGCAAAACCCCTACGAGATTATAACCTCTCTCTCAAAATGGCCCGTTCCTTTAGAAATGCTTCATAATATTAGGGCCTCCATACTAGAAATCGTCATACGACAAATGCTGAAGTATTCTCTCATGCACACACGGTACAGTTCCGAATACCAGCTCTTGGTCCTATTATCATCTGTATTAGCAGCCTCGAGGTCCTAACGCAGCCATCAAAAATACAAGCAAGTCGAGGATACAGGTTTCTCACTTTCTGAGAAGCTTCACCGATTTTATGAATTACTTCAATACACGCCAACAAAGGTGCAACAACAGTAAATTTACGAACAGTCGAACTCATAGCGTCACAAAAGTAGCTGTGCTGTCCATGAGCATCAATATCTGCTTTTTAATTGCAAAATCAGATGAAGGGACTTCTGTTGAAAGCCGTCGTCATTCAACATAATTTAGCCCCACACTTATGTTTCAAAAATAAACTAGTGAAGAAAAAATTGGCAATGCCTAGGAAGAACACTACACAACGGTATGCCTATCTAAAAAAAATTTGAAAAGGGCTTGGATTTTGGATTTCGACCAAAGCTGAGCTTGGGTTTTAAGAAATGATATGCTTTCCAGCCAATGAATAAAACATGTTGCAAAACCGAAATTGCAAAACTAGTTGCAATTTAAACTAGTTGCAAAACCGAAATCAGCCCCAATGAGTAATGTGACCTGCTCCATCGTGAACTGTTTTGCTTCTTCCAATTCACGTTCTGCTTTTTGCAACGAAGCTTTCAGCACATCGATTTGTACTTCGTAGTTACTTTTCTCGGTTGTAGATTGCTTCACCTAAACAGTACGTCAAATAAGACGCCAGACATGCATAAAAGCAAAAAACAAATAAATTGCAAAGCGTGTACCGATGCCATTGCGCTTTTCGTAGTCTAGTTTAAAATAATACAAAAATTCGAAGTGAAATGAACAGTGTTTAGCTATTCCTGAAATTTGCCATCAAACAGTTGTTGTAAAAGTGAACTGTGAAGTGGTGATGGACGGGTGATTATTCACAAGATCAAATCTGTTGACATCCATTTCCTTCGACGTTTCATGATGGTTTTCTCAAAATGACCCACTGAAAAAATCGCATTCCAAAATGCCCTTGAGCAAAACGTAATTTGCAACGCTCTATTCATAGGAGCCTATAGCTCCTACCTTAGGAATTCAATTAGAGCACAGTTATTCACGTGACCTATCCTGCCCTCCTCTGTACTTTCAATGCCTCTTAACTCATCCACAAATCTATAAGGCATCGTCCTGGTCCCGAATTTTCGTTAAGGAGCTATCTGTGCCACATATTAAGCCTGCCAATTTTTCGTCGCTTCGTAAGTTGAAACGACCGCACAGGCACACACACATACGTACAGATAAATGCACGCATAAAAATCATAGACCCGTAATGGATTTTAGCACATCAAAAATGACGATGTGGCTCGAACCTCGACAGCTTTCTGAAAGTGGTTGATATACAATGGTATCCTTAGCTGGGATGAACTCAAGCTCTTTGCTTATTGCAGCGCATGCAATAAACAAAATACTGTAGATTTCAAAAAATACATGTTGAGGTATCATTTGCTTGGCCGCAACAACAAGGTACAATTGACGCAGATTCGAGGAAGATCGCGATGTCCATATGCTAGGCGATCTCGACCTTCCTTTCCTTTCTAGGCGACCCTTTCCTCTCACCTATCACCCCTTCACTCCCCTTACCAGCTCTTTCAAACTATCACTATACTTAGGTTTGGCCAGCAAGCGCATCGGCCTCAACACAGTAGATAATCGACGGATTCGAGTACAACACAGGTATGCGAAAGAATCACATAATTAGCGAGGCTAACATTCTGAATGAGCGTTTCATGAACGCGTTTCAACTCCTTCTCCTGATTTGCGACACGCTCTGCAAGGCGCGATGCCTCCATCACACGATGCTCGAGCGCTGTCTCGATTTCTGCCAAATTGCACTGCAATTCCAGCTTCTCCTCACTCACCTGCAACAATATCGTTTTAGACCGTTTTATGTCAAAAGCAAGTTTGTCGGTCAAAAACAAAGTTCTTCGTTCATTCCAAAAAAATTCTCTTGCACCTTGTTTGCAGCAGATGACTCAAACAGTAATTCTCTTGCTGCAGCCTCCTTACCAGCATCCAGAAGAAGTACTCTCAAATTCTGAGTCACTAACATGGGAAAGGAAAGGCAGACCAAATAAAGACTAAGCAAGGAGCGATAATCTCACATTCTGGTTGTGCACTCATCAAGGGTTCTGAGGAAAGGGAATGGTTAAGCGCACGAATGTTGCCCTTATACCTCTTCAAGTACCGAACGACCAGAAAACCTTCGAAGACGACCACTGACAGTCATTCTTTCTATCGCACCATGCCTTGACAATACAGTGGTAAACATCTCTTCCGTTAATATTCGGAACTTGTTTCAGCTGCTGGTTTCAACTACTTTGTCTAATTTGCCGGATGCCAAATGTCGCTACTCCTGTGCCCGCATCCATTTCTCATTATAAATTCTGCTGAAAACGAAATAAATATCGCTCCTCTAAAAGAGCGTTTTCAGAGGGAATCCTCTCGCACTCTATCAGCACTATCAATGTCACGCAGCTGTCGCTCTCAACAGTTACATGTATTGCGTAGATGCATTGCATCGTGTAAACTAAATACGCACTTACAAGTAAAAAATTAGAATAATCGCAAAATTATGGAAGTGGCCAACTTGTTTGAACAAATCCTGGAGTTCACTGAGTGATTCGATGAGTCTGCCCTTCTCGTTGCAGCTCTGAGTGAGCCTGGCCTGCTCGATGTTTAGTTCCGATCGTGAGGCAGATATCTGCTTCTCTAATTCTGAACAACGCGCTCTCAGCTGACGAACTTCTTCGCGCAGCGTGTCACGTTCTTCTGTCACGGTTTTCATCGTCATTTCCACCTGAATAATTTATGAAAACATCAATATTCGTGTAAAACGGGAAGAAAGGAAGATGCTAATTCCTCCTCTCTCTACATGTTCGAAAGAAGGGAACTGTCATCGCCATGGGCATATAACAACCGTTGCCAAAGAGCCGAAAGAGATCAACCACGACAATGCCTTTGACTCATCGCACCCCAACCCGAAAACAAAATGCCGGCTAGATTATTTCACCTATCCAAGCAAGCTGACAAAATTAACAACGAAAATAACCTTCTGTTTAGATTGATCCTCTTCGATTCGGCGCTGCTCGAGACTAAGCTGTGCAGCGAGGCCATTGCAGCGTTCCACCTGGAGTGAGAGTTGCAATTCGTGATCGCGTTGCTGCAAATAAACAAGCACAGAGATTTTAATACTTTTCATATAAAAAGCATTTCTCGACCTCCCTTTTGCAAAATTACGGAGAGTGAAAAACATCCCATTGTCAAATCCTCTGCTCCGCAATCGCATAATCTTAGCAAAGAATCATGTTTTGGTAAGTGGACAAGCTAAGTCTATATTTCATAAATTGTGCACTTGAAAATTCCTTCTAAATTAATATGTCCGGTCAAATTTCCACAAAAATATCAGAACTAAAACGTGGCAATACCTGAGCATGAGTTTAGAATCACTACGTTAAGAAACCATTCATCCCTCAAACAACATGTAATTTTAAAGACAAGAAATTAAAACAGCGACGTTCCACCTCAACTGTATGCCAATCTAATTTTTACCCAACGCTGTTCTGAAATATTGTTCAGCAAAAATCACAGCTGCGAAAAAATCTGCGATACCTCTTCGCGAATCCTTTCTCTGAGCGAGTCGAGCATCATCTGCAGTTCTTCCCTCTCATTAGCTGCGGCTATCGCCGCCCTCTTCGAATCTTCCACCAAATCTGACTTCTCCCGCAGTTTCTAAAAACGTTATTCTTAGAAGAAAAGGGCGTTAAAAAAATGAGAAGGGTGGGAATCACTGCCACCAATCTTCTTTTGACGGAAGTTGCAGTGATGTTCACTACCGTTACGAACACTCCCTTGCCGTTAATTATCACACTACCGATGTTTACTTAACATCTTCGGCTTATATCACCCGAGCAGTTAGAAATTTTTTTTGCATGGAAGGACGACAGTTTAAAAAGTGCGCATTGAAAGTGGTTTATTGGCATTGTAAATAGCGTATTGCAGATAGTAATAGAGATACACAGGCGCGAATTTTTTCGAATCCCACCACAACTAAGGTTAAATGCACATAAAATCGCAACAAATTCCCACAACGAAATATAAGCCGTTGAAAAATACAGTTAAGATGAGGAGAACAGCAGAACGAAGGAGATCAGAAATTCCCGTTCTTACAGCAGACAACAATCCAATGCATTAATTTATCGTCCAGAAAAAGTTACACGCATGTCCTGAACGATAGGCGGCCACTCACACAGACGAATGAGCATATTCTCATTCGCCATTGCTGAACACATTTATGATTTCCCTATTTTATTTCTATGAATTCTATGATAATTTCCCTATCCCACCGCGATTTTATTAAGCGAAACGTCTAGCAGGATACCATTGTGGCCATCGCATTTATCTGGTTCAGTTAGGACACAAAGAATATTAATTATTAACCTGAAGGATGCTTTCATTTTGAATGCGAAGATCGGCGACCGTCTTTGTCAGACTGATGTTATGATCGCTCGCCACATCCAGTTGGCCGGCCTTCTCGCTGTTATCATATTCCAAACGTCGTATTTCCGCCTGGAAGGTGGCAAACTTTTAAAAAAATTGCATGCAACATAAACAGCACGCGTTCTCGTTCACTAAAGAGGATTTCGCCCAAATCGACTGTTTCAGAACTTTTTACCATAACTCGCCTAAATCAGCTCACATCGACCCTTCCTTCATAGCCAGTGTGCAATTTCCTTCATAGCCAATGTGCAATAATTGCAGTAGCCTTTAATGCTTAATTCTGACTGCTGCATTATCCACTATGAAAAGAATGTTGTGGATATCTTGCATGGTGAACAATTCATGAAGATAGAGCCTCTGAAAAAACAAAGTATAGAAAAGGCAGGTTTTGTTAGTTCGGCAAATATTAGTGCAGTTCAGCGAAACCAGAAGATCACTAGATTTCCTGACATACACAGCAAAGTTCAGCGAAACCGAAGATCACTAGATTCCTCACACAGCAAACACTTTTCAGCCTTAAAATCACCTACAACACAGAAATACAACAATCCACCTTGAACAAAGCTCACTCCCAATAAGTCTAATTTTAACGGAGAGGCTGAGAGGTCATTCGAGGTAGAAGCTGTATTTTCCATGAGGTAATGAGGATGACAAGACCGACATGTAACCGATAACAGCCTATGTCAAATAATCTTTGGTTTCTTTTAAATTTCCTGACGCAGTCACGACTACAATCATTAGCTACATCGATCTGCGACCTCGTTTTCCACACTCGCCTCCTTTTTTTTCAACTGCTTCTCATCTTCTTGGCCTCAGCATCAAATAAGATTAAGAACTGCGACTACCACTCCGCGATCGGGAAGGGAAGGAGGGAGAAAGCGAGTTTAGCTTATGTACCATACCAACATCTGCAAAGCGAAGAGAGTAATGTGAGGAAGAGTTGGATCTAAGGGCACCTTGTTTGATAGATTTGCGGGGAACGGGTCCAAATTTAAAGACAACGGATTTGAAACGGATGGAGAAATGGATG
>JPKZ01002911.1:272727-288724 GCA_000803305.1 Toxocara canis | reverse complement strand
CTGTTGTACCATCTACCACCAAAGCAGTCGTAACTGTACTGCACTATGTTTTGCAAAATCTGCAGTACGGCTTGTCTTGTACCTTACTAGGTCTGTTTCCTTCTGACTGATGCACTCACTAAACTATAGGAGTTGGTTTGTGGTGGGGTGCAATGCACAGCATTGTGTGCTTGGTGCTCGGTGGGGAAACATTGATATAAGAGGCGGCACTCTTTAATTCACAGCCCTCATTACTTCAGATATTGAGCGTTACAGATTCTGCTCCTCACTGGAGCTGCCAAGCCTTACCTGAATGCGCTCTTGAGATATAAACCACAATAGTTGCAGAAATTAGCAATTAAACAAGCATCAACGTAAATTTTTCGTACGGAACACCGTTTACCGTCGTCGATTTTTAACGAGTTTATCATGCCCTGTCCATGCTTTACCTTATAAATATTTATTTACAGAAGGCGAAAAAATAAGATGTGAGCCGATCACATGCAAGACCGCCGTCAATCCATGCCATCGAGATGCAAAATGTCGAGACATCGACGGGGGTTACGTTTGTGAATGCCCACCTGGTTTTGTCGGTGCAGGCACTCCTCGCTATAAAATTTAGTGTATCACAAATGAATTCATTTCAACGCAGTTGTACTGCACGATGACAGGCACTTCAAATGCGGCGGCTTATTGAAGAAATTCTGTTACTCTGTTTCTTTTGTTAGTTAGTCGTTTACGCATATCGATATCCTCCGTTATATGATATAATGTATGGTAGTAAATTTTGTGGCCATCGCTGTGTTTTTCAGATGTAAATGAGTGCGACAGCAACGTTAACATGTGTGACGAGAATGCGACATGCATTAACTCTCAAGGATCGTATACTTGCAAGTGCAATCCCAGATTCGAAGGGAACGGATTGCCAGGAACTTGTAAAGGTGGGCATGTACTGTGTCGAGAAAGGCGACCAACATTTTTGTACTATACTATTCTGCACTCAGGAAACTTCAAACTGTGACACGTACTGTTCTGCATCTGTACAGAGACAACGAGCGAGACAGAACTCCCATATCATCTCGCTCGAATAAAGCCTATGAAGGCTATAATGTTTGCAGTTTCACGGCTTGCCATAGTGGGGAGGGGAGCAGTGTATTCAAGATGGATGGTAGGTCAAGGATGGAGAGGCTATTTTCTAGCCTCTGCAGATTGGTATTTCAAATGGGGAATTGGTTGGTATGTTGTGGCATTATTGAAGGAATGCACGTGGCGCCATGTCAAGGGAGAAGGGGCTATTTTTTCTGATATGGTAAAGAAGGGGGAGGGGAGGGCTTTATTTAGAGCAGTACAATAAATTTTGATTTCAACTAAACCTTTAAAAGGCGAAATGTCCTAAACGATCAACGTATGCAGATATCGATGAATGTGCTAGTCCAATCTTGAACAAATGTGATTCGTTCACAACGAAATGCCGAAATATCGAAGGATCGTTCGAATGTGTTTGCCTACCCGGATTTGAACATGCGGGCAACAATTCACACGCTTGCGTTGGTCAGCCATTGATTGCTTCATCACTTTTATGCTTCGCTCCCGATTAGCATACGAAAACACAACCAACAGTATCAGCAACAGCAATCAAAAATTCATTCAGCATCACTCTACTGTTTGAAGTCCTATCCATATCGATCAGCCCAGTTGTCTATCGCAGGTATTTTCTGACGTCTTTCTTTAGATAACCCTGCTAGCATCCATATGACAATATCCTCCGTTATATGATATAATGTATGGTAGTAAATTTTGTGGCCATCGCTGTGTTTTTCAGATGTAAATGAGTGTAGCAGCAACGTGAACATGTGTGACGAGAATGCGACATGCATTAACTCTCAAGGATCGTATACTTGCAAGTGCAATCCTGGATTCGAAGGGAATGGATTGCCAGGAACTTGCAAAGGTGGGCATGTACTGGGTCGAGAAAGGCGACCAACATTTTTGTACTATACTATTCTGCACTCAGGAAACTTCAAACTGTGACACGTACTGTTCTGCATCTGTACAGAGACAACGAGCGAGACAGAACTCCCATATCATCTCGCTCGAATAAAGCCTATGAAGGCTATAATGTTTGCAGTTTCACGGCTTGCCATAGTGGGGAGGGGAGCAGTGTATTCAAGATGGATGGTAGGTCAAGGATGGAGAGGCTATTTTCTAGCCTCTGCAGATTGGTATTTCAAATGGGGAATTGGTTGGTATGTTGTGGCATTATTGAAGGAATGCACGTGGCGCCATGTCAAGGGAGAAGGGGCTATTTTTTCTGATATGGTAAAGAAGGGGGAGGGGAGGGCTTTATTTAGAGCAGTACAATAAATTTTAATTCCTACTAAATCTTTAAATGACGAAATGTCCTAAACGATAAACGTGTGCAGATATCGATGAATGTGCTAGTCCAATCTTGAACAAATGTGATTCGTCCACAACGAAATGCCGAAATATCGAAGGATCGTTCGAATGTGTTTGCCTACCCGGATTTGAACATGCGGGCAACAATTCACACGCTTGCGTTGGTCAGCCATTGATTGCTTCATCACTTTTATGCTTCGCTCCCGATTAGCATACGAAAACACAACCAACAGTATCAGCAACAGCAATCAAAAATTCATTCAGCATCACTCTACTGTTTGAAGTCCTATCCATATCGATCAGCCCAGTTGTCTATCGCAGGTATTTTCTGACGTCTTTCTTTAGATAACCCTGCTAGCATCCATATGACAAACACAGCTCCGACAAAAGCCGTCGGGATGCCGTAAGTCCCACCAGAAGTTATACAGTGGTTAAAAGGATTATTTATTCACTGATGGTCCTTGCACATTGATGTACGATGTTTTAGTAACGAATGGTCTTTTGATTAAATGGTGCTGTAGCCAACAAAAGAAATAGTGATTGTTTTAGAAAGAAAACTTATGTCCCAAACAAGCTTCAAATTACATTACAGACGTTAACGAATGTGCGGTAAATCGTTCAATATGCGAGCAACATCACTGCAGCAATTTGCGCGGTGATTATCGCTGTGACTGTAACACTGGCTACCAAAATGGTCCCGATCAACACACGTGTATAGGTAAGCATAATGACGTAGTCATTTTAAGGGAATAATAACTATCCGTCCTTGGGGGAATAAGACGGCGACAGGAGGTCTTGAAAGTTTGGAAATATCGTCTTTGATACGCAAAAGAAAGAATACACTCGCATGTAGTAGCCGATGACGGTGACGCAATGGAGAACGAATTTCGACTCTTCCTTTTTTTGCATTTCAAATGTTCTGTATTCCTAAGTGGTATAGACAAAGTCGCGTACATAGTTTATTCCTTCAAGCTTTACGGACGTCATAGTTTAAAAAAAACAACAAGAACCACCTTCTTTGCCAGCTAAAAGTGCTCGAGGGACTACTCCTAAATGTCCGCCACCCCCTCCCTTTTCTACTACACATGTCGTCTGCAGCCTTTGGAAAGACTGATGATAGCGGAGAGACCATGAGTTCGACCTTAGCGTTACTTTGACATTATAGAAGCGGTAGTTTATTTGTGGAAGCCGAAAACGGAATGCTGCAGAAATTATGTCATTGCAGATATCGATGAGTGCGTGCAGAACAGCCCTTGTCTATCGAATGCGTTCTGCTCGAATACACCTGGTTCTTTTAGCTGCTCTTGTCCTTATCTTTACGAAGGTTTGCGTTAACTTGCCAACCGTTTGCTGACCACAGATTGCCGGATGGCGTTCTTTAACGGTGACTAAGTCAGTCTAACAATGAGCATATAATAGTTGGTCATAAGCAAGCCATATCTATTAGTATGAAACGCTTTTGTTGAAACAAAAAAAAAAAAAACAATACATAAGATAAATTTCCTTGTGTTTACAGTTGTACTGCGCTATGCCGCCTGAGGAAATCGACGATATTCGAATGCTACCCGCATTTAACTACGAAGGCAGATGTATTGGTATGTTTTTTTTTGTATCTTATAAAATGATGTCGTTTATGAAATTAAAAAAAGAAATCCACTCTTGTTCATTTGATTTCGTTATCCGGTGAGTAATATACAGTGCTGTAGTAAGTAATCCGTGTATATATGCAATACTTTACTACTGTTACCCTTTTATATTTCACATATACAACTGTAGAGGGAGAAAATAAATTACAACAGAAATGCGAAATGAATGGAACGAATTTTTTTTTCCGAAAAAATTCCGATCGTTGTTATGTTGGTGCGTCTGTTAGTTGTTCGAAAAAATCGTATGCCATAATTGCGGCACACGGAAATAAAAAGGCTTTGCCAGATGATACTAAGTGAAAATTGTTAGTTTTTCATTGCGAGCATGCTGAACAATCGTTTTGATTTGTTTTTCTGCTTAGCAAACGAATTACTTTTCCATTCACTTATTTAAATCTCACCTAAGCCGTTAGTAAGTGTAGTTCCGGTCATTGAAACTCATGCTTCGTTGCCAACCCATCGATCAACCTTTAATCACTTATGCTGACATTAAGGCTATGATTCTTGAGTAGTGCTCAGCTAATTGCCAACAGCAACCAACCTAAGCAACTGGTACGGACAGATCTTTAATAAATGGCTGCGAGGTCAGTTATTTTTAATTACGCAAAACTTAATCTTCAGCCGATTCTTCCGCTTTTATTGGCATATGCTCACCACTAATGAATAAAACGGTCATGTAGATCTTGCTAAATGTTTTCAGTGGACAAGATGCAGCTGCCACAAATCAAATGTCCGTTTGGAGATGAACCTATAGCAATGGATGGCCTCGCCGGATATATATATATACATATATATGTATGACAGCAACAGATGACAGCAACATGGGACAACGGGAATTCACACATGGAAGTCAAAGAGATTTGGTGCAAATCTTTAAATAAAAATATTTTAAACTAAAACCGATTGGATCACTCCATGGCACTCAAATTCATAAGAAATCGAAACAAAATTTCATTAAGCCAGAAAAAGGACTTTATCTTTCTCCTATCTTCCACCTGTGCCGAGTGTTGCACAAAATAAAGCCGTCCGACGGATGGCACAAAAGGAAAACAGCTGATGAAAGCACTGAACAATGAGGACGCTTAAAAACGATACATATTTTTTTGAAATTGAGTTCCATAAAAGTGAAAGATAAGCAAACTGCACTACCAAAACAAAATTGCGAACAACTGGAATTTAACTTTACTACTTACTGAGACTGGGATGGACAATGCAATGAAATGTTTACCGTTCTTCCAAATTCAACCTGCTCGAGGGGTCAGAAGTGTTGGCTTAACATGTTTTAATCTAATTACAAGAGGGAAGGCGAAAATATAACATAGTAAAAGAAGAGAATAAGCAATCGTTCAACATCAAACACACAATTCTCCGCATAACAAAATAACACAGAAATCCACTCTGTTTTGTTTTCCGATGTTTTAATGGGCACTAAGCAGTTGGATTTTGCTGGAAGTTGCGAAGGGAGTGTGACGGGGCGGGGAGGAGAGGTGGGAGGTGGGTAGGAAGCGCAAGAAGAGGACAAGACGAGGGACAAGGCTTATCTGACTCTTGCTTTGTCAGATACGAGCAGTACAGGCTTTGTATTTCCCTAGAAGCTGGATATCTGTCGAAAAACAACAGAAATCAAATTATATTTCAGTATACAATTCATATTACCCCAAGTGCCAACCAGTTCTCTGCCAACATTCACTTCCAGTGGCAGAACTGCACCGAAGGGAGGGAAGAGAAAATACGCTGAGAAGTCACACTAGTGGAGGACGAATCCAAGTCTCAATAAAATCGGCAGAACTACCTGCAAAGGCCTCAAAAATCTCTAAAGATTCAATACAGATATTAACAATGACAGATGTGATTTTCTACGCACTGTATCTGAGTGCACCATTTCTTGCCAGTTCGTCAGCCTTTTCATTTCCATAAATACCAGCGTGACCTGCCACATGCTCAAAATGTACCTAAAAAATAACATCACATCAACTAATTTCAGTAGATATCATGAGAAAAAAAAATTAATTACCTGGTCATACTAATATTCAGAAGAGAAATCTGAATTTGAAATAGACTCACCCCGCCGATGTCAGATAAATCACATGGGATGGACAATGCAATGAAATGTTTACCGTTCTTCCAAATTCAACCTGCTCGAGGGGTCAGAAGTGTTGGCTTAACATGTTTTAATCTAATTACAAGAGGGAAGGCGAAAATATAACATAGTAAAAGAAGAGAATAAGCAATCGTTCAACATCAAACACACAATTCTCCGCATAACAAAATAACACAGAAATCCACTCTGTTTTGTTTTCCGATGTTTTAATGGGCACTAAGCAGTTGGATTTTGCTGGAAGTTGCGAAGGGAGTGTGACGGGGCGGGGAGGAGAGGTGGGAGGTGGGTAGGAAGCGCAAGAAGAGGACAAGACGAGGGACAAGGCTTATCTGACTCTTGCTTTGTCAGATACGAGCAGTACAGGCTTTGTATTTCCCTAGAAGCTGGATATCTGTCGAAAAACAACAGAAATCAAATTATATTTCAGTATACAATTCATATTACCCCAAGTGCCAACCAGTTCTCTGCCAACATTCACTTCCAGTGGCAGAACTGCACCGAAGGGAGGGAAGAGAAAATACGCTGAGAAGTCACACTAGTGGAGGACGAATCCAAGTCTCAATAAAATCGGCAGAACTACCTGCAAAGGCCTCAAAAATCTCTAAAGATTCAATACAGATATTAACAATGACAGATGTGATTTTCTACGCACTGTATCTGAGTGCACCATTTCTTGCCAGTTCGTCAGCCTTTTCATTTCCATAAATACCAGCGTGACCTGCCACATGCTCAAAATGTACCTAAAAAATAACATCACATCAACTAATTTCAGTAGATATCATGAGAAAAAAAAATTAATTACCTGGTCATACTAATATTCAGAAGAGAAATCTGAATTTGAAATAGACTCACCCCGCCGATGTCAGATAAATCACAAAAACAACTAACGGTCACAAACAAATGTTAGCATAACAAAGTGACCTGTCCGGAAAATATATATAGAAAAACGCGTTTCAAACGTTCAGCGATAGTTCGGCCGGCTGCTAGCATTAAAATGCACTAGTTCTGGCATCAGTCACCAGCCTAATAAATACTTTTAAGGTTCGCTACTCCCACTGCTATGGAAATTTTCCGCATGCGCCTAGGCCCGTACGTAATCATTACTCACCTGGTTAAAAACTCTTTTAGCGTACATCCACACTAATGAACGCTAAGTCAACCTAAGTCCGCATCCTCAGAACGTACATCAAAATTTTCCTTCTCACAACAACTACACGGACTAATTCCTGTTCGTTTTTCCCTCTACCGTGCTTGCATATGCAATATGAAGCTCAGCGTCAGCAAAATTCAAAAACCTTATTAAGGATAATAAAAATTTATTTCTAGGAGCACTACATATTCCGACAAGTCTTTTGCCCCTCTCCACACTTGGCCACACTTAGCAAATGGTACTCTGTAAGAGTAGTAACAGTTGTATTTAAGAGTGAGTAACACTAATACTCTAACATGTGAAAGTAAACAATACACTCGCATTTAAAGCAGATGAATGCGCGATGAGGATTTAACTCGAAGCAACTAGCCTTCACTTTAGTTAGCCAGCCGTCTAATTCGACAATTAGATCCTTATTTTTAACGTCACCACCGTTCGCTGTTTTCCAGCCGTTCTTTCTCCACGTATCGATCCACGAATTCATGGACTTGATGAGAAGATTCGAATCAGTACAAATAATTATACGCGACAACTTCTTTTCGTGCGCCTGGAAAAGTATCCTTCAAATCTGAATCGTTGAAACCACAAATGAAAATGGAAGTGGGATGTTTTGAAAAAAAAGGTGTTGAAACAACTAGAAATAAGCACGGAGGCATCCAGTAAACTACCTTTTCACCGAGTAGACTGCCTTGCACAGCTTTATCAATAGTGCAAAATGAATGCGCGTCCATTCAATCACCCCTCCCCTTCCTCCGCCTCCCCCCTCTCCTCCCCTCCTCCCCCTCCGCAATATTCAAGGCTTGTCTCAGCACTAGTGAAACAGTAAAATGATCGTTGCAATAAGGCACTCGTAAAAGAAAAATAAAGAACGATATCTCTCATCATTTAAATTTACCTTCTTAACAGCCCACTAAAATATAATGATTTCCTGAGTACATACATTTAAACAAAATGCACTGTCATACAAGAAGTTTATACTCTCTCTGTTTCAGGATTCAGATTCCATCTCAACGCTCACCAGCATCAGCTTGTCTAGCACTCACTAGCATCTCCTTTTTTTAATCCTCTCTTCTGAGACTTCTTCAAATTATTTCTGCGCCACCTAAGACCTTTAGCAGAAATAGGCCTGCCACCTTCATCATTCGTTCGTCTCTTCTTCCATGGGTTGAAGACGATAAATCGCAAATACAATGGCAGTTCCAAATAAAAGATTTAAAAATTTTATAAGATACCGTTTTAAGAGCAGTGATAACAGCCGAAAGTTCTGCACGATTGTTGGTCGGAGGTCCAGATGCAAGTGGTTCAGAGACATTGTCAGGATGGTCGTCACCCCAGAAAACACCGATCCCTGCTTTAGCTCCTTGATGACCATTTGACGAGCACGCTCCATCCGTGAATACAACAGGAACTCCTTCTGCTTGCCATCTTGTTACATCCACTTCACTCCTACAATTCGAAATGAACTCCGCAATTCATTTAACACACTCACTTATCAAGCGCGAGAAAAAGCTGGTCGTCATAAGGAGGTCGCCCATAGCTCCCCAATCGTACCATGAAATTTGCAAGTGGACGGATAAAGGGAGCGGGGAAGAAAGGGGTGTCAGTATAACCGCTATTAAGCTATTCTATTATTAGGTCTTGCTCGAGGTAATCGATTTTCTCATTCGGTCACCCCCATGATAATATCAGAGATGTAAACACTGATGTATTTACTCAGTTTACGAAGTCAAATCCCCGGAGTGATCCACTCGATAACGCTCATTATGAGGATTCATGGTGCTAATGCCGTTAGTGGCGCTTCTGATCAAAAGCATGCAAAAATCACTTATAGAAATAAACGCATTGGAAATTCTTTATAAAATGCATGCGCTCGCCTCAACGCTTCAAAATTCACAATATTGTCGTTTTATAGAACAACGCAGTACAGTGATGCCTTCCACCGCTCTTCTATACCTAAATCTGACCATAGATGAACGAATGCATTGACGTCAACGCTGTTTTTGGCGCTGTCAAAGCTCGCCACAGTTCTGTCTACAAGTCTCCCGTAAATACTATAACGTATCCCGGGCATTCTCCTGAGTAACAGCATGGATCTGTGAGCGGAAAAATCGCCTCGCCCACTAGATGACATATATTTGGCAATGGCACAGCGTTTGCGTAGTAATGTCGAAAATCGGAGGTCCGCACTTAAAGATGCGCATAATCTGGCATCGCAATACATTAAGGGATGAGTTACCGATTCTTCGATTGTATTTTCGTTGCAAGCCTTGCTCCAGTTGAAGTTTTCTTTTTGTGGATACAGCCACTTGCAGATGGAGCAAAACCTGTGCTCGCACCGATCGATCGAATAACTAGAAACTATAGAAATAAAATATGTGGGCACTGCCACAACGTCAGATACGAATGCGTTAAGTCATACTCTTCGTAGGGTAGACAATTGAAATTCTCAACTGGAGAAGGGGAATGACGAAAGGGAAAAGTGCAGCACCGAGAAGCCCGAGGGTCATAAGTGGTGCAATTAGTGAAAATGAATGATCACGAAGCTGTTTTCTGCGGGATGAGAATTACCATGGACTATCGTTTCAAACGTGATTAAGTATGGGAAAGGCGCATATAATTATGCATGAAAGTCAATCAAATCGAAACAACCAAGATTGGCGATAAAACTGTTTCTTCACGCTTACTTTTCGACCTTTTGGATCATGGAGGTTTTTTAAAGTCAGTTAACATTTGCAAGCCTGCACAGTTCAAGAAGATCCTAGGGCACGCAACTAGAACGCCCATTCAAGGAAGGGGAATAATGAAGCGGAAAGTGAAGAATGCTCAGAAGTCAACGATTTATTATGGAAGTAATCAGCCAAAACTCTTTAAACAGTGTATATTGAGGCACTCATTTATGCACTCATCGACTCCAATCAATACACGTTCAACAACCCTTCTAGATTTCAAATAAATCAATAATCAGGCAATATTAAATAAGTTAGAAGTGGTCTTACTTGTTGAAACAGAGCTCCCTCCATTCGCACTGATAAAATCAAGCGCCTCGCGCTCACTGCTGAACTTTTTATATCTGGAAATAATAAGAAAACTCAATTATATCTCTCCGAGTAATCATTTCGGACTTTGTCTTTCATCGTTTTTGTGCTCTTGCAAACTGAAATTTATAAATCGCATTTGATAAGGTGATATCTGCGCGTATGCTTGCATGAGTCTGCGTGCCGATCCGATAGTTGCAACTCAAGAAGTGCTCATCTGTTTTCACACTTCGATACACGACTATTTTTTGTTCGCAGAAAGATTGATCAAACGGTCATACGAAATGGTTAAAAAGTTGGCACAAATGAAAATGGCTGAACAGCGATTTATGGTGCGGTGCAAAACGGCTACAAAAGGTGACCGCAGGAAAGTGAGGAAAAGAGTGTTCAACGAAGAAAAACTTTCGTTTAGAGCTGCTGAATCTCGTGTGTACACGTCAATCTACTTTCAGCAGTGAACAACGGCATGCCAATTTGCCATTCACTCATCCAATCAACTAATTAATTTATTTCAAACATACTGGAAAAAGAAACGGAAGTCTATATCGTAGGATAAGAAAAGAAACAAAAACATGAAAAAGAAAATGATGGCTGATAATCGACTCTAGGTATGACTAGAACTTTCTAGGTGAGTTTTGAGCGCTTGAAAGGCTACTGGGAACAAATGTGCTCTCACAGTAAGCTTTGAATTCATCGGTGGAATAAGCAATAACTAAAAGGTGAGAAATAAGTTATGGAATTCGTTGCGTTTAAAGAAATAAGATATAATGTTATACCTTGCACCCTGAAATCCTTTCACCTGTTTCTCACATTCCGGCCATGTACGGTAAACACCAGGCTTTTTGCCTCGAGCGACAGCGTAGTAAGCTCCCTTCATTAACTTCTAAAATATCAGGAACACTGGAATCGATAAGTAGCGAAGCGCACTTATCGTTTGAGAGAAAAAACGCTTTCAAAAATGACAAATGTGCCATGATAAGAGAAGAACACTGGCTTGCTCGGCAAGTGCATGCCATCCATTATTGTGGTGATTATCAAAGAAAAATTCTAGTTTCTGGCTGACACTAGTAGCGCAAATTTGCCATATAAATCAGGATTACGCAAGAGAGATTTCAAAGTCCTAAAAGAAATTCGAACGTCCTTATAAATGAAAGAACGTTTAGATAGCTCAATGATACTCTACTTCTTTCGACGCTTGCCCGCTCAAAAAAAAAACCCAAGCAGAAGCTAAACGTCTCCAAAAGGAGCAAAGTTAGCGAGTTTCGAGAACAAAATGAACGAATTTTACACCCAAACCATTGAAAAAAAAAAAGAGGAAAATTCGCAAATTCTTGCAAATCAAACGATGTGATTTACACATCGACAAATACTTCACAGGCTTAAAGCATATTTCAGGCTCACGTTACGGTATCCAGGACGCATAAAGTCAATGAGTTCATATAAATTTTTACAAGTCGTTAAAGTTAAAAACTACTAGTCGTTAAAGTCGGCATGAGCGGAGCTACATTGAAAATCTCCACAACCCTCAAAACAATTGCTTTGCAAGTGTCACGCGTACTCTTTCACCCGCGTGCCAAATCCGCCTTGGTTACCTTTCGGCTTCTAACGACGTTCGCTCTCGAAACGTTTAAAACAGAAACTACCTACTGCCATTACATTTGTTTGTCAGCCACAAAACTTTACAAAACATCTCAACTATTAAGTAGCATACGTATCGTAACAGCTAACAACTTTCTGTGCTCTTTTACAATGACATTGCTAGACGCGGAAAAATATATTGTGCTGTAATACATTCAACATATTTTGAAGCCCAATATTTTCGTGTCAAGTGTTACTTAACTATTATTCAGATAAAGAGTACGATATACATAGTTGCGGCTCACAACGAAAGTTTATTGGAATTTTCTCTATTAAATTGTTTTTGCCGTATTTTTTTTCAACCATTTTTCGATCAGAAATCCTGCAAAGAGCCGCTTTTTTACTTACGTATACATTTCCACGAGTTTTTATCACTGCTTGGCCTAATCGAAGATGAAGCGTTTTCTCTACAGTTTTCATTGTTGATCGTAAATATGCATAAGATCATCTTAGTATCACTGCAGTAGATATGTGCTTTTATCCCGTTTTTTTTGTGCCGTTCTTCAAAGCTATGCCACTCGGAAGCTGGTAGTTCACAAAAATAATGAGCGCAAAATTTTACCAAATCTAGAATTTTAAAATCTTTGGTTAAAGCAACTCTTACAGTTGTCTGCCGTTTGATGAGAATCTTGAACGTCAAGGTGTTTTCCATTGGACTAAGAACAAATCGTCGATTCGTCTCAAAACGCCTCAGGCTTCAGGTCAACATGTTATGCATGGATATGCTTATCACGAATCTAGCATTTAATGAGTTTTCTGAGGCCACTACTTTTGAATTTATCTTTTCCCGGTGCTTTTCTAATAATCTCGAAATATATTTTCCACTGTTGAACTACGAGCTGGGCTACTGGCCAAATTCCCATCATATTACTAACATTATAGCTAGTTAAAGGCTTTCTGTGCGGTGATACAGCCGCGTCTACGATGTACTTCATTTTATTGTTAAAGAATCATCTTTCATTATCTCTTCAGTTGTATTCTTGACTGTACATGAATCACTTAATTCTGATTTGTTTGTCAACTGCGAACAATATCTGTCATTATTCAAATTTATGAAAAATGCACTCGTAACGACTCTTTAATCATATGCAAATTGCATTAGCCCACTTCTTAAGTGGTTATAGGGTTTTTGTTTCAGAAGGATTTTTATCAGTCATTCAGTCATGGGGGCGGGCAGTAGTAGAGCTTCCGCTTCATATGAAGTTCGATTCGCGGGAAGACCTGGGTTCGATTTCCAGCTGCTTACCCGGCGGATCGCCAGCAGGCTGACCACCAGGCGTTCCGAAACTGGTCACAACAATCATGCGTGGGCATGGTTGTCAGCTGCATCGATACGGGAATCGATAAAATTACAGCTGCCTTTGCATCTCTTTGCATTCAGTCATGCAATCATATATCGAAACAGTTAGGAATATATACAATAAGATTGACACGGAATGCGCCCCGAGAACTGCCTTTTTGGATTTTACAAACTGGTCACAAATGACGAATATTTCACTTTTATGCGATCCTACTGGTCGTTTAATTCTTCTACCAAAGATTCGCCTTTCTGCAATCCGCTTAATGAAACACATATGCATTCAATCGATGAAAATGCATGCATATTTTTGGCCTCATTTAAGGCGATATGTAATCCGCTAGGGTCCGATGGCTTGAAATCCGTGGCAGAAGGTGATCCTTGGGTGCATTTTATAGGAATCAGATTTCAGAACTCCGGCTTCAGTCGTTTCCAAGTTGAAAATATCGGACTGACAGACAGAGAAGTGGATGATACACACACGCCGACATGCATATGCCTTGGCATGGCATTACAAGAATGCATTATGCAAGTGTAAATTTGCCATAGTCCATAAAGCAGCGGCAGAAGGTGATCCTTGGGTGCATTTTATAGGAATCAGATTTCAGAACTCCGGCTTCAGTCGTTTCCAAGTTGAAAGTATCGGAGTGACAGACCGAGAGGTGGATGACACACACACACGCCGACATGCATATGCCTAGGCATGGCGTTACAAGAATGCGTTATGCAAGTGTAAATTTGCCATAGTCCATAAAGCAGCAGGCGAGGCGGGCTTGAAAATTTTTAATAATATCAACGTTTTGGCGAACGAAGAATGCCGAGGTTTTTACGCGCTTTGGCAAATTTGCAATTCACAAAGATTCAGGGGGTGCAATGTTGGGATTAACTGGCATTTTGTTGGATTATGGCATTGCCAATATTAATATATACGGAAAGGAGGGAAGGAGTGTTCGCTACATATGGCGGTTGTAGGAACTGTAGGGGGGGGGTTGGCTGGGGACGAGAAGCTGTTGTAGCTTAGTGGTCGGTTGTTTCAGTGGTACCCTGGTTGCGAAATCTGCAAACAAAAACGTTGTCCTCACTCTTTTCTTATTACCAGCGCACTGTTTGCACTGTGCAATACGACGACGTCGTACCCGTTAGTATGCCTGCTTGGTAGTTCAGTTGAGGAACCACTGAAGCAAGACTTGTGAAGTTTCGTAGGTATAATCTGCACCTCTCACACTTCGCCTGAAACTAGTTCATTTCTAAGTAGTTAAACTTATCTATCGTTCAAAGAATATAAAAAATTTGCCCGCCTTTTGTAACCAGTTGTCATTCGGGCGGAAAAAAATCCGTACTGGCTGTCAGATCGAGTAAAAATGGAACAAAAATGTGCTTGTATAACCGCATTTATTTCGGAACCGTTTTGTTATATATCTTACTACCTGCTTGCAGTTTTCTTCGTTCATATGAATAAAGACCATTCTTCTTCACTTGCATTCAGTAGGTTTTTGTCCGACCGGAATTAGAGTCAAAATTGCCAATTTTTCCAACCGATGCTTCCGTGACGTATTCGTAAAAGATATTGACGTTGAGACCATATAATGCGTCGAGGAAGATGGTATAATATATTTATGCTGACGTTTCGGCTCATAAAGCCATAATCATAGCACCACAAGCTCAAACTTGGGTAATTAAACCTTTATCGAATATGCGCCTGCGTATTTATCGAATATGCGCCTGCGTATTTATCGAATATGCGTCTGCGTAACAACATGGTTATCAAACGCTTCCGTAACGGTTGTAAACTGTGTATGATTGACACACATATTAGAGGGAGGAGACAGACAGACAGATAATGATAGAGGGGGAGGAAGCATTGTTCTGGCCATTCAACAAAACGGTAAATGGTGGGTGTTTTCCCCAACAGCATGATAACTGTTTGTTACTGATGATCAAGTTAAGGATTTGCGTTGTGCTTTGTTTAAGTGATTTGATTTGGCATGGTTAAATGAGTCAACGAAGTGAATGTTTGCAATTGTGTACCCAACCGCAGCACACGCGCAAACAATTGGATTTGATTGGACGTGCTCAGCAAAACCGATCTTAATTGACATTCTTGGCTCAGCCACTGCACCTATCTATGAAAACGTTACGTATAGCACAGCAATGTATTTTAGAACCTATGTTCTCGCGTTACTCGCCTTACACTGTAACTTACTTGGATTCCCACTAGAGGTGTAGTAAGGTTTGGTTTGAAGCACTCTTCGCAGAAGAAGATCCAAGATCATCTAATTTAGAAAAATATCGTCTAATTTAGAATAAACATTCAACTTTCTTAGTTAGCAAGCCCCAAAACATATCCTGCAAAGTATGGCTTCGGTTTCTGACAGCTTTGACGTGTATCGTCACATAGTTACGATAAGCAGTCATATGAGCGGGACGTGTAAGGATGAAATTTCAAAAATTTCAAAAGTACTTTTTTTCGAGGCCAGAAAGGTTTAGAATATACCTTCTCGACGTTTGACGACGATCTAACGGCATCGAAAGGTGAGCATCATTAAATATAGCTTTAATGATGCTGGAAGACGATGCGTACGCTGGAAAACCTGGGTCCGATTCCCGGCTGCTTTCCCAACGGATCACCAACTGGCTGACCACCAGGCGTTCCGAAACAGGTCAGAACAATCATGCGTGGGCATGTTTTTCAGCTGCATCGATACGGGAATCGATGAAATAACAGTGCCTTTTGCATCCCTTTGCTTTGCATTT
>JPKZ01002911.1:236856-266178 GCA_000803305.1 Toxocara canis | reverse complement strand
TATCCTCATCTTCTTTGTGTTACATTTCATTGCTGGCCTATAATCCGTCTTTTTTCGTGGGTCTGACTTTTTATTTTTAAGTATGATTGGATTGATGGAACAGACTATAGTCTGAATGGTGAGAAACTGCACGGGAGAAGAAAGGTTATTGTACTTTTGCAGACCGTACATACATCAGCTCATCTTCTTTGTGTTACATTTCATTGCTGGCCTATAATCCGTCTTTTTTCGTGGGTCTGACTTTTTATTTTTAAGTATGTGTTGATTGATGGAACAGACTATAGTCTGAATGGTGAGAAACTGCACGGGAGAAGAAAGGTTATTGTACTTTTGCAGACCGTACTGATGATACATCAGCTTCTTTATAGGTACCACTTCTTTGGTCGCGTTCGAAATTCCTGCCAATATACATTGGTTTCGTCCGTCAAAAGGCTCAATGTCATCATTCAGTCACTGCTATGCTCCATATGGTTGATCTGTCCCTTATATATACCTCATGCTTGCTTAACCAAGATAGCATATAATTCCTTTTTGGTTCACGATCGTATGGTCGACAATTTTCATTTCGGTTGGTCTCAACCAATAAAGCGGTGTGAAATGAAGGGATTCGCGCAATGTGCGCTTTTGCGATCGCGTCCGTCGGAGAAAGCTATAATTCGTTTCTGCACGTGTTTTTTTTTCTACAGCTCCACCGATTTGGAAATGCCTTCAACAGTGCAGAATTCTCCTCATATCTCAAGTCGATGGATGGACTTGAAACTCTAAATAAAAGGGATACATCCTATGGTTTAGACTGTAACTGTAACATTTTATGACTCCGATAGTTCCGCAATTAGAACTACCGAACAAACGCTCATAAATACGCAAACAAACGCATACGAACTGGCATGACGTCATAATGTGCTTTGCAAATAATTTCGCAAAAACGCATAAAATTGATCGGCGAAAGCCTTTTGAAAGAGAACTGGCTAGCTACTGGACATTTGGCGAAATAATTAATAAACTGGAAGTAGCGAAATTAGGAGGGACGAGTTTTCGAATGACGTTGTAATTTTTAAAGAGGGCTGAACCGATGAAGTTTCGAAATTTGATGGCTGTCTCAAAGAGCTAGCATGGCAGTGACGAATCGGTGGCATTGGGTTGCAATGCAAAGAATGATGAGTCATTGTCGAGTCATGTAGGGGTGGTCGTTTTGTGTGCAGTCTGCGGTCAACATACAACACACACATACATACTCATATAAGTTTGTCCCGATTCATACAGATAGAGAGAGAGAGAGAGAGAGAGAGAGAGAGAGGGAGAGAGAGAATCTATATGTGCGCATCTCTTTCATTCCATTAGACGCTCACCGATCGCAACTCGTTTGTTCGATGCCCTCTCTCCCTCCTCTCAACGAATCGCCGCTATAAGAATATTTCGATTTTCGCGTTTGTAATCAATTTGTTTAACAGATACAGTGCGTATAGTGTGTATTGTAAATGCGATTGTATGCGTGCGTGTCGCTACATAAGAGTCATTCGGAAAGCTAATTGTTCTGCCTTAACACGATTTTTTTTTTAAATAACAAGTATAGCCATCGAATTTCACACATTATTAAATTGCTTACAGATGTGATAACACGGTTATCATTTTGCCAAAGACTCATTAACTACTTTAGATTGTTATTCAACTTACGTAACACGCTAGTGAATTAAGATAACGATTAATTTGCCGGTGGTGTTTGGTTTCGCTAACAAATAAAATTGTAAGTATTTATCTACATGTGCATGTTGAGGTCGGCTGCGTCATTTTTCTTCATATTAGGAACAACAGATTTCTTTTTTTGAATAAACAGAAAATATGCTATCCACAACAAATGATGTCTTCAAACGAAAAATTTTTTCTACAAAAGTAAATATAACGGCCATTTTGTGGCACTCACCTCTTATGTTTTGTTGGTATTCCTAGTTGATTTATTAATACTTGATTGAAGATTTATTCGTTCGAAGAGCGTCTGGAAATAGATACGTGACGAGTTTATTATCATTCGTTTCCCGTCCCCTTACCTCCCTTCTCTTCCCCTTCCTGCTTCTCCCCCTCCTCCTTCCCCCCCAAATTGAAAAAGAGAGGAAAGTGTGTGTGAGTCCCAGAACAATAAGCCAGATTTGCAACTACTGTTACAAGATAGTGCGAAAGTAGAGGAAAACGAAGTTTAAAAAAAAAAAGAAAAACTGACGGAAAATTATATATGAAATGAGGTCATAGAGTGATCCATTTTAAAGTCTCTTAACTTTCGAAAAGGAGTACGAGAATGGGTAGACTTCCAATAGTGACGTATTTGTACTTTTCGATTAAAAAAAACCATATTTTTTAAGAAGTTCGTATAGCATCATCCATCACATCGTCTAAAAAAGTTCCATGCAACAATATGAGCTGGTTTGTGATTTGTTGGCGGAGTTGCAATATCTTCACCATGCATCCCACAACGAAATTTCGCATACAGTCATCTCGCATTTGAATTGCCCGAATGCACGCGGAAAAAGAAGCGTGCTTTCGATGGTGATTCTATGTGGGAATGTGCAGGTAGTGCAGGAAATCTTTTTAACGTAGGAGTGCAGGAGTGCAGTTTGTAATAATAGTGAGGGGTTTTAACGCATGCGCATCATTATTTACATAAGTGCATGTGATGTGCGCATTATTTGTTCTCGAAAACGCTCAACGAACATCACTGTTTGACGTTTTGCTTATTCATCGCATATAGACAATGTTAGAACGTACTACTTTAGATCATTATTTAACGTACGTAACACGACGCTGTTGTATTCAGATAGCAATTAATTTACCAGTGGTTCCTCGTTTTTCGTTTTAATCTTAAGCACATATAATGTTTTAATTTATTTATAGAACGAAAATGATGACCTTTGAGCGATGACGTTTGCTGGCTCTTTGAAGCGTTTCATGCATCGTATATGTATATAATATATATATATATGCACTTTTATACATATATGTGTATGTATATGAGCATATATATATACATATGTATGTAGTTCATGTTCTCTATGTTCTAAAATTTGCATATGTTTAGAGGTGAAGAGTGTGCGTCGGAAGGTGAAGAAGAAGAGTCTTTATTCAGATTATGAGAATATAGCAAACTGCAGTTTGCAGTTCAATATACACAATAGCAAGACGAAAAAGAGAGTAATGACGCACGCGAATATAGCAACAAGGTGATAAATTCATGCATTGCTTGGTGCCATTTTTGTGATCGGTTGGTCTGTCATTACTGAACGACTTTGCATGTGTGCAAATTGCGTCGTCATATCTATTGCGCGTTAGTTTTCCACAGTTTCGATGTTGTCTTCCGGCTGGCTACTAATCGTGCGGTCTCTTGCAGCGTTAAATCGATCTCGATACTGCGGGCGTGTCTTATGGCTGCCATACGCAAAAAACTGGTCATCGTTGGCGATGGTGCATGCGGTATGTTGTGTTTGCAGTTTTTTTTTAAAACTTTTATTTGCTTATGTGTAGGGGGCCTAAAGGGCTCATCTAGTCGATGACTGCGTGACTCAGCTTATAACGCACGTGATATCGCGAAATGCTTTCAGAATCGTTCCGTCCAGTTTCAGTTGTTCGGTTTTTTTTTTGTTTTTCTTTGAGTTTTCTGAGTTTGTTATCCGTCTTCCTTTATCTTGAGCTATTAGAATCTCCAGTAAAAATCCGTAAAAATCCTAAGCACTTTGGTTCTTGTATAGATTCAAATAGGAATATAATTTCAGGTAAAACGTGTCTACTAATCGTGTTCAGCAAGGATCAGTTCCCGGATGTTTATGTGCCTACTGTATTCGAGAATTATGTGGCAGATATCGAAGTTGATGGCAAACAGGTATGCTACTGTAGTGGCGCTGATCGTTCATGATCTGTAGTATGCACGCGTAAATGTTATTGACGATGGCACTTTGGATTAATGACGATGTAACGGAGCCATTGCCTCTAAGGGGCAGCGATGGCGGATTGTCGCCACAAATCTAAACAAGTGCCTCATTAAGCAATACGCATTCACGACGTCCACGTAGTTTAACAGCCTGAAGTGGAGACATATCCGGCCGTCTTCTGTTCAGTCGCCGTCCAGTTATAGTCTTTTCACGGGTGCACCGTAAACCGAACCTCGCCAGCACCCAACGCTGTAGTTTGCAAAATGAAGGGAAAGGAAAAGAGAGGACCTAATTTAAGAACGGATTCGAGGGCTTGTGCGAACTCGCTTGCAGGATGCGGTTGCATATGAAGGGATTATTATACTTTAGGGGAAGGAAGGGTGAACTGAGTGGTTTCTTGTGCGCTGAATCATTTCAGATGTTATTAAGGGAATGTTGTACTTTAGAGTTTTTCCAGATTATCAAAATGTGGTGTGACCTGAAGAAAGCTGTTAAAAGACACATGAATTTTACTTCACTACTTGAAGCCATTCCTTACGTACCCACTCTCTTGTAATACTCAATTTTTATTCTTCCCTCTTTCCCGCTTTCAAGTTCGGAATGGTTCATACGAAGGGTGCAAGAATTACATCTTCGACGCTTTTCACAGTAGCGCTATAGTGGAACAGGACTAATGTATTTGTTGTAAGCCCCATATGTGTATTGTATTTTATCGACCAATCTGCATTTCAGGGTGTATTGTTGAATTTTTCTAGGTAGAGCTTGCACTGTGGGATACGGCTGGTCAGGAGGATTACGATAGGCTGCGGCCGCTCAGCTATCCTGATACGGACGTTATCCTAATGTGCTTTAGCAGTAGAGCTTGCACTGTGGGATACGGCTGGTCAGGAGGATTACGATAGGCTGCGGCCGCTCAGCTATCCTGATACGGACGTTATCCTAATGTGCTTTAGCAGTAGAGCTTGCACTGTGGGATACGGCTGGTCAGGAGGATTACGATAGGCTGCGGCCGCTCAGCTATCCTGATACGGACGTTATCCTAATGTGCTTTAGCATCGATTCGCCTGACTCTCTCGAGAATATTCCCGAAAAGTGGACACCTGAGGTGAATTTTCATCTTATTCCTTTTTGTGCACGCCATTTCTCAGTATACGGCCAGACCAGGCTCCTCATGGTGTGATAAGTTTGTTGATAACCGTATTTCCACCTGATTACCTTAAAATTAATTAAATTACCTTAAATAAATTAAATACCTTAAAATTAAAATTAACGAACGTTACCTGAAATAAAAAGACCGTTATTATGGACTTTTTATGCTCTTTCTCATTATGTTGTATGGGATTTTTCTCGCGCCATCACCCCTCCCCCCCATCCCTTCTTTCCTCCCCAGCCACCCCAGGCCGGAATTGTGGCTCAGTCCTGGCAAACAGGGCAGAAGGAAGTAGGGGATTCGTAAGTCTCGAGGTGCTAAATTGCCGTACTGCTAATCACTGATATTCAGGTGCGCCATTTCTGTCCGAACGTGCCAATAATTCTGGTCGGTAACAAGAAAGACCTCCGGAATGATCCACAGACGGTACGTGAGTTGAACAAGATGAAGCAGGAACCAGTGCGCCCAGAGCAGGGGCGAGCCATTGCAGAGCAGATTGGAGCTTTCGCCTACTTAGAGTGCTCTGCAAAGGCAAAGGATGTAAGTTTATTGAGCTTATTCATTTCTCATTGCGTTTTTGACCCGTCGGCATACGTTCCTTTGAGATTACATTTATTTTATTTTCTCAGCAAAATGATTGGCTGAAAGATTGAGTGCAAGCAAATTTTTGATCAGATCGCACGTGCCATGTGCATATAAATTTCGCTGGAAAAAATCAGCTGTTTATTCGTTGATCTGATGGGTGTTTGCTTTTACCATTGTTTGTAGTCACCAAATTCTGCGTTGGAAAATATGAGGAAAAAGTGGGAGATTACTAATGGGAAGTGGTTGAAAAACTGTGTCAAAGACGAAACTTCATGATATTGATGCCAGTAGTATCTTTTTACGGTGGTGTTCAAAATAAGATTTTTTTTAAAATTTGTGTTGAACTTCAGCAATTTTCTAACTGACTTTCGCGCTAAAGTTTCATTTCTCATCAAACTTGCTCATTTGCTCGATAGGTGACGGCGAAATAACTCTAACACAGCATTACAATGGTTTTCAAAGCTGACATGTTGTTTTCGGATCTGACTGTTTTTTTTGTTGGGTCGAATGTATTCATACTTGAGGGTATTCGAGAGGTGTTTGAGAAGGCAACACAGGCGGCACTGCAGCAGAAGAAAAAGAAGAAGAGCAAATGCGATATCTTGTGAGCTCGAACTCAAGTTGCTCGAGGTGTTGCGGCTGGCGGCCTTCTCAGAGCACGTGCCCATTCATTAATCTTCACATCATTTCGCTGCATCTTCGTGTGTTCATCATCATTTTTAATTTGTCTCTTTTGTTTATGTTGCGCTACTTGGAACTGAATTAATATATGAAATAATAAATAAAGCTGGAACTTATTTGGTTTCGTGTGGATGGTGTAGTACCTCTGTTGTGTGTTTGCAAAGAAGGATAGCGAGGAATGCCGGATGAAAGATTTGAGCAACGATCTGGCGACTCACAATGACTTTGAGGTGAACGATGGGCAGAGGAGGCGATGTGGTTGACGTGGTTGATTGTATACTCTGCAGATCGGTGTAAGCTGCGTGCGGGAGATATATGCGTATATCAGGAGTGAGAAGTGCGGAATCATAAATACGATCAGATAATAGTGTTTATTGTTTGCGGCTGTATACCGAAATCTTTTGGTTTGATTGGGTCAGTTTTTTTTTTGAGTTAAAATTAAGCCACCCGCAGATCGTTTCTTTCAAAATCTGAAGGTAAGTTGGCAGCAGCGGTGGCATTTTCTTGACATGCGACGGTTTGGTTTCTGAGTGGTTTCATTGCTTCATGCATGGCTTTCGATGAAGAAATTGCTTTGTTCATATCTGCGGAAAGGTCTAACTGCATGGAATGATTTTTGTTTGGAACGACGCAAACAGCAAATAGCTGAAAACGTTTATGAAAGCAACACGAGAACAAATAACTCACACTGGCCGAACAGATACGTCAAGTCAACTGCGTCTCCATCATATGTGAGGTATCGAGAGTTCTGGCTGGGTTCTGGCTGAGAGTTCTTTTTTAAACAAGAATGTTTTTTCAGGCTACGTTGTCATCGTGCAGCGCTATTCAAATCACAAAGGGATGCAAAGGAATCACAAATGCGATCAAATATCTGATGGCGGAAGCGAAATAGGCCATAAGAGCAATGAACATAATTATCGATGGCAAGATCGCTAATACCAATGACACTTCCGAACGGAGGTCATGACGCTTATGTAAGTGCATCATTTTACGAGGGAATTCGGACGAAATTGGGTTCGATTTAGCAGCAAACATAAGGAGGGCATATTTTAGTGCAAAATGCCTAAGCAACATGATGCCAAAGATCTTTTTCATGGAAGTGAAATATATCGGACGCAACATTATGCAGGTTTTTTGGCTTCTTGGCTTCGTCCGAAAAACAAAACAAATAAGGTGACCTATTTGATGGTCTGAATAATAAGCCGAGAAACTGACACAAAACGCTGCATATGTAGTTCGTTCACTTACAAATCAAACCAGACGCAACATTATTTAGGAGAGTTTTGACTGGATCTGATACACTTTCACGAGTCGCTCACGTTTTCATTTTTCTGTTTTCATTTTTCTAATCTTACGAACCGCTCATGAATGAAAACTTTCAAATTTTATTGTACCCGATCGCTCGTATAAATCTTCAGTTAGCTACGCTCTCCAAGCGATCGTAAAGTGCACCAAAAGACTTTTTTCCTTTTAGGAATCTAACTCCTTTTGGAGCCAATGAATGAAACTTGAGGAAGGAGGCGACTTTGGAATATGGATCATACGTATCGAATTTCATATGAAATTTCAAATATCTTTGAGTTTGAACGATCGGGCAACGGACACGAAGGCAGACGCAGACGTGCGCGCACATATGGAAGGTCGCTATAAAACGCTGGGCAACTTGCAACTTTACCAAAGCGCATAAAAGATGCTATTCAGACAATCGAACACAACGAACATATGCAAATTTCTCAAGTCAAGCTATAAGATCGGAAAAAACAAATTGACAGTGAGTGAAACGACCGGTTTTGTTATGTGCATTGTAGATAGGGGATGGTTTGTGCCATCGATGGTGTTGCTATTGATTTGTGGTTAGTTAATTTACGCTTAGCGATATTTCCGTTATCGAGTCATTTTGTATCATGGATTGTTCAATATCACAGCGCCTATGGATCAGATGGTGGACTCGAAAACTGATCATTTCTCTCCGCACATTCCGTTGCTCAAATAAGGTTTTAGCAAAGGATAGCTTATGCCAGAGTTGCGACGAAATGTTCCCACGTCCAGCCATATACGATATGTCATCCTGATCGTAAAAGTTCTCTTTAAAAACGATATAGTTTATTCAAGCAAGTTTACTGAAAATTTTTATCTGTTTGACTGTATTGTAAAATAATGGCACGGCAGAAGCGAGAAGAAGAAGAAAGAATTGAAGATCATTACGAAAACGAGGCTAGAAAATGGTTATGATGTTTCAGATGGATGGTGTTTACATCAATTTTCAAGGCTTAATGCTAATGACTTAGCGGATTTAGCACAAACTTGTGGTACGTCGTTGATCAGTGAGAAAAATAGTCGAGCCTATAAAATTTTTAATGGCCAGACCGCTAAACAAGGTCAATTTCCATGGGCGTTGAAACTCATGCGACAAGACAATGGTTAGTACATTTAGGTGGCCTTGTGCAAAACACTAAAATGTTCGTGGCGTTTATATTTCTATTTATCATCATCGCATCGGCTCAATTCAACGCTTAGAGATTGATCGGAAAGGAAGTTAATTAATTTTATACATAAGATTATGTCAACAATGCGCTCATATTCCGGCGCATTTGTTCAAAGGGGAGCATTTGATTCGTGAAAACTATAGGGTGCGGTTGCTTTCGTTGAATGTTTTTGAACTGGTCAAATATTTGATCAACTCATCAAGTTCTTTCTGAGGCTAACACGGCACTTATTTCGTGGAAAACGCTTATATGAGATTATGAGATTTTAAGTGCTTTTAAGCTTATTAGGGGGACGTACTCTTCATCGATCTTACGACTCTGCCCTTGGTTTCATTTTCACGCAGTACTTCTTGTAAAAGTGCATAGTTCAGAATTGCTCTAAGTGATAACAAAATGGATGGTAGAAGCACAGGACAAAACAAAATCCAGTAACGCTCCTTTGTTACGCTCTAAAAATATTTATTTTTACAAATCGTTCACCAAAATTTACTTTCGCAAATGCCCCGAAATAATTAGTGGACAAGGGAAACGAATTAAGTCGGCATCTCCCTTCTGTATTCATCGATTATCTCAATGCGATTTGGGAAACATTCTCCTCCAATGAATGAAACGTATTTTTTTATCGCATCGACCGTATTCTTGACTACAGAGAGCTTTGAGGATACTCAATTGGGTTCGGTCACTACTGTACCCTGGAAAGACGACAATTATTGCGACGCTTTTCAGATGATACGGTAGCTTCATGTACTGCCGAATTGATTTCGAGATGGCATATCGTCACGGCAGCTCACTGTTTGAAGTTGGCTCGAAAGTAAGTTGAATGGATATTTTTGAATTTTAAATGAACTTTCTTAAAATAATTTACTAGGCTTTATATGCAGGGCTTTCAGTCTGCTATAATCCTCGCAATATAATGAGACAAGGAGAGAAATGCTCGCCTATAGGCATCTAAATATAGTTTTCTTCTATCTGCTAGTGTCCTATTTTTTTGCTGTGAAAGTGGAATTGAAAAGAGCATGCTAGAGCCTGACAACAAAATTTTCGAGTTTGACAGCAAAAAGGAACTGAAGTTTTGCTGAGAGCAATCAATATGCTCAGCTTATGCATAGCTTGTGAACTATGGCATTCAGCTCACTCCTATCATTTGGTACATGCATAATTTCGACAAATTTTTACCTGAAACCAATTAATTCTAGCGATCATCGGAAAAGAACTGTTCAGAATGAGTCATACGCACAATTTTAAATCATATATGCTCGATCCTATAAAAGATATCTGTGAACAATTGACGCGATTAGACCGGTCAATGTTTTTGTGAAAAAATAAATTGTTACGAATCAGGAAGTGTTTCGAGCTAATGGTTTGGTACCTGGATGATAGTGGTTAAGAAAATAGATGATTTGTTATTGAATAAGTAAATAAGCCGTATGCTATCCGCTAAAGTAGCATCGGATAGTCCAGAAAAAATAATGCTGACTGCGCTTTCAGTATCAGAAGATCGGATTGCCGAAAGATTACTGTGTTGGGAGGTTCATCATGTGTTTATACGGCCACATATGGAACTGAACGGGTAAGTTTGTATGCCATCCATCTTAACAATGATGCGCACTGTTCACTTTTCGCTACTTGTCAACTATACGATATCTCGTTGTTTACAGACTTCAGTGTAACAGTGTTCATCACGTCTACGAAGTGTCCTCATGTACACACCGATGCATCAGCTTAGCTGTTAGGGAAAGCAAAAACATAGCCTCTACGATACACGTGTAACGGCCAACAGTATTGCAGAAACTAATTCAGATATTTAATTTTAATCGTATATGGGAAAATCCCTTCTCTCCGCATTTTGATGATTTTACCAGCTCATTACTTTTTGAGCAAAACTTGCAGATCATTAATTCTTGAATCTATCGGGCAACATCTTTCGAATAGGAGCTAAAAGGTCTTTAACAACGAGAGCAGAACACAAAGCACAGCTCTTACGGATCCGCAGCGTACATTTGCATGTTAAATGCTCAAAAGTTATCGGAAATCTTTTATGTTCAACGATATCTTCGTTTATAAATTTGATCTCTTCTATGTGGTTGTGCAGAAGAATTTGAATTCCTTCCGGTGCATGTTAAGCTGTTGTTTGCCTGTCACACCTTCAGAATCTTAGAACCCTCCTTATCCTGACGTAGGATGAGGATACCCACCACCTATGACTAAATTACACCTTTTCGGTCGCCGGGTAATTGTAACCTCCTCTTCCCATCCCCCCTCTCCCCTACTCCTACTTTGGAGTGGACTGTTATGACCGGATAAGCTCAGGTGCACATATGAACATATTTTCTCAAAAAAATTTTTTTCTTGCTGAGGACTAATCCGTCACCGTTAGCTAATACTGTTCAAGGCCAGTTTGCTGTTTTTGCATTTACATTCACCTTCAATGTTAACAATAGTCTGTGCTAAACATTGTATGTCGCATACACCTCACATCGTCGGTCTTTTTTTGGACGGATTTATTTTCCGCTTTATTTCTAAAAGCATTTTCACAATGGTATATTTGCTACTGAAACAATGATTTTAGATAATGTAGCGTTGAGCTTTTGAGTCGAGTGCTGTTGTACTGATTTTTTAGCACAGTTTTCCTGCTTGAACGATCAAGCACTTCTGCAATATTCGGTAGCCATTAGTCATGTATGCGAATAAACAAATCCGGAATGCAAATTGTTGGTTGCAGCAATGTGACGAAAGAGTGAGCAAGGAGCCGCGCTTTTTAAAATTGAAATCAGCAATTATGCCTGAAAGTTCGGCTACTTTCGTTAAAACAGTGGGCAGCAACAACAGTTATGGGGAAGAAGGGCATGCGGACAAGTGTTTTGGAAGAGCGGCTATTCCAAAGAAATCAGCAGAACTGGAATTTCTAGGAAAAGAGTCGTCTGTGTCTTGATCATGTTTTAAAGCCTAAGAACGACAGCATAAGCATAGGTCTGCTAAATCATAGCCGATAATCCTCTTTGTCTTCAGCTCCAGATCTGTACGCTTTTGAATATGCCTAAAAGTTGTGTAGCATCTAAATGAGAGTAAGCCGAACAAGTAAAGGGGTCATAGAAAGTCGAAAACATTAGACGAGCGCCGTATATTCATGCATATGGCATATGAGCGTCTAATTGGTGCATGCATGCATCACGCATGAAATACGCTCGTTAAGTGTTCTTGTGTTTTCGATTTGCTACGATCTCAGTTGTCAGTTGTCTTTGCAAACGCCTGTGAAATAGGAACTTTTCTTTGCCTACGTAATATATTGCTTGCGTCAGTATCACTAATTTGACGTTTAAAAAAATAAGAGTTCGTTTGGTTTTGAAAGAAAAACACACAACTTTATTCGTTGTTTTCAGGGTGTCTTTAAGAAAATGAAGTCAAACAGCGATAACAATACTTCCGAAGCGGAGATACCATTCAGCGATATCGCGATTCTTGAACTAAGAAAGCCGATCGATTTAGGCGACAAAGATTTACGACCCATATGTTTACCTAATCCGTTGAAATCCTATCCTAAACATTTTATCGAATTCGGTTTTGGTTATACGAGTAAGTGAACGAACTATAGATGGTCATTTCAGTTTTATTACTTCATCGTTTATCATTTCTCGCTAGAGCGCTTATCATGCATGAATGCTTGAATCTCAGAGATCCGTATCGATTATCAAAGGCCCATAATATTTCGGCCATCAAGCAACCTACTCAGAAAAGTTTTGTCGAAATATTATAACTGTATGCATGAAAACTGAATTTGAAATTTCTACTTTCGAAGTACAAAAAACACTGAAGTACAAAGAAGCACACTGAACTGAACTTAGTGAAGGATACGTTTGGAGAGAATGAGAAAAAGGAAAGAAAGGAACGAGAAAGAAAAGAAGAAAAATCACTATGTGAAACTATTATTACTTTCGTTATATGTTTTTATTGTTTTTGCACGGTTTTTGTACGAAATTATTTGCGTATTTTACACAACAAGAAATACTAACAATTGTCTATCGTATAGAAGCAATTGAAAATCACTCAAAATATCTGTTTCTCGAATATATAAGCGAGGGGTTTGTGCGAATAAGAAGAAAGTTATTTAGTAATTCCTTAATATGCCCACTTATTTCATCGGTGAGATTGCGTTGTTTATCAGATTTGATTCTGTCATCTTATAAGTCCGTATCATGTTCATCACCGTTGATCACAAGGCATTAAAGTTGTGCATGTGGTCAACGACTGCTCAAGTACGTTCAATGCGATTCATATCACGATAACGGCTGTTTATAAAATCGTTTTTTATCGTTTTCGGCTATGCAGTCAAATTACTTGTATCGGATTTTTCTATCTCATGCTAGAAATGGTCGCCTTTCGCTGAGAATAACTCTTTGAGAATTTTTTTTTTCAATCATCTTTGAGAATATTCAGAGAAAATTTCGCTGAGAATAATCTTCGCTGAGAACATCGTTGTTCAACTAATTTCGCAATTAAATCCGACCGTATTGCTTGCAATTTACCCAAAAATCATTTCTGCTTATTTAAATTTTACATTATTTTGTCTCAAAAGACACGCTGTGTTGCTTGCCCATTCTTTTTCCCACTGTACGTTCCTTGGGCAACTTTCATAAACAACTTCGTAGGTCTTCTAATTTCTCCGAAGGCTATACGATCGAGTTGTAATTTTTGCGCATTCTACTTTCTGCTATCTTAATTGCTTAATTAATATTTAATTAAGCAATTAAAAATATTTCTAAAGGAATTCGCATTGAAAATGATAAGCCGACAAGTTAGCAAACGTGAAACAGCATTCATTACGAAGCAAGCAAATGTTTACATTTAAAACTTAAATACTTCTTTTCATAATGGTTGACATGAAATGTCGGTAATTGCAAATGCAACTAGCAGCTACCTTGTCGCCTATGTAAGATTTATGCATAACAATTACACTGTAAAATCCATTATGCATGATCTCATTTGTTGGCGACGCTGATATTATAGTAAATTGTGCTATAAGCAGAAATGCTTCTTAAACATCCTTCAGTATTCTCGGTAAGCTTATTTTAAAAGCCCAGTGTTCTTTTATCAACAGTAGTTGTAGATGTTGAAGAATGGCAAAGAGGAGACGTGGGCAATATGCAATTGAAATGGTTTACAACAGAAATCGATAGCTTCTGTAATCGGAGTCGCAAATTTACCTATCTAAATTTGGATTGCAATCGAACGATCTTCTCTTTTCGTGATACTATTGGCTCAGAGATTGGTGTATGCAAGGTTTAACTCCATTTCTTAAATTCAGCAGATTTCCACAGTCTATTAAGCTATCACCTTGATCACCTTGATCCGACTCGCCCTCGGATTAAGCTATAGATTTATTATTTAAACGAGGTGACAGTCATTGTAGCAAAACTCACAAATTTTTCGGTAAAGCCTAATTGAAATTTTACACTCAACTGCATTGTTTAACTGGAAAGAATATGCAATTAGAGAATATTAACGCTCAAATAGCTTAAAATCTCTATTGCGAAAGCAAAGTTTTGTAGATTTGAACAGTATTTCAGTTGATGTTTTTGACTTGTCACAAGTATAAAAATCAAACGTTTTAAAAGAGAGATTTCCATTCGACTCTTGAAGAATAAACCTTGAGAGTATCAATGAATTTATCGGAACCTTCCAATTACTCATTAAATTTTAGCGATTCTTTAATTGCTCATTAATAGTTGATTATTTGTTTTCTTTTAGGGTGATAGTGGCGGTGGATTGTCATCAGTGGTCAACGGAAGGCACACTCTTTTTGGTGTACTCTCACTTGCTAATAAAAGATGCAATGAACCGGTTACCGATTTCATAACATAATTAGTTATCACATTTTTCTTTTGAAAATTGAAGTTTATAGCGCTATTATAGAAGCGCTGTTAAATTTTCAATCCTGAGGCAATTATACGAACAACTTTGATCGCATCCTTTCATCACCAAAGCTACGGTATTCATTCAACAAGTCCATATATTCTTCTTTATATTGAAATTGTACTGCAATGACGGCAGTTGTCGTTCGTCATTTCTGTTTTTGCGGTATTTCACGTCTGCGATATGCGCCTTCTGTTGATCTGAGATTTCATGATGTAGTTGAAGGTGGAGGGAGACTGGCTTACCGAACATGAAAAAGGAAAAAGAAAGTTCATGAGCTCTTGAACTGTCTCTTCGGATGCGACCTCTTCCAGCAGCCGCGTGAGGTGACGATAACAAAAGCTGCAAATTATTTTAGCGCTTCATCCCTCTATAGATCTCTTATTCCTCATCGTTCACCTATATCAGTTTTAGCCGAACTTCGAAATCTTCACATCAACAACGGCATATCATGATTTTATTTGTTACTATACGGGTGTGTGTCCAATGGGCTTCAATCGATATGTTGATCATGCGTACGCACGACATCCAGAAAGTGTTATATCTGACAGTAGTGATGCGGAGATGTTCGTAACAATCGCAAGTAAGTATTAAGTACGAATTGAAATAATGTTTAAAATGTTTTTCTTTCCCCCTGCTTAAAAATATTATCGATGGCCGTTCTTACGCATGTTTCTTTAAACATCGATGTCGCAAAACGATTAGCATGAACTCTTTTGCTTAAAGTTCGTTTGATTGGTTTAGTTTCCTTAGCCGATCGATATATGCGAAAAAAAAAGTGTTTTTGAAATTGCATTAGAAGATAAACTTGTCACTATTTGTTGGGGTGTTCCCATCATAAAGTATGCTTTAAAGAGCTTTCTGAATTTTAGCTTTGCATGATGAAAATAAAAACTCACGAATGGTTGCCATATTCTGGATTGCCAGACCGGTCGGTCATTCTTATGTGGTACGCTTTTTCGGATAATATGCATACAAGAGAACCAAAAACGATATTAGAGAGTGTTTGTTTTCTGTGCGGAAGCATTATGGTCAATAAGCAGCCATTTTTCTGGATTTTAATTTTAAAAATACAACTTATTGGGATACTCTGCAAGAAACTTCTGTTTTCGTCTATAATTTGCGTCAACAACTCTTATCCTTCTTGAAAAGCGTAATCCTGATTCATAGCGAGATTTGTTGCCAAACGAAGCGCCATAAACATCGGTTTATTGCTTCCTTTGTTAAACATATTCGCGTTAATCATAGTTTTATGATTACTTCTTTAAACGTTACTTTATAGAAAATCGACAAAGTTCAGTGCGACAGACAATGCAATTATGGTGTTTACTTGTATGTCAAATGCTAATCACGCGAGCATTACGATACTTATAAGTGCACAAAATGATTAAAAGAAAATGCTATTTGTTAGAAAAAAAAAGAAAGAAAAATCAAGTAGATTGGTTGCATAAATTTCTTTTTCGGTATAAAGCTGATGGCCGTGTTTTGCGACTTTTTGTTAATTCTTAAGCGTTGTCTTTTCTTCAATATGCAATCCTCTTAGTGTCAAGCAAGTCTCTTTAAGTCGTCTTTTTTTCTTCGAGAATTATAAGAAAGATGGATGGTTTATTTTTGAAATTTGTGCTAAATATAGCATTAAGTGCTGTAACGAGTCGAAAACATAAGACGCGCATTCTATACGATAGTTTATACGGCACCCCCGTCTTACGCTATCGCTGATTTCCGTGTGTGCCTCATGCATGAGCACAACACGCTTGTCCTACGTTCTCGTGTTATTACGGTTCCTTTTTTTGCACTGTTCCTCATGTTTTATTCAACGCTATATGCTAAGCTATACTATTTCGATTATCGAAGTGTTTATTATTTGTTTTACAATAAAAATCTTACAAGTTAATGGTATTAACAAACAACTTTCACGGTTTTGATAGCAGTTTTCTGTTCCGAATTGCTGATGAATATCCATCCAGTTGGAGTTTAAGGACGAACTTACTCGTTCTCATTCTAAAGTTACAGTAAAACCGCGCCACCTTGATTGTAAAGCAACCAGCGATTACATCAAAGTATGCCAAGTACATATTCGTCCTGCATAGCAAACAATTCTCGAACATCGGGATTGGCCGATGAACGGAATCGCCAAAGCGCATACGGCATCAGTCCTCCGGCACACGTTCCCACTTGCTTTATGAATATTAAAAATTTTGCTTAGTTGATCCTGATAATCCTCAAATGATGAAGTATGACTTCTACTTCTATGCGCTTTCGAAATACAAACAAATTTTAGAAAGCACATTATGGCAAAGTCGGTCGCCTCCATACGTATGTAAATTGAGGTGTATCTGTTTGCCCTCTGGCAGTTTCAGTTCAAGAATCACTGCGGCTAAAGTTATGGAACTTGATGCCTACAATCTGCACCCTAAGATGACCTCCTGTACGAGATTTCAAAGCGTTTCATTACTCCCGTGAAGATATGAGAATTTAAAAATGTCAGAAATTTGTATGTATATTGATCGGTCAGACCACATTTTCATGGGTGGAAAGGCAGAAAAACGAAATTTTGCGCTTTTTATATTTGCATTTGCAAAGCACATAATGATCGCGTTGTCAATGCAGTCGTCTATGCACCTGTACCCGCTGTCTGGTTATTTCAACTAAGAAAATGATGGGCGCAAGAGGTGGGGAGCATAATACCTATAATCTGCACCCTAGGATGATCTCCTGTACGAGATTTCAAAGCGATTCATCACTCCAGAAAGGTTATGAGAATTTAAAAATGCCAAAAATTTGTGTGTATTGTAATCGGTTGGGCTGCATTTCCATGGGTGGAAAGGCAGAAAAACGAAATTTTCAATGTAAGATTTGGATGAACGGCGGGATCAGAAGCAAATATTGATTTTTGCTACTCGCAAACATTATTTGGAAGCGGTTCGTATGGTTCATTAAGTTGCCGCTTGATCTCTGTGCAGCAGCATCTGAGTTTTACTTCGATGAGATAAAGGTTTTAAAATCACTTCGTAAGCCTCCTTCCTTTTTACGCTCTTCCTCACATTCCTTAAAGAAAATCCATTTCTGCCGTTTCAATGAGTTGTCTCACAGCAGCGAGTTTATCTTCTTAATGGAGAGGACGAAAGAAATGACCTTCACGGATGATCTCACCTTTTGATTTGCTTTTTTTCAACCAACTTTCGGCTCGTCTAAAAAACGAAAAGATTGTTTGGAGAAATTGCATTGCACAGTTGTCAGTGGCGTCGGTGCAATAGATGCTGGGACTTCGAAAATGGAAGCTTTTAAGCCAATGTGATCACATCAGTTTTCCCAGTCATCAACTTCTGATCGAGAGTGAAGAATGGTGAAAATCTGCATGAGAATATATCGCTGACTGGAGAAAAATCGGGAGAAGGTAAAACGATTTTATGAAAGTGATGCACCGTAAAACATCCCCACCCTGTATCCCGCTGGCTGCTGAGGAAAGGACGGTAGGTTCTGCCAGTGTAGGAAGGGTGTTTGTGGATTGTTGGATTAAGAAAGGCGACGGTTTAGCAAAGGGAGTGGTGTCGGCTGAGCTAAAGGAGGACGGAGGTTGGGCCAAGGAAGGGTGCTTGGGACAAGAGGCATTGGGGGAGATAAGAAGATGAGTGGATGCGTCAAAGGAGGCCATGGGAGGACATAAGTTAGGCCAGGAGAGTGGCGGTAAGTTAGATCAAGGCGGGTGCTAGTTTGGGCTAAGGGTGGCAGTGGGCTCAGTCAAGGGGTTCGTGACCGCGCCATGAGAGGTCGTAACTTACGCGAGGAGGAGGGCAGTAGGCTTTGCGGAGAAAGGCGGTACGTTGGCACGAGGGTTAAGGGGAGAGCGGAAGGGCAACTGATAGGGGCGAAGGGCGGACTGTTGGTCAGATCAAGGTGGGGGAGGGGTTGGTGGGCCAAGAGGGAAGACCGTCGGTTGAGCGAGGGCGGCTATAAGGTTGGGCAAAAGGACGGGTGCCCGGTTAGGCCAAGAGCGAGGCGTGCGTAGTTCAGCCAAGGAGGTCGAGTGGTTAGGCGAAGGATGGTGAGTGGTTGGCGAAGGAAGACCGGCGCTTGGGCCAAGGTGGGCGGTTGCTCGAGCTGAGGACATGTGAGGTTTTTGTGGGACCAGCATGAAACGCTGTGGAAGAATCTGTCAAGAGTCTATAATCTTTCACCAGCCATCTCAGCAATCAACTTCCTCCCGCCTTTCCCCTTTTGCCCAACCTATCGCCGCCCTTTTGGCCCAATCAACCGCCCCTCCGCCTTCATCCGATCTACCTTCTTTCCCGGGCCGAACCTACCGTGCCTCTCTCGGCCCAATTTACCGCCCTTTCCGTCTTGGCCTATCTGCTGCATTACCTCCACCCCTCGCTCGATCACGCACTCCCCTATCCTCCAACTTCCTCCCGCCTTTCCCCTTTTGCCCAACCTATCGCCGCCCTTTTGGCCCAATCAACCGCCCCTCCGCCTTCATCCGATCTACCTTCTTTCCCGGGCCGAACCTACCGTGCCTCTCTCGGCCCAATTTACCGCCCTTTCCGTCTTGGCCTATCTGCTGCATTACCTCCGCCCCTCGCTCGATCACGCACTCCCCTATCCTCCATCCGTTACTGGCCTACGCACCCAAGTTACCCAACTCCCACTTCTCGCCTTGTCCTCTTACTCCCCACTTCATAATATACCACAAGCGCTTGCGATGGAGACTGCCGATTAAGCGGAATTATAAAGGACGTGTGCTTTCACGGCCCACGTTTTGCGCCAAATCACGTTTCAGTCCAAGAAGACGCCACAGTGTGAATCACGGACCGAATGTGGAGGGCGCGGACTCCGTCCTAACGTATTTGGATCCTTTTCATCGGTACATGAGGTGTTCATCTGCGTGTATCCATCCTGATCTGATCTACCCTTCAAAATTAACCGCTTTTGATTAGCCTCAGGCGGAAGAAATGCGTCTCCTCGTAAAAAAAAAGTTTCTTATTACCAACGTGGAGTTCTATGGAGAAGCTTTAAACGTCTTCGTCTTTGTCTGTACGACGCGCTTTTGGATTGCCGTAACAGCCAAGAGATCATTTGCTTTGAGGCAGAGAAGCTTTTGTAAAAGAAGCTTTTTCCTTACGTAAGGCTTTTGTAAAACCGTTCCGTAAACGACCTGGGAGGATCTTTCAAGATTTTTTGACTTGTTTTCCTTTGCATACTGTTATGTCAACTACCTATGCAAGTAGTTCTCCTGGCAATTAGTTCAACTTCATTCTGGTCAAAGAACAGCCCGACCTTTGAAAACGATACCTTATAAAGAACGGGCTTAAACGGTGCCTTACACCCCGCAAGTAGCCGATTATTCCCTCTACAGACATCGCCGCATCAGTCGACCGAAGTAGTTCTTCATATGTGACAAAATAAAATGTTAGAGTCGGTAGAGTATGAGGGTGGGAGAAGGGTTTGCGATGCATCAATTTTACAAAGTTAATTATACTATAAAACTTTGTAAGTTTTATAGTATAACTTATCTTGACTTTTTCTAACTTATCTTGACTTTTTCTAACTTATCTTGACTTTTCTCGTCAACGATGGTTTTCATGAAAAATTTCATTTTTTTTTGCCTAACGAGAAATTGACAGCTACGAAGATTGATATGATTACTTTTGTCTAAAAGACTCCATTCTTAGAGTTCCAGTATGTTACATTATTGCAATGGCGTCGCTGGCGAGGACGCAGTGCATTTTCTCCAAACAATCTCCTCATTTTTTAAGGAGCCGAAAATTGATTGAAAAAAAGACAAATCAAAAGGCGAGATCATCCGTGAAGGTCACTTCGCTCGTCGTTTCCATTTGTGAAGATAAACTCTCTGTCGTGATACAACTCTTCGTAACGGCAGAATTGAATTTTTTTTGGAGAAGGTGAGGAGGAATGCAAAAAGGAAGGAGGCTTATGAAGTGCTTTTAAAGTGTTTATTTCATCGAAGTAAAAGTCAAATGCTACTGCATGGAGAGCAAGAGGCTATTTCATGAACTATACGAACCGTTTCCAAATATGTTTGCGAGTAATGAAAATCCATATTTGCCTTTGATCCGACCTTTCATACAAATCTTACATTGAAAATTTCGTTTTTCTGCCTTTCCACCCATGGAAATGCAGCCCAACCGATTACAATACACACAAATTTTTGGCATTTTTAAATTCTCATAACCTTTCTGGAGTGATGAATCGCTTTGAAATCTCGTACAGGAGATCATCCTAGGGTGCAGATTATAGGTATTATGCTCCCCACCTCTTGCGCCCATCATTTTCTTAGTTGAAATAACCAGACAGCGGGTACAGGTGCATAGACGACTGCATTGACAACGCGATCATTATGTGCTTTGCAAATGCAAATATAAAAAGCGCATAAAAGTGAAGTTTTACTGAAACATTTAAGGACGTTCATGACCAAACAAGCAAAATTCCTAATATTCTCAAAAGAAGTCGAAATTTTACAAAATCATTTCACTTAGTTTTTTATTTTTTTCCGGGTCAACGGTGTTTTCTGTTGGAAATTATGTTCGGTATAGGTAACCGTGAAGTTAGGCAAACGGAAACGGCGGTTGTACCAAACGGCGATATTCAACCGTTGCAGTCTTTACGCCGCTCAATCCGATCAACCCTTTGTTTCCTCTGTGTAAATGTAAAGCAAGCGATCGCCTAGCCACGACATCAAATGCCAACGATCATCGCTGAACATGTTCGATGCACGAACAGTGCAATTACTTTAGAAGTAGGAAGAACGTTCCCCTTTGCTAACGTTAAGATTGCGCTTCTAGTAACCGAAGAAGAGCGAAAATATTTGGTTAAAACGAAATTCGTAAGAAACGGAGAAAGGAGAAGACGGTGAAAGAAACAATCTTAACGAAGTGAAGGGAAGAAACAACTAGCAAGAGAGCCCAAACCGACCATACCTTCATTTCTCGTGGCCTACACCATTTCTCCATTTCTGTCGCACCATCTCTCGGCTATCGAGGGCGCAGCATATCTCTTACAACTTGCACAAATAGGTTTACTTTATTGACAACTTATTACATATTGACGATACACGCGTAATATGGAGATGATTTGCAATTCCTTCATCGAGGTTTACCTACCAACAAAATTTGGCCGAAGTGTCAGTTCCAATTGTCACGACCTCTCCTCGTTAAGCAATTGCGTCGAATGAGTTCGGAAGCTGTAGAGATAGGTAATGTTAACATATGAGCCAAATGTTTGCTATCTTGACTGAATAGAAGCTTCGAAGCTTCGGCTTTGCTGAGCTTGATCTATTTCGCGAAAGTATGGAGCTTTCGAGGGGGGGGGGGGGGAAAGAAGGAGAGATTGAAGTTGCAAGTGCTTTGTGACTCTCTTCGTTTGCGAATGTGAAGTCCTTCACGCTTCCTGAAGAGCGAACGTGTATCAAGCAAGCAATGAAAATGGCCTTCACGGTCATTTTTTGCTTCGCTGAATGATGCGCGGAGATGCCGATATGATTCTCTCATCAAAAACAAAACCGGCTTCCGCATGGCTCCGACGTTATCGACCATTTAGTGTGCACACCATTATTTGAAAGGTCAATTTATTGCTCTTATAATTCAGGCGAAAAAAATGCCTTGGTGACATCACAGTGAGCTCTGAATCCCTAATAATCTCGGGATTGCAAAACAGTCACATGGAGATTTCATGGAAATTTCGATTACGTCGACCCTCTAAGGGCAGCTGCTACAAGCATTGGCCAGGTGTTAATGGAAGAACTAATCGTTAAATGTAAACCATTGCCCAGCTGCTTCAAATGTATTTCGTAACAGCAAACTGCTGACGTCGTAATAACTTCAAAAGTGGAAGCAAACCTCATTATATCCGTAAACCTCATTTTTGACGACTGCTATTAGCTATTTGTAAGGATGCTAACGCCATCGAAATGCTGGTAACACGGAAATTCAGGAAGCATGTGTTCATGCGTGCTTATCGAATAAAGCTTGCATCGATAGCCAGAACTTATTACGCTCTAGCTCAAAATGCTCTCAGCCTATACTTTTTGACGTTCTTTACAATATTCAGTTTGGATTTTGTGAAAACTATAAAGGAACCGAAGGGGCTGAGTAGCGATATCATAGCACTTCAATTCCATTCTCTTTCCATGGCCCTAATTACTTTGGGAAGGAAACAAATGTAGAGAAGTGCAAGCTCTACTGATGCTTTCGAATCATGCGGGACGAACCAACTAAGAAAACGCATTTGAAAGCGCCCATATAGCGGAAAATCACTTATTGCGTTACTTTGAACATTGGAAAATCTATTCAAAAATGACATATTTAGATCTCCTTAAGTATCAAAATATGCAGCAAATCCAACTGCAAATTGACAATACTCAAGCGTTAAAGCAGTGCATAACAGAGGCAAATTTATTCGATTAGCGTGGCGGTTACTATGGACATTTAATGTTGCTATACGAAGTTACTGCAGGCGATCAGCTGTTCTGCTCTCGTCGGCGTTTCTGTTGATTGTTGTCTGTGTTGGCAAAAAAGGAGAGACATCAAGTGCTCTATCTTATAGAGGAACATAAGGAGTACAATTAGGAAAAAAAATGCAGAACGAAAGTGGAGAGAAACAAAGAAAAAACTGTGTACATTTCGTACAGGCTTGATGTGAGGCACCATGGAAAACATGCCCAGGAGAGATCATATGGCCTTCATGAATATGCATATTTTCGCGTCGTTCAATGTCTGCTAAATTTGTTATCGTTGTGTATAACCGTCAGTGACAAAAAGTTTCATTTGACTTTGTAGTTAATGATACTGACTACAAAAGTTTTCTCAATAATATGTAATTTCTATATTTATTTTTGAAAGATGGCAAACGTTAGAAGTAAATATTGTTGCTTGGAAGCTTGGAACCTTAACTAAGAGTTTGGATGGACCTAAGTACCAATGACAGCCGCATGTGCTCCTAGATATTCGCATAATTCATATTTTCCTTACCATTACTGAGCACCTTCCGTTCCTACAAAAATATTCAGCACAATTGCAGTGATTTTTTTTTCTTGTTTGGGATAGTAAGCTGAGCATAGGTTCAGTTTGCAGGCAGAATTCGTGAACAATGTTTTTTATGCGAGGCCGTGAACTTTTATAAAACATAACATACCGATCTTATATGCATTCGAACATACCGAAATATGTGAGCACTTGTCAGAACCAGTCAGGTTGCATTTTATATTGGTCAATTGGCAGAACAAGTGGCAATTGAACCAGCGTCAGAGGGTGCAAATAACTATATGCGCTTTGATAAATTCATCTATAGGGTCTACCGGTTTTGTATACAGGTAATAATGAATAGAATAGGCCGAATTACCTAAGCTTGTTTTATTTTGAAAAAAAAGACCATATTACTCATATTTTAAATAATTTTCCAACTCCGGGATCCTACAGGCGCTAGGAAAAAGTAGTCCGACCGGCGGTAAAGGCGTACAAAATTTAAGGCACACTTTGATGTCTGGAATTATCGTCGAGGTCGGCAATTGCATAAAAATTAGATATGTGGCATTACTCAGCGATGTAGATCAGGCTAACTTAACTTCATCGCAGTTACTCCAATGCTTCTCGAATTGGAATTTCCGGATATGCCCATGTACTGACTGGTCCATCTATATGCAAACAGACACGATGCAACTGCAAAGCGCCTCTTACGAATGCAAATTTGCCGAAGAACTTAAGGAAGAATTTTGTGGAGGAATTGTACGAATGACTGGTTCAGTTAAGTATGAAAAAAAACTTTCCACATTTATTGTGATTTGTCAAAACTTCATGAAAGCTGTCGGTCCAATGGACTAAATTGACAAAGCGCATATCGTGGCGGCCTTTAGACGTTCGTTTCCATTTGTTTTCACTAGTTTGCCACCTTTAGCGGTTCATTTCCGTATTGAGTGCTTTGTATACTTAAAACTTAAATGGTGACCATGGTATTCGATTTCACTATAACGTAAAGGAATTTGTGCCGTCATGCGTGATGTGAACAGTGAACGAATACCTTACAATCTTCTTCATTCATCACAAATCAATCGTCTATTTTCGATGAAGAAAAGAAAAAAGAAGTTTCCCACGAAAATATAAAGAACAAACGGAAGTTACATTTCAAAAAAAAAAGGCATGGTCGCTTATTGTATATCAAACAGCACACAATGTCGGCCATTGTTCTGCTGTAAAACTCTCAAGTATCGATATATCATTCGTATACACTAATTTAGTGTTTCGGAACACAAAAATGACGAATCCTAACCGTATCAAACGATCACAACGAACCTCAGCATATCAGAGAGCAAGGTGACGTTAATATGACTATCCCTCATAAAGGGCATAAATTTTTCTATTTCTTTTTGCACAATGCTCATCGCTCCATTCATACGCATACCGAAATTCCCATTAAACGCTGTCGTAGGCACATTGAAAATCTCTACTGTGTACTGCGATTGTTTTGTTGTAAGTTATTGTTTCTCCTTGAATGCTTCTTTACTGGTTTGTCGTCGTTGGATTTTGGTCGGTGACGTGTGTCTGTCGCACAGTCGAAACAGCTTCAACAGAAGCGTTCGTTTATAGTTTAATAATCGTCAGCTAGTATGCATATCTCCCGTTGTTGCGCATACGGAACATAGCTGTGAAACCGTACATACGAACTGCTAAATTAGACGGTTTTTATGTGAGCAGAGCTTTTTCAAAGTCAGGCCATGGTCTCTCCCTCCAGACTGCTTGCAAAAATTGTGGACAATCCATGTGATAAGTGGGTGCTACTACTTGCATCTTCAATTATTCTCCTGCCGCAACGACAGTATTGCACACCAGAGATTTTTTTTCGTGAGTCATCAAAATATGCCATATAAGGTTTTTATGTCGTTTTCATCTGGGCAATTATATCTGTTTACTTGCATTTTCATGAGCATCCTCGTAAAATTTATGGAGTGAATAAAACAGTGAGCCGCACTGAGTTCATCCAATTTTCATCTTTCACAATTTATATCGGTTTGTCATTTCAGAGACAATCATCAATTGTCGTCTCGAATAGCAGAAGAATTCAAGTGGTTCACTTTGAGTTTGAAGTAAATTCAGTCTGAAGCCACTTGAAGCGCGGTTACGACGAACCATCTTCATCTAAAGCAACGCAAACAGCAACCGGACGCAATAATGTCTGCGTCGGACCGCCCGCTCATAGTGACCAAAAGTCAACAACGCTCTCCACCATTCGCCACCTTCCTCGACGCCATCTTCTCGGCGCTCATTGTAAGCTTTTTTCTTAATTTGTTCGAAACTTTCGGTTTAGAATCTCTATGTGGTGAGTGTCACGATGTGATTGCTTAAAAATTGTTTTTTTCCTATTTTAATCTTTACTTCTTGCATTCTTAAGACTATGACAGTCTATTGCGTATTCATGAACCTCAGTGGCTTCGGAAATAGTAGAACGGCTAAGTGGTTAAGAATGTCAGTCCGGGAAGCAAGTGATCTAAACTCTAGTTCCCTTCATCTTGTTGCATTTTTTCCCCGTTTGCCTATTATTTCTGGGTAGTTCTAATACGAGTGCATGAAACGCATTGCATTTAAATGTATTGAGCAAACTGCTGAGTGTAACTTCTCAAAACAGAGGTCCTTCGAAGAAATTATGTCAAATGATGAATTACGGTGATTCATTTCGCAGTGATCAGCGAGATCAATATTCGTTTCGTTGGCAATAGTTTTTTTTGCGTCTTTAAAAGAGGACAAATTAAGCTCAAAAATTTTAAAAGGTTTTGGTGCATCAAATGATTTTCATTGAACGCGGTTGCCGTGAACCGCTAAAAGATGGCCATCAAAACCGTTCACTAGAAAGTGTTTCAAAAAATAATTTAATACTCTTTTTTTTGGTCGCACGGTTATGTGCTATGCTTGTCTTCTTCATTCTTAGCACCCTAAGTTTATTTTCTCTTCCTTTTGCCAAAACTAATGTACTCCAAAGTAGCTAGCATTCTTTTTTACGTAGAGTAAGTTTGAAAATTTAAATTTGAAAAAAAATTTGAAAAAAAAATTTGAAAAAAAATTGAAAAGTGAGTTTGAAAATGAAAATTATGCAAATATGCCTACATTAAGATGATTGTCATTAAAACATAAATTTTCTGAAAGTTTCTTGAGGCGTCAATCGTTTTTCATAAGAATTGTTATGAATGAATGAATGAATTGCCTATGACTGATTGGTTGACGCCGGAATGGAACCTTTTTCTGCACTTATTGAGTTGCGTTTTTTCGTGTGTATGTGTGTGTGTGTATGTATGTGTGTGCAACCTAGAGGGGAACTTTTCGAAATGAAATCGCAAATTGTTATTGAATTATACGCTCACCTTTTCCGCACGATGGCATTCCATGGTGGTCGTTTGCCTTATTTGTCACACTACTTCAATTCGCGCTCTTCATTTCGTACAAACCAAGCGTATACTGTTGCGTGAGTGCAACGCTATTGTTGATGCGCGTTTAAAATATCTTTTAATCAAAAAAAATTTATTACCTAAAAAAAATTCAAATATCTTTTAATCTAAAATTTATCACCTAAAGTGCTTAGAAATGCGCAATACGCCAATAGCGAATGGAGTAGCGTACGCACACCAACAACGTCTCGTTTGTTCTTTGAATGTCTTATAGTAATTATAAAAGTCAATCTTGAGCCTTTAGAGGTTGTTAGAACAGCGCTGGTTTTATTTTTACAATTAACTATGATTTCATTAGAAGGTGTATACGTATATATCCTTCTCCAGTATTCTGTTATGCCCATAAAGGCAGTAAAACCTTCAATTCCGTAAGTCTGCATTGCAATCCGATCCCTCTACTACTGATCCAAATTTTATACAATGCCAGATGTATCGTTGCTAACAGTTTCAAGATGCTAGTGTTCCATGAGAATTAAAGTGTCTCGGCCTGAGCATTGCGACGGGCTTTTGCTTAGACCGGTGCATAATCACTGGGCACTGTCATCTAGCGATTTGGTCCTTTTCGAACCTTCTCCCTAACTTAGAAATGCGAATTTAAATTTGTTAGAAGAATGTCAGTTGAAATTTGTTAGAAGTATGTCAATTTATGTTTATCATCATATTCGCAATAGGTCTTACAATTTACTGATTTTGGAGCTCGAGATCGGAAGCATCCTGCCACCTATGTTTTCTTTTTTTTACGACATTCGCTTGTACATTGTTTCTTAGCGACTAATAAATATCGTCTTGTATTGCTTCGAAGTGACTTTGACAAATATTGTTTAAGTTTGGTGAGGCGTACAATGAGAAATGATTGAATAGTCAGATAAAGTATACAGCTGTAGCAGTAGATTGTGCGTCAAGGACGAACAAATTTGGTCAAGAGCAGTTCATTAAGTGCCGACACTTCAAGTGATCACGAGACTGTTTATGAATCGATGGAGTCACCCTTTTGCTAACAATTTTCTTTTCGATTCACTACTCTTTCACGTTATCATGAATGTGTCGTCATAATGATAGTCCGTTTAGCAATGAGGTGGATGGCCTATTCGTTTGCTGACGAACTTTTGCCAATGAGTGATGGATGATATGTAGGTCAAAAATTTTGCTTCTCAAAATTGTTGTCCAAATGTGCCAATTTTATTTTCTTTCAGATTGCGTCGTCTTTTTCCTCTGTTTTGTTTTGCTGATATAAGGAAGCTGCTTTTGGTTACGCAATTAGTATTATGTATTTGATAGTAATGTCCGTATTCGTTATTGAACTGTTCATTTAACACAAACGAATTTACACATTTATTTGGTACTTTCGTCTATTTGCTAACATTTTTGTTATATTTTAGTTTGTTTATAAATCGAAATTTTAGAGAACAATTTATGATCTGAACTTTTGCTAAAAAAAAATCGTTTAGCAACAGGATTTGTTATATTGTTATTGTTGAGTTTGAGTTCGGCGAAAATGACCACTCGTTCATGAAACATTTACTCGACACAATGATCACTATATATTAATGAGTATTCGTTTTGATGATGAAGTTTGTTTTGGTTTCAATCACCTTAACAAATGGCAATGTCATTACGTTACGGCATTGAGTGATGGCGCAAAAAAAAATTTAAATACGGCTTTCGAAATCGCTCTAAATAGTCGATTCGTCTCATAATATTGAGAGACTTCAGCGCAACGTCTTCTTGCGATCATCCTTTCACATCTGCGCGTTTTTTTTGTCATCCACGTAAAAATGATTTTAAAAAAAGAAATTAACCTCCAAAATTTTTCCGCATTTCCATCCTTTATCATGCTTAGATATGTTGTACAGTTTTCATTGAACATAACAAAATTTTTGTTACGGAAATGATTATATAAATTCCTCTTATATAAAAGATATGTAGTAGATTTTGTTGTTAATGAGTACACCTCTAGAGGATACAATTTTAAAAATACATTTTGCCATTGATATTCGAAGCGAAGATGAAATCTCTAGATTTGGAGTTTTTCTTTTCAAAATTCTATATTCAAATAGTGAAAAAACACTATATAAGGATGATAAAAGATAAAGAAAATTTTTAAAATTCAGCTAAACCCCCCCTCCCCCTCCACCCTCCCCCCTCCTTCCT
>JPKZ01002911.1:207650-236768 GCA_000803305.1 Toxocara canis | reverse complement strand
CTAGTCGATCAAAAACGAGTTTTGAATCAAGTTTGATAAATTAAAACATCTAGTATTACACGCTTCGTTATGCAATACAAACTCAGAATGTAACGTAGCCACTCTACAGACTATTTGTGGGCACTGGTTGCAAATAGTTAACACGCGAATATTTTTCGTTTTTCAAACTTGAACGTATCTTCATCACGCTTCTGCCGTATCGAAGATTACTGCTGTTAACCATAAACGTTTACATTATGTGCTTTTTTTAGTAGGGCTTTCTGTGTGTTGTACTTAGGTATGTTATCTAGTCGACGAATGCAATCTATGAAATTGTTTTGATATAAATATTCCGTGTGTAAACGTTTGCTAAGTGTATCGTAACGAAGAATTGCTGCTGCTGAAACAATAAATTGACTAGCAGCGAACGATACGAATAACTTTTAATAGCAATTAATGAGTGTTCATGCGAATAACTTATTCAAAATTTCAATTCAATTAAGTTTTTAATTACAAAGTTTAAAAATTTTTAATTACAAATTTCCGATCTCAATACGATTGAATAAGCTTGCAAGATTTCGCAACAATAAATTTGAAATTTTAAATGAAAAATTACAAATTTGAGAGCAGTTTCGGGTAAACAATTTTCGTAAAAGAGAAATAGAAATCGTTTTTTTTTTTGCTGTTAAATACTTTTCATCGTTGTCTATTCATTTATTTACCTATTTTTACAATCTCCTTTTTTGTGCCATTATTGTTTTTTAATTATTTACTCATTTATTCACCTCTCCGTTCATTTATTTGTTTATTTATTCTTCTAGGTGAAACGCTTTTCCACATTTATATCTCTCTAAACTAAATATGTCATACAAGAAGAAGGCTATGGTAGAAAGCCACGAGAATAGAGGGATGATATGGTGTGTTGTGACCATATCAAATATTACAATAGTATGATGTTATTTTGTATCTTAATTCAACTTCCCATAATCAGATATTTTGGCGCTGAAATTAAATAGTGATTTTTCATTCGGATTTTTCTTTTGTTATAGCCGCTTCTAGAGATTTAAATTCAAATGTTTTTCTAATTGGTTGCCGAATAGTGTTGAATTCTTTCTCGAGATCATTCATTACCCGCGAATAAAGTTCCCCCAGGGAAGAGTTGTTTTGCGTTATATTTTTTTTGCACCTTCTAATTTACATTATACGTCCCCATTACAATCGTCGAAATACGATTGATCATTAAATAGTGCCTAACATATTTTTCGTTAATTGCGCAGAGTCCATGCATCACGGATTTGCTAAGGTCAAGTTCATTGTTCTGTTTTATACTTACTGTAAAAACTTCTCTCATTTTTTTTTGTTGGCTAAATAATATGAGGATTCGTAATCGGCTAGAAACATTTCGATTATCAATGACGAAATGATATTTTGGGGAAACACTCACTTAATCAGAATACGAAAACGAGCATTTCGTTACTACATATGGGAACATGAACGCCGAACCTCTACCATGTCTCTCAACTGCTTTTTTTTGCAAATTTAGTGCTCATACAATCTGTTGGTCCTGTTCTTTTAATGTGTTTTCCTATTTTTCGATTACCAGGCATGATATCGAAAATATGTTCAGAGAGTTTCGCTAAAATTTTTGTAATACAATTTGCTAGAGTAAGAGATAATTGTTAAACATTAACCACTGTTCTCCTTAGTGCACGATGCACTCTTGTTTTCCGCTCATGCGCTATCGATTACACTTTGCGCTAATATTCGTTTTACAATTGCTCAGTAACATTTGTTTTTTTTTTGCGAGCCCTTCTACACTTTTATCTAAGTCTTATTTAAGTTGCTTCTATTTAAAAGTTACTTCATTAATTTTTAAGTAAGTTATTTTTATTTTATCTCAATTTTTTTCCATAATTTTCACAGACCGACACATATTCGATCTGATTGCTTTGGATTGCTGAAAGTGCTACTGAATCGATCATCGTTGCTGCAATTATAGCATGAAGCATTGCACACAATTGTATGAGGGATTTATTGATGTGTTGATGCGCATTTATGGCGCACGTAACGGCTATGCTGTGTGCACTACTACTGCTAGAAATGTTTGTAAATATGTCAGGTCGCACCTGGCTTATGCTTGCTTCTTAGCTGGTTCTATCAGAGTGTGGCTATTGTTTGCGAAGTCGCGCTTAAGAAGCCAGGCATGTTAGCTAACTCTTCCGCTCTTTTAGAGTGAGAGCATTGCTAAAAGCCTTTAGGAATGAAGGCATATAAATACCATTTCGGAAACATAGAAAAAGTTTTACAGTTTTGTTGTTGTACGTCAACCTTGATGAAAACGTTTCTTTAGAAAGATCGATTTTGCTTTCGGATCTTTTTGAAAAGATTTCTCCTAAAAGGTCTTAAGAGGATGTCAAGTGCTCATTAGCGTTTTCTTGAAAGATCGATTTTGATTTTTGGGCAATTTGGAGTTATTCTTTTTTTTGTCTGGCTGCGTTTTTAACGCAAAAGTAACATGTCTTTCATTCTTGATAGTTTACATGTGTATCTCGTCAAAACAGTCATATTTTATGGTAACTATGAGTTCTTACTCATTCATTATAAATAACTTATTGTATTTGTCGCATAAGGCTGCTGAGTCATATGAGTAGGGCGATGTTTTCTTTTTTTTAAAGCTGCCTCGTAAAGTATTTTATTATGGTGGCTTATTTTGATACCTTAACGTATTATGACAGCTTATCATCGTATTTCTTATGGACTTATGATAGAACGCCTTCTCATATCTATCAGCAAAGGCTTTATCTCCTTAATTGTTTCGCACTTGCATCAGTTTTTATGAAGCTCATTTCCCACTTTTTCCATCGGGCATTTCTCAAAATTTTCCCTTCCATTTTTCGCAATATTTTTTTTCTTCTGATCGACATCTAGTCGTTTTATCTCTAATCTTGAACCAAAACTTATGAATAGCTAATGCACATGGTTTTAAGAAACCATGTGTTGTGCAAAATATCTCTGTTTTTAAAACCATTTATTGAGGAGAATATATTTGTTTATGCCTAATAATTCAAATTTTCTACAAGTTGAGGTTCATTACGGACCGTTTAGCAGCCAAATCATGCGATGCATTGAACGAAATTTAAAAGTCCAATCCAAAGAAAGCAACCTTTTCGCTCGTTTTAGAGTTATTAAAATTCATTATGAAGAGTGTGTTGTTTCTATTGTTCAGTTTTTTTATACCACGTATTGAGGAGAATATATCTCTCACTTGGTAATTTCGTAGTTGGTAATTTCGAGCATCTTCGTTTTTTTTTTAATAGTTCTTCTCTTCAATAATTATATTTTCGTAATCCGATTTCAAATTACTGTATATATTCGTCCAAAGTCTTATAGTAAAGCATACTTTGCTCTGGTGGCCCAAACTTCGACCGATAACGGCTCGTTTGACGAGGAACGAATTATGCCAACGAGAGGGTGAGGCCTCGAACTGGCTGTGTTCTGTGGAAAATGAATGAACACCGATTTCAGCCTCACTTGCGAACTTAATTGCCATTCGCCATTGCAAAAGTTGAACCAAATCTCTATTCGCTATACTGAAGAGAGGGCGCTAAAATATATAGAATCACAATTCCTCAGAGAACACATCCGCCTCCAACAATGTCCCCTTGCTGGCATAGTTTCCTTTAATCGCCAAGCGAGTGTTTATCCATCAAAGTCTGGGCCAGACTGACGTACGTTTCACCCCACAAGACTGGTGAACGAATCTGTGCAGTAGTTTGGAAGCCGATTATCAAAATATAATTACTGAAGAGTATGACTTCTCAATCTACTATAGATATGCAAATAGTGTAATGCAACGAAATTATTGATTTGAAATGAAATGGATTGGAAGATTTTAGATTCTACAAAATTTGATTGCGCAAGGAAGCTTTCAGGAACCGAATCGCTGGGAACCTTGTAAATTTTCGACTTCCATACCAAGCCAAACTTTTTCACTCAGTTCCTTATGTCGTTGACTAAGATGGACCCACTTTCGAATAATTAGTGATTGTTTTTTGATTAAATATTGATCTGTTTACTAATATATAATGTTTTATAAGTCGTTGAAGTCGTTTCTCCGAGTTATCTTTCTCCATCGTTTAGTAATCTTTTCAGTAAATATTACGCTATGCATTTTCCGTTTCTGCATTTTAACAACAGTTGTCATCAACCAAATTACATCTTTGCAGAGCTTTTTTTTTTCGTCATTTTTAAATGACTCAAATACCACTTTTACAAATCGAACAACTTAGTTCAAAGAGATCACAAGGAAAAGTTTGGAACCGAGTGGAGCATTGATACGAAATGAATGTTTGGTTCGATTATCATTATGATTAAATTTTATGAAATAATTTAAGGTAAAGTCGTACACTAATTTCCAAGTGCTGTCTAATGTCGAAGAGTGTCGTAATATGTGTAGATGTTGGTCTGGAAACTCATTCGAGTGCGCTTACTCTTCTTCGTCGCTCATTGACCTTAACGCTCATCTTTCTTTTCTTTACTTAAACCTCTTAATGGACATTAAAAAGTTTCATCCATTCAACAAGAGTCAGCCTTCGTTTATTTGGGCCATTCAGACAATAATACTATTGAGCGGCTTAAATCTACCTCCCTCGCCAACTGGCCTCCATTCGGTTTGTTTATTAAATAAGTCGCCAAATTTTATACATCGATATTGAGTTTGATCGACTTTGCCTCACTAAAAAAGTCAGCTAAATTGGTAAAAACCTCTTTTAAACCCTTTAATTTTTTAAAAACGTTCTGCTTTATATTTGCCGATTTTCATTTCTTCTTTGCCTCTGCGTTGATCATAAAAAGTAACTATTTTTCTTTGCAAATGGGATAACGAATTGGTCAAAATATTGTGGAAATTACATTTAGCACAGCTTAACGACTATTCTTGAAACATTGACTGAAATTTTGTAATAAAGGTGGTGGTTGACTTCAGTGTGTCCAAGGTTGGCATTCATCCAAATAGTGACCACTGCACTGGCTACATATTTAATAACAAGTATTTAATAACATTAAACGATGAACAGTTATTGAATCATGAGAATACAAGCATTAAGTAGCAAATGTGAAGTATCAAAATTTTAAATGACAGCTTACTGCGATTCTCATGAGCTGTGTAGGATATTTGCATATCTTTTCATTGGTATTTGCACATTTGCATATCTCTTCATTGATATTTGCATATCTTTTCATTGATATTTGCATATCGTTTCTCCGAGTTATCTTTCTCCATCGTTTAGTAATCTTTTCAGTAAATATTACGCTATGCATTTTCCGTTTCTGCATTTTAACAACAGTTGTCATCAACCAAATTACATCTTTGCAGAGCTTTTTTTTTCGTCATTTTCAAATGACTCAAATACCACTTTTACAAATCGAACAACTTAGTTCAAAGAGATCACAAGGAAAAGTTTGGAACCGAGTGGAGCATTGATACGAAATGAATGTTTGGTTCGATTATCATTATGATTAAATTTTATGAAATAATTTAAGGTAAAGTCGTACACTAATTTCCAAGTGCTGTCTAATGTCGAAGAGTGTCGTAATATGTGTAGATGTTGGTCTGGAAACTCATTCGAGTGCGCTTACTCTTCTTCGTCGCTCATTGACCTTAACGCTCATCTTTCTTTTCTTTACTTAAACCTCTTAATGGACATTAAAAAGTTTCATCCATTCAACAAGAGTCAGCCTTCGTTTATTTGGGCCATTCAGACAATAATACTATTGAGCGGCTTAAATCTACCTCCCTCGCCAACTGGCCTCCATTCGGTTTGTTTATTAAATAAGTCGCCAAATTTTATACATCGATATTGAGTTTGATCGACTTTGCCTCACTAAAAAAGTCAGCTAAATTGGTAAAAACCTCTTTTAAACCCTTTAATTTTTTAAAAACGTTCTGCTTTATATTTGCCGATTTTCATTTCTTCTTTGCCTCTGCGTTGATCATAAAAAGTAACTATTTTTCTTTGCAAATGGGATAACGGATTGGTCAAAATATTGTGGAAATTACATTTAGCACAGCTTAACGACTATTCTTGAAACATTGACTGAAATTTTGTAATAAAGGTGGTGGTTGACTTCAGTGTGTCCAAGGTTGGCATTCATCCAAATAGTGACCACTGCACTGGCTACATATTTAATAACAAGTATTTAATAACATTAAACGATGAACAGTTATTGAATCATGAGAATACAAGCATTAAGTAGCAAATGTGAAGTATCAAAATTTTAAATGACAGCTTACTGCGATTCTCATGAGCTGTGTAGGATATTTGCATATCTTTTCATTGGTATTTGCACATTTGCATATCTCTTCATTGATATTTGCATATCTTTTCATTCATATCTTTTCATTGGTATTTGCATATTTGCATATCTTTTCATTGATATTTGCATATTTTTTCATTGATATTTGCATATCTTTTCATTGATATTTGCATATCTTTTCATTGATATTTGCATATCTTCGGTGTCAATGGTCGCAGAGTAAAGATGAGGGTATGCATGAAAGTTAGAAATTTTTCGAAATTTCTCACGCGTTCGTATATTTATTGCTCTCGTATGGCGATTTTTCGCAATCTTCCTTGCGAACACAATGGAATGAATATAAGAGAAGTACTGGAAATTTTGATCAAATTTGCTGAAGGCAGTTAATTTGGCCGCGGTTGTTCATAGCCTTTACGAAGTGAAGTGTACGCACATCACGCAGGAACTGTGGTAGTTGTAATAGCTTTTGACAGATCCGTATCAGTTGTGATAAGTGAGTAATTAAGTTGACACGGAAACAGATTCATTCCATCAAGCTTAATTCTCAAATATACGTCCATTTTCTTCTTCGACAAATGCTAACAATAAGGAACAATTGCTCTACGATACGTGGTTCTGTTTCCTGCTCTCTTTTAACCGCATGTATTCTACGCTTTCCGGCAGCTTGAGCTCACTTAAAATGTTTCCGCACAATGCACTTTTGCAGTTGATATCGATGCATGAAATTCGACGAGTTCTCCTTGGCGAGGCATTACTGCGCAATTTATGATGTGTGTTGTTATGTCATTTTTTTTTCAAACAGTCGGGGAAAAGAGCTCGTGCTGTGAATCGATGAGGGATGTTCCTTCAAGGGGATCAATTGCAATTGTGGAAATTTTTCGAAATTTCTCACGCGTTCGTATATTTATTGCTCTCGTATGGCGATTTTTCGCAATCTTCCTTGCGAACACAATGGAATGAATATAAGAGAAGTACTGGAAATTTTGATCAAATTTGCTGAAGGCAGTTAATTTGGCCGCGGTTGTTCATAGCCTTTACGAAGTGAAGTGTACGCACATCACGCAGGAACTGTGGTAGTTGTAATAGCTTTTGACAGATCCGTATCAGTTGTGATAAGTGAGTAATTAAGTTGACACGGAAACAGATTCATTCCATCAAGCTTAATTCTCAAATATACGTCCATTTTCTTCTTCGACAAATGCTAACAATAAGGAACAATTGCTCTACGATACGTGGTTCTGTTTCCTGCTCTCTTTTAACCGCATGTATTCTACGCTTTCCGGCAGCTTGAGCTCACTTAAAATGTTTCCGCACAATGCACTTTTGCAGTTGATATCGATGCATGAAATTCGACGAGTTCTCCTTGGCGAGGCATTACTGCGCAATTTATGATGTGTGTTGTTATGTCATTTTTTTTCAAACAGTCGGGGAAAAGAACTCGTGCTGTGAATCGATGAGGGATGTTCCTTCAAGGGGATCAATTGCAATTGTGGCTTTCGTTGAGCTATTTAGATCTGATCACGATTGTTGAACGACGGTCTAATCTTTCTTCATGTGTTGTTTTGTAAAGGATTCCGCTCTCAGCGTGTAGTAGCCAAATATGTACAAAATTTCTCTTGCATTAGATTTCACTTGAAGAGGAATTAATATCGAGTAAATGCGCGCATTCATATAGTTTTTTAAATTTCGCATAGATTTCTTTGGTGCTTTCTAGGTCTTCAGATGAAAAAAACCGATAGATATCTTTGACTTGTTACAAAGATTTGTATGCACTGGCATGATGGGGACAGGGGATGGAAGAGAGGAATGGGGGGAGAAAGGGGTATTATGAGGGGGTGTAAAGGCTTGAAGGATTTCATCATAGACCCCTCAACAATGCAAATCGATGCTTGTCAAGAGCGCCAGTTTTATGTATTTCGTTGTCATGGTAACAATACACCTGAGCTTTTTCATTTATTATTTTGGGTCGTTCATCAACTTCTGAATTTTGTTTGCTATTTTGATGCACTGAAAAAAATCTGAATCATTTCTGTTCTTTTTTTTTGTTCCTAAGAAAATCTTCTTGAGAGGAATTCCGTTCCGTAACTTCTGTTGGATCATTTGGTGCTCATCATCTTTGTGCCTTCGATTAGTCTAGATAGAAGAGAACTTAAAATAGTCATTGTTTGGCAAATAATATGCTCACAAATTTTTCCCCTTCTTTTTTTTCGCTTATCTTTCTTCGGAAAAAATTATTTTCATGAATTTTTGTTCCCAGTTGTCTTTGAAAATTTCTCTATTATGGTTCAGTCAGCTCTTCAGCTCTTTTCGCATAACGACGCATTTCATGTTTGCCATAAAAAAATTAATTTCAATCGGCGATGTCATCAAAATCTTCACAATGATTTCGCAATCTGCGAATACTATCGTAAACAGTACTCGTTGTTCACGTTCGATGGTAAACTTATTGTTACACATAAAATTGAGCTGCCCTTTGTTGATGATTTGCTCAATTGTTTTCGATCGTTATGCTTCATTGTTATGCTATCCGCTTTGAACTTATGAGTTCCGATAGTTATGGAATGATTAAAATTCACAAAGTCATTCAACAAAATTAATTACCTTATCTAGGATCGGAATTATCGATATCGTATATTTCATAGAAATCAAAATAGGTTTTCGAATTATGCGATAAACGTGTTTTGTTTTGGTAATCTGATCAATTTCGCATTGCTTTGCGCATAACGAAAATGCAATAAACTTGAGTTTTTTTTGCAAACTTGAATGCAATAAAATGCAATAAAAATGCAACAAACTTGAAAATGCAATAAAATGGAATAACGTTAGTTTTTGTTTTATTGGACTCTTACAAATATTTCAGCCGCGTTTCGATTCGTTTCAAGTTATATCTCTATTAAAATAGACATTGTTATTTTTAAATTTTATGTTATTCGTAAGTTTGACTCGTTTCAGTGTTATAATTGTTGATTAAAGTACAGTATATGAGGTGCTAACATCTCCTCAAACAAGTGTACACGTTCGAAGTTTTTTTTTCAGCTTTTTTGAGCACACTCAATATCCAATTTTATCGACACGTCATTAACGTTTCAGTTCAAATGTGCTGATCGAATCATCGAATTTAATCTCAGTTTTTACTCATCTTAGTGCGATGAACCATGAGCTGTTAATCGTTTTGTCACACTTTGGTTTGGCGAAATAGCGCTACCGATTGACTTTGCTGATCGGCACTTGAGAACTGTGTATGTGTATGTATGTATGTATATACTGTGTTTCATTCTTAGAATGTTATCATCAGCTCAGCTACTGGTGTCGTTTCACTGGCAAATGTGTACCGAGTACGAAGGTGGTACAAGCGCGCATCTAGACTCAGTTATTGTTGAAGCGGGTTCTTAACGCTTATGTCTTAAAACGTGGAACTCTGAAGGAAACTTTGAAACAAAGATCGTTCTGTTTTCAAAATTTCAAATACCTTTAGACCCCTTTTATATTCTTATAAACTTTCATCGAAGATAATTTCTCCTTAAATGTCTAACTCGTTCGTGACAGCTCCTTCATCCGTGTCAGCAACATCTGCTAGTGGTGCCAGCGGTCTTTTAGCAAAGCGTACTGTCAGTTCGGCATTTTTCATCTCCTCGAAAATCAACATTCACATTTTTAGGCGATTTTATTCGCATGGCGGTTGTTGTTGTTTGACGAGGAGGAAGAGGGTGATGCACCCTTAGCGGAATCCTCTATGGAGTCGTTGGCCGCACTTCTGCCTACAGACACGATGCCTGCATCGGTGCACAACAACGTCGCTTCATCAACTTCATCATGCGACGATGCGGCATCCAGTCTTGCTTTAGCTAAAGCTCCAGCTCCAGCTGTGTTTGGTGCTAAAGTTCCTGCATTAGCTGCACCGCCAGTCCCCGAATTGATCTTTTGCAGCGATCGATATGCCCAGTTCAGCGAACAGCATCTACATTCGATTCCAGAGGTAAAGTTTCTTTAGAAGTATCGTCTACTGCTTTCCCACCTCAACACCTCTGCCTACGACCCGAATTCCATAAGTCTTCCCTCACTCACTGCCTCTTCTCACCCTCCCCCCTCCCCCTTCTGCAGCTTTTGAAATTTTGCATTCCTTTTCCACATAGAACCGCTAAGTTTTTCTGTCTAAGTGGAAAATTACGGTGCGGTTTAAATATTTTTCATTTCGCCTCTCGAAGGCTATTATGAGACGGCTGTTGTCATTCAGGTTTGAACTTCGCTGACGAAAAGTGGGTGTCGGCATTTCGCAAAGTAGTTCATTCATATTTTGTTTACTAAGATCTTTCCCGGTTCACTTGAATAAACAGCTGAACTTCATGAACGCATTTCCTTATGTTCCCTTTTGTCAACGACCATTCATGGTAACGTTTAGGCGTGATAAGTTTATCCTTTATGTACGTCCAAGAAATGAATTCTGCTCGGGAATTACTGAAATTATCGAGGTGTCAGATTTCGGTATGAGTTCCCGAACTCTGGGATTTACTTGAATAGAGCGCGGTTCATGCGCGACGCCTAAGCATAATAACTCTTTTCTTCTCATTATGGATTTATTAAACGTGGTTTGATGGAGTGTCTGTGCTATTTCCGAAATCGCACACTCGCATTTCAAGCCCCTATCTCTCCAAAATTGATGTATGAATTCAAATAAGGTAGAGGGCACGTGTTTTTTCCCCCAACAAATTCTAACCATGCATTTGGTACTTGAAGTTTTATTGAGGTATTCGAAGTCCATGGTTGGTCTAAATCCATGCACTTTCCAATTTGTCCAAGGTTTGGCAAGGAGCGGCAGCAAATCGAAAATGTAGAGCCACCGCTGTACGTTTATGCATATCGCGCGTAACGAACGTTGGAATGAATGCTCATTTAAGACGCGTGCCTTGCATATAATCGTGTATGGCGTACGTCTTACGTTTTCGTTTTACTGCACTTCTGGTTGTCTTTATATATTGTCGCCGTGTGACGTATAACAAGTCGAAGTAAAAGATCTAGTTTAGTTTAAAAAGCTACACGATCAAAAATTTAGTTATGACCATTTGAGAGGAAAGTTTGGTTGTTTTTTTTTTCAGTTGACGAAATCCACAATTTTTAAAGTTTCTTTTTTCTTTTTTTTTCAAGTAGACAACTGAATTCTTCGTGCTCAATTGTTATTCGTTTGTCCTCGAAAGAAGATTTTGACTGGAAAAAAAGCATCATTAACTGTAAAAATTCGTAAATTTTTCTCGAAAACTTTTTCGAACGATTGTCAGAGCGAAAGAAAAAAAACTATAATTTTGACGAAATTTAAAATTGAAAAGCACTCAAATGTACTAATTGTAGATGAAAACTGAATCACTCTTTGCCATTTCGGACCATGTTAAACCGGTTTCGTTAAGGTTCGAAATAAACGGAGATATTTATCTTCAATAGATGCTATATACTCGCTTTTGGTTCATGAATTTTTTTTTCTCAAGTTTTTATGAGCATAAAAACAGAATTAGTTTCTTCAGATCGCAGACAGTCTTCCTCTCGCAAAACACTATTTTGTCGCCGTACCCAATACCGCCCTTTGAATCGTTCAAATTCTTCTCATCGTTTCGCACAATGGAACAAGTCGGTAGGATTGAAGTTGGCGATTTAGATTCTTTAGGACCGAGGTTTCCTAGTCGTTGGAGGGGGAGGAGGAGGAGGAGAGGAAGCGAATTAGTCCTGATGGTCCGATGGAAATTTTTGTGATAAAAATATAAGACTTAGAGGGAATGTTTGGAAAATACTAGGTTTTAAAAGTGAAATTTCATGACTTTGAATTTCCGGAAGAGCCCGCCTTGCAGAAAACATCCGTATAAGCTGCGTTAAGATTGCTAAAAATATCATAGGCAGCCACTTCGTACAACTCATCTTAACTGGAGCTTGTCTTTGCATAGGCCAAATAGCGCACTTGCTTCAAAGACTGTAAGCTAAAATCTGGTCCTGCTTCCCAATAACATGATCATTTATTAACATTTGCTTCATTCTTATCTACTATTTTTTTAAAACTGAACTTTATTTGTTAAACGATCTTTTATGCAACAATTTCTGCATTTTCATGCATGAATTGTTGCATAATAATTTTGGAACAACGAGATTTTTTTTGCAACAAATGATTTCGTTTAACGTTTCTTTCTTTCACTCTAATTCAGTAGGCTCAAGCTCATTTCGTTAATGTTCGATTATTGCCCTCTGTGCAGTTCGTTCATTTTCGCTAATTTACCTTACAACGAGTTGCTTCAATTTATGTAAGTAATAGTGTGTAAGAGATTTTATGTAAGCCTTTGTACTTTGAATGCTTTTCTTATAAAGTTCAACTTTTGAAGGGAGGAAAGCGGGGCGCCATTACTGTTCTATTCTCGCACATTTATTTAAATCTCTTAGGAAGAACGGATTTATTAATATCTCTTTGTGTCACATCAGAATAGATCTTTTATAGTTAATTTTATCACAAGAGTTTCATAACGTATTCACAGTCCTAGGTGTGCAGCATCCAGTTCTCTTGAGGACAGCATTGGCCGCGTTTAGGTAAGAGAGGAAAGGGAAGTTAATAAGGTGGTGTGAGGGAAACAGTACAATACAAATTGGACTGGATCACACACCTCTAGAATGTCGGCGAATTAACGTTTGGCTAATAAGGTTGGCTTTTATGCATGCGGGCAAGACGGTGGGTGTGCATAAGCTCTCTTCACAAACGCCGTATCGTGCCATGTCGCTGACACATAGGACGCATAGGCATAGCATAACGATGAACATACCGCATGCTGCAGAGATGTCTTTGTGATGAGAGCAAAAAAAAAGAGTGACCACTGGGTAGATTGACCACTGGGGAGGGTGACCAGTGATCGCTGACCTTCGTTGGTTTGCAGGAGGAAAGCGACGATTTGTGCAGCCAAAGCAGTTGTTCATCACGTCGTGCACCCACAGTGATCCCAGCCCACTCGTCGTCACCTTACAAAGAGTTGTCATTTTCTCAAGAAATCCGGCCACCATCGATAACGCCACCACCACCCGTACCTCCTGCCGATACTCAACCAGTGCCTTTCGATCAGCTTACTCACGTGTTACGCTCAATCGATTCTGATACGGATTCGTCGTTAGAAAGCACCGAAAAGTGTTGCTGCAAAACGAGCAATGCGAATCATTTACCGTTCATAAAGTTTCCGCAGGTAAGTATATGGAATTTGATTTCAGCAGTCCAGCGTATTTGTTCTTTTGGACAGAAATGTGTTCCTTCCATTTTTTTCTTTTTTTTTTCCAAAAGTTCTCTGTCGGAGACCTTTGCGTTCTTAAATGCGTTAGTGCCACATTTTCAATTCTTCGCCCTCGACAAAAACTTACAAATGGAAGAGTGACTTAACAATGGATTTGTGTAGTTGCCTTGGTTTCGAACTTCTCGTATAGTAGGCTTTATGGATATTACAATAAGATATTCGGTAATCCAGAAGGTACGTTGTTACGGATCATTTGAACTTACCTGCCTCTCTCTTGCAAGAGCACTGCGCATGAAAGTTGGCAACATTTCGTCAGCGCTGCTATCTTGCAATAATCAGCCAAGGCTGGTGTATATAGCGTCTGTTCTACGTCGCTTTTGACAATACGATCCGTTGCGCTCATGTCGTTGAGGGAACAGAGGGAGATGCATGAATGTTGGTGACGATACTGGCCAAAACGGGCTTTCAAACAATGAGTACCGGTTTGATGTTCTCACCGTTCCCTCTTTTCCGCACATGCTTCCCTTTAACGCTGTTTCCTTAGACAGAGCTTTAGCCAATACTTTCAAGATTGCATGCACAGTTTTAGAAAACTTTATTGCGGGAGTAGTATGACTTTCAGTACTAGACCTTTTTTTCAACGATATACTAACACTGACTGCATTATTGATTAATAAAGGTTTGCCTACGCTTAGGTTTGCCTACTTATTCTACAGCTGGATATAGAGTAGGCTTAGGTTTGAAATGCCTACGCTGAAAATGAATTTTGCATACGCCGCGAAATAACTTCATTTAGTTTTTTCTTATTACGTATAGGTAATTTAATAGGGCTGTCGTTATTTGCTGCAGTTCCTGATTACTTTTTGTTACATGTATCTGTAGTGAGTATGACGTCCAACAAAATTGCGTATTGCACTACAATAAAGTTTGCTTTGGTGCCGTATGGAATCTATCGCATTTAGCTGATAACAAGGAATTGTATTAAAAATGCTTTTCTTCAAGTTAAGATTTGTAAGCAGCCCGATAAGAACTCTGTGCTCCTCCTATAACGGCCTATTAAACATGGCAGCATGTAGTGTGTATTTAACCTATTACCAAATTCTTTCCCCTCATAACCATTCAAATTTTGTCATTTTTTCTCTCTTCAAATAATAATTATATTTCTTTGCACAACTTACCGACCTTTATTTGTCTGTAAAAACGCATCTTATTTCCTTCACCATTGTGGTTTTGTCCATTCCTATAGCGATTGTTGAGCAATTAAGATATTTATAAATCGAATTAGGAACTTGTCGGCGCTACCAATATGAAGAAATCGCTGTCATCTGGTGCCTAATTTTCACTTTAGCAAATGTTACTCGTATTCCATGAGAAGTTACGCTCTTTATAGTTTTGCAGTAAAACTCGTCCTTTAAATCATTTGTTTGCTGGAATTTATTGACGCTTAATTTTATTTTACTTTGTACAAAATATGTTCTTTTCTTTATCTTTGACAAAATTTTGAAATAGTCTAAATATATGTGATCTTATGAATACTTATTTATGTAATGAAGTAATCACAAGTTCCAAATTACGTTCTGATTACAGCTATTTTCTTTTCACAATCTTATATTGAATATGAGTAGTTGCTGTTTTACTCTCCGAGTTCATGCACATCGTTATCGCGTCACGCATTAATGTCGTTATTTTACGGCTTATTTATATTCCTAAGGTATAATTCGTTGATCGACACATCTAAGTGAACATTCATTTCTCAAAAGTGCTAATATGTAGACAAAATTATCCTTCCAAAGAGTGTCTTACGAGAGGATCACAAGAAAGTTCAAAATTTCTGCGCGCTGGAATAACCGTTTTTGCATGATGGCGAATGAAAACTTCGTTCGTAATTGTGCTTAGATCTCGTCAGCTTCCACTTTCTAGAAAGTTTTGAACCCGCCAGCGTGAAAATTTTAAAGCCAATTCTAAATAAAGTGAGCTGTGTTACAAACCGTTAGCCAAATGAAGGGGATCTTTGTCCGTGACGCTGTGGCGTTGAAAAATTGACAAATTTTCGATTCCTCATTGGTTTCATTTTTTTTTGGCAATAAAGCTTAATCGAAGTTGAGTCGATGCCATCAGCCACCCTTCGCTCCCTCACTCCTTTTTATAAAACGTCAGCGCTAGTGGCCGTAAATTAAAATGTCCTAATATCTCAGAAGAAACATGAATGCTGCTTTTATGGCTTATTGAGAGAAACGGCGATCAATGAAACGATCGAATTTGGCGTTCATGTATTGTCGTCGCCAAATGGGCGCACTTGAAAATGTCGAAAAATGGTTGACTCATCACAGGACGTGCACCATGTCTCTGCTACATTTACACACATACGTGATCTACAGCAAGCATAGCTACGCAGTTGCTATAGTTCTTAGTTTTATAGAACGATATGGCAACCGCTGATCGAGATCGTGATCAATGTGAGGTTATTGTCGAACGACTCCTCGACACGATAAGTCCCACGTTAGTATATCACTTTATTTTATGTATTTTCTATTGCTAGAATGTATTAATACCGTGTAATACTTTTTGCTTCTTTATCTAGCATATTCATGTTCAAGAACTCTTTAAGTTCATGAATTTCGAAACTTCCATACGCTCGTTTATTTATGAGGTCAGCCTAGCTTCGCTCAGCGATTGAGTTCATAACTGAGAAATTCATGTTGCCAGTGGAAATTGCCTGTGCTGGCTGGCGGATAACCAACGAGTGATGAAGCGTACAAATCAAGAACTCATCTCGAATCCGTAGTGAATGATTTCATGATTCGATGGGTTGATGATCGAGATATGATTTCAAATGGAAAAGTGGATTCTGTTTAGGGTGAACAGAATTTTTATATGACGTTTCTTCCAAACATTTTCTCAATGGCTCAATCCTCTTAGCGAAATTTCATCTAGAATTTCTCATATATTTTTCGTTTATCTACGCAATTATTGCACATATGATTCGTATCGTTCATGCTAAATTCAGTATCGATAACTATGCTATCCGTCCTCTCGTTTGCTTCGAATTTTTCTCCCTCATCAGCGTACTCAGTTTATTTCCTTATTATAGCAGTTTTTGCATTACTCCAAACTATACTGTTTTTTTTAAATTCCTTCAAAGTTCCATACTGTAGTTTGTCTGAATTTTTTTTTGGAATATTTGGTCACAAATCAACTAAAAAACGTTATACGATCGCCAAATGTTTTCGAAATTTTCACTGAAAACGATAACCGTTGATGATTTAACGGTAAATGCCAATAACAAATCGACTAAAGGTTTAGACGTACGAGCTCAAAGTAAACCAAACTTCCGTCAATGCGGCACGCTAATAGCGCATGCGTACACATTGAGTACCTTAAATCTGTATTCATTTTCTAAAACAAACAGTTTGCGGTATCGATAATCTTTCCGACCTTATCGATGGAAGCTAAAGCGGCAAATCAAATTGGTTCGATGGTGATATACGGAAATTATTAGATGCAAAGCGACTAGTGTTTGTGTCATAAAAAAGCTGTATTCTAATAGATGATTTGAATTGAGTGGCATAAATGGCTAACCTTCTGTGAAAAGTTTTGCTGTATCAAACATTTATTACAGTTCTTATCATGTATTAAAACTAGTACGAGAGCTTATTATTGAAAAAGATGAGCCAAAAATCAGAGAATTTCCTCTTTGCAAATTATAACACATTTCTTTGTTAGGATTATGAAATCTCTGTAGTGAGTATTGAACTTTTATACTCCATTCTTTATTAGTGGAACCTGTATTAATTCCTTGTGTTTTTTTAAACAGATAAAATGACTAAAGACGCAATTGTATTTATCCATGTTAGCAATCATTCTCCTTTTATCGGCGAACCAGAATTTGCATAGTTTTTTTTTTTGCTTTTTCTGGATCGCTCAAAACTTTTTCAAAATCGTATCGTGCTATGAAACAGTACAATGAAATATTGTGTAGAGTACTTTCGCCTAATACTTTTACCTTTAAACTCATTGTTATTTCTTAAGCATCGTTTGCGCCCAGTAAGTAGTTCAACGTTTGCTGTTATGGATACGCAAGCGAAATCTAAGTTAGTTGTTGTTAGCTTCGATTCCTTAACAAATTTTCCTCTATTTTTAATAAAGAGATTAAATTGTCTTTTTCACCTCAGTAAAGTTTAATGCGATACACTTTATTCAAATGTGTAAATCGATTAATTAAAAACGAAATTTGAATTCGGTCCCGAAATGCTGCAAAAAAAATTTTTTTCGCTTCATTGTTATTTTGTCGTGTGCTTACCAAATTTCCAAAAATGTCAATCATCTGTATTTCTTACAAAATCGCTGTGAAATTCGGATGACACTTTTGATTTGTGATAGAAGCGTAGTGCAAAAACTTCAGTTTGATCGAATACGTTATTGTGAGATTTTTGCTTTAAAGATCGCCTATGAAACGACAACGGGACGGTGTCGAGTTGGAGTTTTGAATTTTTGAGGGGCTGTAGAGTACTTTCGCCTAATACTTTTACCTTTAAACTCATTGTTATTTCTTAAGCATCGTTTGCGCCCAGTAAGTAGTTCATCGTTTGCTGTTATGGATACGCAAGCGAAATCTAAGTTAGTTGTTGTTAGCTTCGATTCCTTAACAAATTTTCCTCTATTTTTAATAAAGAGATTAAATTGTCTTTTTCACCTCAGTAAAGTTTAATGCGATACATTTTATTCAAATGTGTAAATCGATTAATTAAAAACGAAATTTAAATTCGGTCCCGGAATGCTGCAAAAAAAATTTTTTTCGCTTCATTGTTATTTTGTCGTGTGCTTACCAAATTTCCAAAAATGTCAATCATCTGTATTTCTTACAAAATCGCTGTGAAATTCGGATGACACTTTTGATTTGTGATAGAAGCGTAGTGCAAAAACTTCAGTTTGATCGAATACGTTATTGTGAGATTTTTGCTTTAAAGATCGCCTATGAAACGACATAGTTGTTTGAGTGTAGCTATTTGAATGGAGTTCCTTTATCTCTATGAATTTTTCACGCGTGAATGACATTCGAAGAGATGTTGGCACTGATAATGCTTAAAATATATATGTGTCTGTCACAACAAGTAATCGTTCAAAAATCAGGATTTCGCAAGTAGGCGAATTTTCAGCCACCGAAAACATAAGTTTCCATTCATCCCCCCCCCCTCAACCCAATCAGAAGCCCCCTATTCGGGGAACAAGGAGAATTGAAACCTTTGGCTCTTATTGAAGAAAACCTCGTGTTTAAAAAAATGCGCAGCTCAAAATGCGTAAACATCAATTTTTTTCGTCCTTTTCACGACCGATTCTCATTTTAAAATCTTTTTGCTTAGACCTACGATGAGGACGGAAATGTTCGCATACTTGATACGGATGGAAGGAAAATAAAGAGGTGAAAAACAAATAATTGAAAGTTTTGCTCCTGACACACTGTTTAATTAGGGCGAGGGGGAAGGCAGAAGTGCAGAACGCAACGAATAGTATGTGCTTGTCCAGGGGGCACTTATATATTACGATGCTGCCACACGAGTCCATTGTCTGCTATGAGTGCTTTCACATTGTTGTGATCGGCCTGAATTTTTCAGCATAATTTATTGTTGAGCAGAACTTTGTGCCTTTCAGAAAACGACGTTTAAATTTCTCAAACAGAAGTCGCATTACTTAAGCTATACTACTGTATTGAACGTACTATCAAATAATTTTCGCAAATTATTCAAAAGTTTTAGGAAAAAAATCGCTCCCCATACCGCTTTGAAAAACCACAAAATTTATAAGCCCATGGGGATCGTAGCTGAGATTCTCGAACATTTTTTTTGTTGGTGTTGTTGCGGTTTTATGTATGATTCATGTGTAATGTATATGAGAAAGAATGTCGCATGTTTATTGTTATTGGTGTGTAGGGCGTATTCCTTGGTCGACACTTTGTTTTGCCAGAAACGCGAACGATGATCATCAAACGCTACGGTAGACCAGAGGAGAATTCATCCCTGAATTGCTTACACACTCGAAACTCATATCTGCTGCATTTGTTCATTGAGTTGTCCCACTTGTGCTTTATTTCACTAGAAGAGAATATTCCTCTAATCAGTCAAATAACTTCTGAGCTCAAAAGATAAATGTGAGTCGTTTCGAAAGTCCGCTTTGAATTTCTTTGATTGTGAATAATTCTGAAGCGAAAGATGCTCGAGAAAATTTAAATTTTCATGACATCAAATTTCGGTCGAAGTTTATTTTCGTTGAGATCGTTAAACTTTTACAAAACGGAATGATTTTTCAGACATTCTTTTTCTCGAATCGAATCGAATCGAATCGGATCTTTCATTTAGTCGATAAGCAATGATTACATTTACGACAATAAATAGATTTTACATTTTTATCAGCCAAGTGTATTTTATCCTTCAAAGGATCATCAAACGAAGAAATAATTTATCTCTAGTGTCTTTTTTTACATTCAACGTTGGACTTATTCTGTCTGTGTTGTGAACATTGTTCAGCATTTACTCTCTAGGCAATATACAATGAATGCTACTACACTCGTATTGCTGTTTTTTTAATTCCTAAAGCAAACGAGCAATTGAAGCTCATCGTTGTACAAACGAGGAGGTATTCATTGTTGATATGTTTTTTTTTCTACGCAGATCATTTGTGGTGCAGACATATGATTAAACTCTGCATGGGGCGATAGTGATCTTATCGATTTTCATTTTTCGCTTTGTAGGAACTCGTTTTTTCGGTGAACTGTCCACGATAATCGAATCGTATAGGAATAAAATAATTTTTTACGATCCATAAATTTGGCTGCTTGCCGAAAAAAATCGGCGCGATTAAAATTTTTGATTAATTTGAAGCAGAAGCTTCTATGTAAAGTCTTGTGGCACATAAATCGTAAAAATAAATCATTGTGAATTTATTATCTCTTCAGCTATGAATTTCAGTTAGGAGTTTATCTGTGCGGCAGTTGGTTATTATTTCAAACTAGGAACCTCAAAATCTCTTGAATTTCTCTTTCGTTTCGGAATAGCCGCAAGCGTGATAGTGTGAGCATAACTGCGTTGCGTTCAAATTGCGGAGCACTGTCCACAGCGATGCATGCCCATTAAAATAGAATTTAAAAATAGGTCGTCCGGGTTAGAAATGATTATTGACTTGGGGTTTCTTACGTCACGATTCAAAATTTCAAGAACATTTATTGTACAATACGAAGAAAAAATTTCGATAACTTTAGAGTTGATTTCAAAATACCAAAGTTATTGTTTCAAATTCAACGTAAACACAGATTTCTGTGAATAACCTCATAAGCTCATAAGTTAAATCAATAATAAAAGATTCATTATATCATCAAACTCTTGGTTTTTTCTTGGTTTCGAGAGGTAGGCAACCTCAGTCACTGCACTTTTTTGTTCATGGTCTTTGGTGCATGCTTTTTGACGACGCACGTTTCTTATCACGAGCAGAAATATGCTTAAGCTAATCAAGTTCGGGTATTACTGCATCAGAATGCTCAAATTAATTTTTTTTGCAGGTGAACATGTGCTGCGATGGACTACTCCTTTGCATGTTTTCGTATCCCCTCCGAGTCCCTTAACATTTCGCTAAGTTAGGCAATTTGTGAGGTTAGCCAAATCCTATCTGTGGACTAAATATGTATTGTTTCACGCTGCAAAAGAACTCTTAGTCTCTTTGGCTGAAGAATTAGAAACTCAATAAGTTTGGTGCCGATTTACCCGGTGCTACCCGAGTTCAAAAAACTCGGTTGCAAAACTCTTTGGGATCACTCAAAATATGAGTCAAAAATCAAAATCTCCCAACGGTCACCACTCTCTTTCGAGAATGTAGACGTTCCTGTAAGTGGGAGTGTTTTGGTGTACGTATCTGAGCATTTTCTCGCTCGATAAGACAGGTGAGGAGAGGAGGAGAGGGAGCGGAGGGGATGGGTAGGAAAAATGCTGCAAAATACAATAGAAATTGCGGAAAAAAAGTTGCAAACTCGAGCAGTCTGAGGTACTGACCTGGAAAAAGCTGTTGGTATTGCTTGCGCTTTTTTGGTTGATCGCTCCAGCAACTCGAAAACGCGATGCTTCAATACTGTCAACTGCTTTGTTCTAGGCCTTTAAAAGTCATTATTGTCGATTTTTCATGATTTTAGAGGAACACCGTGCAATGACTCGATGTTTGTCGAAAGTAGGAAAAATTGTATGTGTGTTTTGAAGGTATACACCAAATGTTGCAAAAAAAAGAAACGTACAAAAAATAATAAAGCCGAATGGAAGTTGGGCTAGTTGAGTGTTTGGTGAAATTTCTTTGAACAGTTCAACAACTTCACTTATGGCTGGTACATGTTTGCACGAACTGCATTTAACTGGTCGAATGACTTCTTAAGAGTTCAACACAATTCGTTTATTGAAAACGTTCATGCATGTTGCATTTGCGCGATTCGAGCATCGAGTGATTGTGCGGGAAGCGGAAGCGTTTTTTTGGGGATTTTAAATGGCTTAAAAATATAAATTATGAAAATCTGGGGCCAACTTCCGTTGTTTGCTATTCATAAAGATGCCCTTTTAGCCGCATTTTTCTTAAGGCATGAATGACGGCTAACCAAAAAATTAATAGCACTTTCCAGTTTGAAGCTGAATCTTTGTACAAGCTCTGGACGGCTGAATAAGCTAGATTTAAAAAATGAAGCACAGAAGGATTTGGTTGTTGTGTGCTAGTTGTTCGCTGAGTACTACAATTTCATGCTACCATGCTACGCTACCACTCATCTTCATCATGCATTGCGGTAACTAACTCTTGAACTGGAGGCAGTGCTACTGGTAAAGTTCTACGCTTATTCTGCTACTGTTTTGACTAAAATAGTTCAAATGCGCATCGCCTACGATCTGCGATATGAGAAGGAAGACGAAGCTAGCAAATCAGCTAGTCAGCTAATTGAGAACCGTGAGCGCTTTCTTGCCTCCTAATTGGGGCAAGCCCTTCGTGTTATAATGAACGCAACCTGTCATTTCGGCAACGACTTAACGCCACGTGCAGACTTCAGTCACGTTTTTTTTGTTTTGATTGCTGCAGAAAACTCAATTAATGAGGATATTTCTGATTGAGCAGACTTAGTTGGTTATTCATTAAAAATGGTTGTCACCTAATTTTTAGTTGATGAGAGTGCAATGGACATGAGTGATCTGCTGACGGTTGGTATTCGCTGTTGCGCTGAACATTACCAACATTTTTTTAAATCTCGAAATATCTCACTCTCAAAAATTACTGTACCACTTTTTTCTGCTCAGAAAACACTCTACAGTTTTGTTCTGTCTGTCATGATAGAACGATTTGGTGCTGTAGAAAGGAACAAAACAGTACAGCTTACCAGGAAGTTTAAGCTGCGGTAAATTTATGAGATATAGGGATGAAGAAATTAAAATGTTTCTTTTAGCGCAGCTTTTTTTGCTTGAACGACTTGATAGGGCAAATGTTATTGAATGCGATTCAGAAGTAAATTGTTGACACTTATTCCCAAACACCAACTGTTTGTTTTGTAAAAGAATTTTCGCAGAACAAACATGGAGAGCTATGCTGCTTGTGTTTAGCTTCTAACGTTTACGGTTAGCCTAAAGGTATTGATTGATTTGTTTCCCACTCGGAGGTGATCTCGTTAGTTCGATTTGCGCCTTGATCAATCGCATTTATAAAGCGCATCACAAACGCATCATTTCTTTTCAAATGTGCATACGTCTCGTCTGTCCGACAGTTGTACTACGAGAATCGATAAGGCTATAGTTGCAAAGTTTGTTAGGTAAATTTGTGCCGCTAATCGGCTCTCTATCAAACGCGGTACTCTTATGTGGAGATAGTTTTTTTGCAAGGAAGTTTTATTTCTCATGCTTTTTGCAACGATCTGACCAATGTTGATGTTTGTTGTCGATTTTTTTCCGGTCAGTCGAATGAATGTCTCAATTGAATGAAAAACGAAGCTGATATGTTGCGTTTTTTTTTTTTCGATATGCGTTTTATGACACCACAGAAAATTTTCAGCCGAATTTTTTTTCGTTGCTAACTTAGAGCTAAGCAGAACGAGAGAAGAGTTTATTTGAACATCAGAAAGAGGAATTGCTATAGAGAAATGCATAAGCGAAATATTAACGAACATCAAAAACAACAAAACAAAATATATAAATCAACTAGATAACATCTCTACTATGGTGTTTAAATAGATCTTCGAAACGTTCTTATATGCTTCATTTGGGTGCTTCGCTAATTACTAGGATTACTCAAAATATTGTAAGATATATTCATATCTCTTCCACTCCTAGAAGTTTGTGGCGTTGAAATGTGAGGTACCTATTTTTTCCCTGCATTTTGACACCTCACGTGATCGTTTCCAAATCGAATTCATTCTACATGATGCTCATTTCAGAGAAGAACGTTGTTCGCTGAACTCAGTATCAATATCTTTTGATCAATCCCGAGATTCAGTGCTCGATGTGTCGATTTGTTCGAATCCAATCGATGAGTCAGCTATCATGGAGAAAAGCATTGCCAATAGCACGTCAGTTATTTTCACTTCTTTTTTTTTTAATGCGCTCTTTATTTGATTGAATCTCTTTGTGAAGACAATTAGCGTTCGTGAAGTAACGCCAAAAGTAAAAGTAAAGTTCCATAGCTCTTTTTACTTAGCAGTTACGAGAAAGCCGTTCTCGATACATCGCCTTATCAACGTGGCACTGCCACGAAGCAGTTTGCCGAAAATTTAGCAGAATATTTCATCAACTAAAGAATACATTGAAGTTCACCTGTTTGTATCGTTCATAAAAGCTCATATAATGGTATTTTTAACAGTTTTCATTGAAATTTTTCTAACTGAAAGAATAGCCGACCAAACAAATTTATAATTCGGAACAACGAAAACAAATAACGAAATGATTTTAAAGAAAAATAGAAACTTTCTCAGTTATCAAGGTCTTTGTTTCGAATTGCAATTATAATCTTGAGCTTTAAGCAATAAACGATCTGTACTTTTCATTTTTATGGTCTCATTGCTATGATGGCAATATGCGTGAGCATTTGCAGAAGTTTCGGTTGGTGAATTGTAGCTGAGGATATGATCGTTTATTTTTTTTACAGATTCAGGTCCGGTTCTATTCCATTATTCGATTCCATGGAAGAAAGCCAACTTCCTCAGTCGCATCTCATCACATTTGAGAAATTTTCACTGAGATTATGTTCGTTACTATATCCGCCAATGAGCGCAAGATAAAACTATGCTTAGCAACTGCGTGCCCACAGTTGCTTATTAAGGATGGAGACGTTTCGTCAACGCAAATCATTCCTTATCCATTCTTACGATCTAACTGAACGGACACGTTGCAGGCGAGTAGTGGACGTCGACGGTTTGGAGCGGTCGGCCAAGGTCGATCAATTATCAATCGCACTAAACATTGCCGCCCATTCCACACCAACACCACCCTCAGTTGCCCGGACGACCATCACTCTACCACAAACAATGCCGTTGTCTACCGATGGCATACATAGCAATCCGTTGGTTGCTGGTCATCCCTCAACTCCAATAACCAATGGTTGTGGTATGCATGTCGATTTGGAACGTTCAATTCGTCGTTTCGAGCGATACGGACAAATTTATGCGGATTCACCGAAAAGTCACATGAACGTCGAAAAGAAAACTTTAGGTGAATAATGTCGAATGCTTTCGTTTTTGTTCATTTCTAAACATAACATATGTAAGTGTGAGAGTTGCATTGTGATCGCCATGGTTTGCACCAGCGAACGATCTCAGCAGTGGTTTCAGTGACACAAACAAAGCTGTTGAAAGACACAAAGCGACGACGAATGAAGGTGACCAAACGTTGATGAGAAAGTCGGCACGCGAACAGAAATTTTACTCATGCTTAGGAGATGAGAGAAGAAAACGGGACGGAAAGAAAGTAGTGAGAAGGCTTACAGGACTTTGACGAAAGACAAGAGAGCAGGGATAACAGATGACTCAGAAATTTGACAGTGCAGCACAGCGGAAGATGCATGGAAAGGCGAAAACTAGTGCAGAAGAAGACAGTGAAAACGACTGCATCGAAACGTGTGCGTTATTGATGGGAGTAGAGAGGAAGGTGTGTGTGTGTGTGTGATTTGTCGTTTAGTGGTGCTGGGACGGTTGGCACTACAGTAGATGAACACATGGCGTTTGTGACTGTTTCAGGCATGCCGGGCCCTCCACACGGACCTCCACCACCGCCACCGCCACCACCACTGCCTTCCTTCGTACCGTTTACGCCACCAACGAGCAGTAGCCTGCATTCATCACAAAAGGTCAGTTCTTCTTAACGTATCTGTCTACGTTAATCTTGTACTCTTCCTACACATGCGATTCGTGCACCAATTGCGCACCTATGGTCTGCGGCACGTGCGATGAAGTCTATGCCTCTTTTCGAATGGTTGTGACAATCGTATTGTGAATCAGCTCGTTATGATGATTTACGCTTGATTTTATATCTTCCCCGTACCGAACGTCTAGTGAGTGCGCGCATCATTCAGAATTTGCATCTATTCTTTTGTCGTATCGATACATTTATCGTTTTTTAAAGTCAGTTAAATGGTCGATTCATCACTTTCGTTAACCAGCTGTTAATTGTTTTCTTCTCGTCGGCAAATGATGTTCAACTTTGCAAACGGCCACTGTCACACGCAAACTCTAATTTTTTTTAAAGTTTCTTCTCGTGCTAATATGCCTTCTTGTTAACATTTCCATATCTGCAAGCTTTTCAATAAACTTCGCTTTGCAAACATACCAAAACGTGAGTTTTTTCATGTTTGAACGCTCTCTCTCTCTCTCGCTCTCTCTCTCTCTCTCTCTCTGTCACTGAAGTGCATAGAACGGACATTTTCTTCTACCTTCAACTAGCTTGTTGCTGGTTTCATTTAGCACTCCTTTGACTAATTCTTTTGCTGCCAGCCTGTCTCGATGCATCATCATCTCAGCAAAAGCAATACATATGTACAGTCATAGAGCACTTCTCTTACATGTGGATTCAGTTTTCCAAAGCAACGGCATTTAACAGTTCATCGCTTCTTGCTTTCATGTCTGCTTTCATCTTTGCCTATCTACGATAGTTCAGTTATTTTACATGTACATATATATATATATATGTATATATACATATATATATGTATATGTATAAAGTAAACATTGCATATCTGCGACATAAATATAAAATGCATATATAATGTTAAAAAATATATGTAATGTTTTACAAGTAAAATTTTTCTCTTAAATTCGCTCAGGTAAGGCTGGTGACAATTTTTTTCAACCAAAAATTAGCGTAATCAATAAGTTGGCTATGAAAATATATTGTTAGGCACCACTGTATTAATTTTTGAAAACTTATTCGATCAGCTAGTCTGTGCATTCATTATAAGCGATGTGAAACGCGTCATTTTTCCATAGTCCGATTCTGAGTTTAATGAATGGAATAAACGAGTTTTAAAGCAAACGTTGCCGATGAAAAAGCGCTATAGAGTGCTATCGCGAGTGTGCTTTAATCTAATTAGCATTTACATTTCCCCGCATAATTTGCGCTGTGAAATCCCTGCATAGCGAAGGTAGTATCGACTTTTACACTTTGATCATTTTCACAGAGTTGATTAGAGTTCGAATGGATTGAGAGATCACGTGGTGTCACTCTCCCTTTGGAAAGTTTCAAGGTGCAATAAAATGCTGCGTTCATTTTTACTTTATATACATAGAACCGAATCCCATACCGTTGTTTAATGAAACAAACTTCTTTGTAGATCACTTGTTGCTAATGCTATTATCCAGCATGGGTAAAGAGTTCTTATATATTCTCAAGCCATGCAGAGCATTCACCGTTACTCAAGTGTTGGGTCTGTGACTGCCTGAGGATCTCTGGCACACGATCGGATAATTACTGTTTGAGGACCACTCGAATGCAATGCTTCTTTCCCTTTTGTTACTTACGTAGTTTTACTGGATTGGATGTGCATGGTACCTCTTCCGGACTGCGGGAGAGAGGAGTGGCGGTCAAGCGAGGGAAGGGGAGGGGAGGGGAAGGGAGTACGCACTCCTCCATTACTGGCGTATGAATGTTATATAAATTTTGGAAAGAGTTCACATGTCCTTCTATGCTTTATTTCTCAGAACAAATGTGTGAATTTTTCACTCAAAGTGATTTTAAAAATTTCCGTAAATGGGTAATCATGTCACAGTCATTTCGGCAATTGCCGCACTGTACGAATCACTAAAATGGTCCAGGGTGAACCTCCTAAAAATCTGCTTCACCCACGATCACGGGGGGGGGGGGGGGGGGGGAGGGATAGGCAGAATGTTCGAATTCCTTGTCTAGCTTCCTTCGTTATGCTAACGAATGCGCTTATCATTATTTGGCTAGCTGATTGGTTTAATGGCAACGTAGTATGCCGTTGTGCTCTTAACGAATGGTCGTACATGATACGCGTATTAGTGATAGTGTGGAAAGGATGCATTCATACTACTCACATATACAACTCGGACACATCGATACAAGCAAGTAAATACTGAAAAGTACACAAACAAGCGTCTTCCTTACGCATTGCTAGCTGGTCGGCTATATGATAGAGTCGAGCGGTACGTTACCCTTTCAAGGCCAATATTGACTCTCGTGCAACAACCGTACGCTCATTTTTACTCTCTTTGCCCCCTCTCTCCTCATTGTAGCCCTATTGGCAATACACCCCCGTTAAAATCCGTTTTCAACACAACCATCATTGCAAACCAGCTTTTTGGTTGCTTAATGCTTCTTTTTCTTGTACACAACTTCTCACTAGTTATATGCATCTACTCGTATTCAAGTGGTCTTGCTGCTTCCGTTTGCTTAGCTAGAAATATTGCTTCAGTTTTAAATAAAGCAAAATTAATTTGTTTTTTTTTGCATTTCTTTTATGACCTCATTATTACGATATTTAATGAATTTTTTGAATATATGCCGATTTCTCGAGTGATTGAGTATTCGAGCATTGCGGAGTTGCATGTGGTAGCAGAGTGACTATGGTCGTTGTCCGCATTCGTATATTCATTTTTGTTCCATCCAAAATTGTCGTTTTGAACGACTAGTTTGGCCAAGCGGTCGTCGTTTGCTCTGTGCACTCATTGCAAGTGGTGTCATATGTATATTGATGCAATGCACAGCATCCTTAACCAATATTTCTCTATATAATTACAGCTAATTGATAAAACGTTGTTGTACGCCAATTCCGAAAACACATAAACGTCTGCACACAACTAGTTTTGATACTTCTTCGCTTATTTTGTCGCTATGGTCATTCTCTTTACTGCTATTATATATTTGCTTAATCTTCGCTAATTCTGAAACGAATTACTCTTAAAGCGTTACGTCAATAGCATTTTAAGCGGTGCTAACGTAGGAATGTTTTTAATTTTTTCTGCGATATAAGAACATTTTTTTTGAAAGCTGATATAATTTCTAAGTTTCATAACATGGCCCATTAATTCATGAATTTATCTATTATTAATTGTTTTGATTCCCTTCTTGCCCAC
>JPKZ01002911.1:185745-198877 GCA_000803305.1 Toxocara canis | reverse complement strand
ATAAAGACATCTTTGCCATTGCATAATTTATCGTTCAATTTTGTCACGTATATATTTACTATCTTGTTACCTTTCATATATGTATAGTGAAATTATGAGCTAAAATTACAGTTTAGGGCACTTCTAGAATTACGATGTAAGTTTATGAATAATCGACGAATCATGTACTGCTAATCTTTTCTTCTTGTTGCTACTGATTTAGCTTTTATGAGAGTATTAAGGAGTGATGATTAAATGGCTTATGGTAGCTTCGATTAGTCGAAGCTTATTTTCATGAGCTTCCGAAACGAATAGACACGTTGCTTTAGTCGTTTAGAATCGATTTGTTCTCGAGTCAGCTAGGTGCTTTTGATTTGGATAGTTTTGTGAACGTGTGAAAGAAGCTAACTGAGTGAAATGTTTTCCATAGAACGCCATCTTTAAGGTGTGCTTTATTGATCGGTTTAGATCAGAAATGCTTAAGGGAATATTAATTGTTAAATGGAGACGTTTTTTGAATTGAGTGATATATTTTGATCGGTACAGTTGACAAAAGCGGTTCTTTTATGCGCAATAGCTCAGCAAGAATTACTTTTAAGTAACAAAAAAAGGAATTTCATCGTGCAGTCTCGCTTCGTTCTGTTTTCTAAGATGAATTATGAGCTCCGTTTAATACTTTCAACTTAAAAATACCAACGATTTTAAAATTATCATACTCACGATATGTGTCGTTTTGCAATTCAAAGATGGTCATTTGTTACGCATAAAGAAAAGAGAGTGAAGTGATATATATCTATATACATATATGTGTATATGTGTATGTATATGTAGATATATATATATGTAGTCATACTTGGTGCCTCCCAGTCCGTCCAGTGGATAACGGTCCCGCCAACGGCAGCGAAATTTTGCCGCAAAATGGCTGATACCCGCTCTTGGGGTCTGTTTATTCTGCCAATCGGGTTGGGTGCGGTGCCTTCTTATGTACGTCTCTAATGTTTATTCTTTCAAATGACCGTTCAGCAGTGAGCAAACGGTGAAGCGGCTGCGAAATTGCGATTATTGAAATTTCTGTGTTATTTTAAGCTCTCTTAAATAAGCGGCGAATGTTCTTAACGTGTAACATCTTTTCGCTTTTCCACCCATAACAAGAGTTTACTCAATTTTCGGCCTCCGTGAGACTTTTAAGAAAATATTTACAAAACAACCCTCTCTCGTGAGGCCGGTGCCATAAAAATATCATGTTATTTTATACTTTTAAAGATAAGAGCTTTTCCTACTATCAAATCAAAATTTTAGATAACTCATATCACTGAGTGTTTATGAATATAAAATTTTAATATTATCTTTAAAAAAATGTTATTGTCTTGTATAAAATATACGTACACTAAAAGAAAAACAAATCAAATACATGTTAATATTATCAAAATTGTCTTATCACTCAGGCATTGTTTTTAGCGATTTGTTAAATTTGTCATTTTATGTTGGTATATGTGTGTGTACTTGTCTGTGTAATAGTTTTACTTGAAATTCATTGAAGATACCGTTGTAAAATTAATGTATTATATATCCGGCGGGTGCTCGTCTACCCATTTCCAAGCTTATTCATTGATCTCGCGAAGAAGTGTATACCCCCTTAGGTGAGGAAAAATTGCACTCATTTTGAACGGGTCAAGTTTAAAATTCATTTAGTGCGACTTTTTGTAAGAAAATATTTGTAAAATTGCACACTGTATTGGATTTTCCTCATTTGCAAGCAGTTTATGAAAATGGTTGATTGGTTACATGGATATGACGATAAACGCATGTGATGCGTACACCCTCACGAGCATTTTCACTTGTTCGTAGTGCTGTGCAATTGTTCATTGTCACTGCATGCAATGAATTTGTGCAACAAAATATTTCTGCAAATTTCATTTCTTCGCCAAATAGAAGGGTTCTCACTGATTGTCTCATACTAGGTGACCTTGGCACTATGTTCTCCCAATAATGAATGGCACCTCTCATTTGAATTTTAAAAAAAAACGAAAAAAGAAAAAACAACGCAGAATGTTACTCCATACAAAGAGACAATTAGAAGAGATATTAAAAGAAACGAATGGCCAATTCATCGATGCCAGTTAATTGAATTACCAATTCTATGGCCAATTCAAACTCTTCAGAAAACAATAAAAAGTTTTTGCGCAAATCCGTGGAACAAAAGTTTTCTACTTTCAATTTTATTTTATTTTTTTTTCAGCATTTCGACTTTTGAAGTATTTTGAATCCTTTGAAATGAGCAAATTTATTTGTTAGAGAATTGAATGAGGAGAGAAAAGTATCTTAAAAAGATTCCGTAACTAAGTAGCGCTCTCAATGAGTATCTTTTTTTACATTTTAATCGTAAAAATTTTACATGTCAGTTTTGGCCACCTTTTTTTGAATTTCACTTAGGTGACGCTTCTAAAATTAATGATACTTTTTTTACTAAATAAAAGGGAAAATCAAAAAAAGTTAAACGAAAAAGCATTAGAGTACTATCGAAGCCATAAAACTAGCCTTCTTGGCTCACTGAATATATAAGTTTTTTTTTCTGCTAAATAAATTACCTTTTTCTCAATTGGCCTTCGAGAGTTATGAAAAATGATTACCCATTTTCAGTATAGCATATCCCTTTCAAAAGTTCATCGAATAATTCTCGCTTTCTATTCGATTCATTTATTTGTCATTTGAAAACAATTAGTTCAAAGAGTTCTAAGTACCATACTGATTGCTATATGCCGTTCATGACAGAGTTCGACCTACAATAGTCTCATTTTGATGCGCGCAACTCATATACGAACTTTGAAGTGTGCATAAAAGAATTTCGAAGAGATGACGCCGGATTTGGGATGCATTTTGTGCATTGCTGTGCGTCGAATAAACCAAAATCGTTGTACGTCCTTGACGCAACAGTACATCTTTTTCCTCCACACACACACGCCTCACGTCCATATCACAAAAACCGAACATTTACTGCGGCCTTCATAAACGGATAATTTTGACTGCTGGTTTCATATATGTATAAAATACAGTGGAAATGAGGAGGGTGGTAATCTCGTTCTCTTCAAGCAACAATCAGCTTTAAACACTTATTTGCTTATTGACTGCGTTTACCATCGTCATTATTGTTGCTGTTAACCAAGTATCCTTATCCACCAATTTTTTGAAGCCTAACCCAAATCAGTTCCCTTGAATTGTGCATATGGTAGGCTTTAATGACAATGGTTTCTGTATATTAAAATTTTGCATTTGCGGATGTAGTATTTGGACAGAAATGATAAGTTTCGTTTTTTCTTAAAGTTGTTTACCAAATGCTCGATGCAAATAGGGCTGTATGGCCTTCTTTAGAACAAATATATAATGCGAAATGATTGTGGTGAAATGATTTTATAAACAAGTAATTGCTGTTGACTTTTGCTGTCTTAGAAACTTTGTAATGGCTTTGTTATGGAAAAGAACTGGTAACCGTGATACTACAAGCGTTGCTGGCACATTAAAGCCAATGGCCCACATTCATTTATATTCCGTCCATGTTCCCCGTTCCCCTCCCCCCTCCCCAAAACCATGCAGAAAATATGAGAGGAGTATAGAATTTCTCGTTCCTTCCTTAGAATGAATTCCATCAAATCAAATCTTTCTTAGAATATGCCGTATGATCTTAAGTAGGAGGCTTTTTTTGCTCGTCCTTAAAAGAGACATCCGCTTTCTGTTTCAACAATAGCAGTTCATTTCAAGAATAGCAGTTCAGAGCGTTTTGTAAATTTGTTTACTTTATACGAAGAGAAGCGTACATGCACAGCAACTCGATGAGTCGACGATTCGTCATTTTTTTTTCTTTTCACGAGAAACAGAAGCTTCTGTTAAATAAGTTGGTTTTACGAGAGTTGTTGCGATATGAGCGAACGCTTACTGGTAGTGTTTTGTGAATGCTCGGCATGATGCATGTGTGTTCCATTGGCACGTCTTGTGACTGACTCCGCAAACAGAACCTAACCATGATGTATTTTATGCCGCTTGTTGGTGATTCATGCTGCCTAGTTCGAGAGCTTTTAAGGCAGTTGCAGTTTTGATATGTGCTCGCTCGCTATGAAAGAGGTTTCTATGCTTGATCAGTAAGCTCTCTTTTTGCAGCGATCAAATATATTTTAACTATTCTTTGACTAACTCTAATGTTCCCTATCGCCAATATCTCACTTCGTTTTTGGGTGTATCGATTAAATATACTTGCTAAAAGTTGTCTGCATTATTTTATTTATCGGGATTTTCTGTAATATTCGTTTCTTATTTATTTCTTTATTTTTCTGCGAAAATACATTAGGACTCCTTGATGTGTGTAAACGTTGCTACTGTTGATGAGGTTTTTAGCCCAAAAACAGTTGAAGTTGGAATTTTGAAATTTTTCTTCTTACAATCTATCCTCGCAAGAGTATAAAAGTTTCATCTTTCTACTGCAAAATAACCGCCTGAAAATTTTTAGTTGAAACTTTTTCCAGTTATGATTTTTTCGCGTCTTTTTTCATGTAACTTCTAGAAATAAAGAAAGCTTCGAATGGAAATCATGATAAAGGCATTTTTAATATGTGCGGTAATGCCTGTTTGTTTAAGTTTAGCAAGGCACTACTATCATGGGCTAAATATTTGTTTGACATGCGGCAAAACTGCCAAAATTTTAAAATATGACTAACTACGTTACCTCGCAGTATATTGTGATCCGCATAAAAATGCTCTGTGGATATTTTCAACTGTTAACAGTCATGTAATGGAATTTACTTCTGAATTATCACCCTGTTACTAATTGCGATATCGTTGCACCATTTGTTGGCTTAAAGCGCGGTGCTGCCCAAAGTGGACGAAATGGAAGAGAGCGTTCGGTTAGCGCTACCTGAATGCTTAAGCGATTAGGGATACCTCAAACCGTAGGGAAATCTGATACACTGCCTTCGATATATCCGCTCATACGTTCGTGTACACTGGGCGGGAATGGTTGCTTTGTATATGTGGATCCACTGAGCGCATTTGTTTGCAGAATCACCAAGGTTCCATCATTGATCACCGTGAAACGGACATGTCACGCGATGATTACGACATAAGATCAGGTATTTTTATTCATGTGAATAACGCCTTGCTCAATGTGAACTTCACATCTGCTTAGAAGGGAGGGTAGGATGGACAGATATTTAAAGTGGCTCTATACGAGGTAATATGGTAGTTACTTTTTTGCTTATTTCACGGCCGACTGGTATTTCTCTGCCAGCGTATACCAACACACTGTTAGGTTTTTTTGGTTAGGACGAGACGTCATGATTGGTTGCATATTTTCTATGAGAAGTCAGGAAACTAAAAAAGAACACGCTGAAATTTTTAGAAACACTGAGACCAGAGAGGATTTGTCTTCTTTCTTCCCTTCCCATTTTTCTTTGCTATATATTTCTGTTTCTGTTGCAGAGCCTCGTTCTCGCTCAACAGTTCGCGATGTTCCAGTGCAACGTGGTGCCGTCACCTCGTTGCCTCCTTCCTCTGCTACAACAGTTGAATATCGAAGTTCATCAACTCCATTTGGTAGCGATAATTTCCAACAACAGGAGTACTACCGCAAAGAGGTTTGTATCAAACTCATTACCGTTTAACCTCGACGGGTATAGATTTTGCAAGGTTTTTTAAAGAGTGATAGGTCGTTTGTCTCAAAACTTTTGGCATCAGGCTTCGTCTCAAAACTTTTGGTATCAGGTTGCCTTGGTGGCGCTTTCGAGCTTATCGAAGGGAGGAGGAGAATGCGGTTTTGAGAGTTTTAATTCGTAATGTTAATTAGCGTTAGACAAAGCAGTAGCAGAAGGCAGATTGATAAAGTAACGAAATGGTTTCACGGAACCTAGGTTCATGAATTTGAAAGACTGACTATCAGTTCTGACTGCTCACGAGGAGTCAATTGGCATCAGGTCCAGAATTGTTCGTTGTATGTGCTCAATTTGCAGCGCTCTAGTTTGTAAGATTGTTGCGCTTTTCAGCGCTGCAGCAGTAAAGTGCAGTTATGCAGCGCTTCCGCTTGTTAGGGCGTTATGGATTCTGAATTTTTCATTGCAGTTGTAAATGATGTCGCAATTTACGAGCTCATGCAAATCTCTTTTCAAATATTGCTGCAAAAATTATATCGCAAGGCAGTACTGAACAATTTTTTAGAAATACTTCACTGTTTTCTAGTAAGCTAATTGGAAATATTCGAAAGCAGTAGATAAGTGAAAAGTAAGAATGCGAAGTATCGATGAGCCGAAGAAATCTTAGTTCGTTTGTTAAGCTCAGGATCCAGCATCATTATCCTAACGTAGTTGATATGCATGAATATTGCAGCCATTGTAGCATTTCAGCTACAATGGCTGCAATATTTGATAAAAGGTTTCATGGGGTCGTATGGAGGTCATAAATAAAAAAATGCGGTAATCTATTGTTTGGCAGGGTGCCATCTCTCAATTGTTCATGCAATCCCCTTCTACACCTTACACCGAACATTACAGGTTTTATCAGCAGTTCACACAAAAAAAGAGGTCCATTCACTGTCTTATTGTCTCAATGAGCATATGAACGAAGGTGAAACTAAAGTGGATATCACGTCAAAAATATTTAACTAATTAAAGGTCAACATATTTTCGTTACCTTGGATCTGTGCATCTATTATGGCAGTATTGTTATCCAGTCTTTATGCTCAGGTTCTCTTCAGTGATTTATCCGTCGATTGGTAAAGTATTCATTTCGCAGAACCGCCTTTTAAGGGGTGAGAAAAAAGAGGGGCGAGCAATCCTTTTGATTTGAGTTATTAGAAGCTAGATAGTTTCTATTAGTCCATAGGTACATCAATAGTACATAGGTACATAGGGTTATGTACCTCGACAGGACTCATACTTTGCTTTGCCTGTTTCCACTCAGAAGAATAGGTGTTATTCATGGAATACAGAGACTACTATTTGTGAAGGTGATGACAAGGACGTATATCACTCGCTCCACCGAGGCTCTTTCTGCACCACCCCTGTCCAGGAGTTCACCGATTCTCGTTGAGCGTGAACGCTTCCCTTCAATTGATCGATACTATCCGAGCACGCGAGAGGAAAGGACCGTTGACTACAACTACAAATATATGAAGAATATCGAAGAAGAAGAGAGACGAATCCGCGACGAACAGGAGAAAAGGAAAGCGGAAGAGGATGAGAGACGGCGAAGGGAGGAGGAAGAACGTCGACTGTGGGAGATTCGGGAGAAGGAATACTATGAAAGGATGCGCAGAGAGAGGGAAAGAAAGGTTTGCGATTCCTGTTTTTATATGTTTCACATTTTTGTAGTAGAGATGATTTAATGTCATGACAAGTTTTCCATACGGAATCACTGCTCAACATCTAGATTCCAATTCCGCGTTTAAGTCAAAAGATTCCAACGGACTTCATTTCTTTCGCTCGTTAAACCTCCGAATGAAAGTTGATCGTACTTCCGAAATGTGATTTTTCTGATTTACTCACACTGAATCAATTTATTTATCATATATTTTTTCGTTTGCCACTTTGAAATCACGCATAAGGAACAAACAAGATGCTGTTGTGATACCGGCGTTGAAGCGGAGATGGTTGAAGAGAAATGCGCGGAAGGAATGATATGGTCGTTTCCTTGGACTAGGTCATAAAAGATATTGTCAAAGCGGCATATGCGTTCGCATTCGCCCTGTGTTGGATATTGCAGAGATGGGCGGATCTTGGATGCTCGTGACCAGGCGGGTGTGAGAGAAATTCGGATCTCACTGTCCAGTTTACGTCCTTCCACCTCCAACGCCTCGCGTGCAAGAAATGAGTTGTAGGGGAAGGTTTGTGGTCTCGCACAAGAATCTGCACAGACCCTGACAGTCTTCTTTTCTAGTGTTCTTTTGGCTATCACGAAAGGATTTACGCAAAACCTGGAGATTCTAGAGGCTTGCTCAAATTTGCCGAAAAGTTGAGGTGATGCGCTCACCTATAGATCTTACCGTAACATGTTGATTTGTAAGCCCAGACGGCTATTCGTCATCTACAGTAGCTTTATTTCACCGTAGTGGTCGATTCGCATCTGGGAGCTCACCGTAACAGTCACTGTCGAAAACAAGCGAGTAGCACACTATATGAGATGGAGCTGACGCTGTATTGTGAAGTACAACTGTAAGAGTAAATTGTGAGCAAATCTATATCGCCATAACGATCGCCGTGCAATTGCTGAACCATTTCAGCACCGTGAACTCGAATCAGAGAGGTTAGAAAGAGAGCGTTTGGAAATGGAACGTCTCGAGAAAGAACGAGCTGCTCGAGAACAGGCAGAGATGCTAAGAAGAGCTGAATGGGAAAAACTTGAAAGGGATCGTAGAGCGCTAGAAGAAAGAGAACTTGAAAAACGTAGAGCGCTCGAGAGGGAGAGACTAGAGAGACAAAGGTCGGACTTTGTTAATCTTCTTTATTTTATTTAGCAATCCGCTGTTTTCAACATTTATTATTTCGATGCAAGAGCCATCCTCCTAAAATCACCTATCATATTTTAAGCATTTATTTTAAGCAGTATCACTTAAAAGTCATTTATTATCATCTACTTAAATTTTAAAAAATAGCCGTGATATTTTTATGGGTGTATAAAAATTGAAAAGGTCACCTCCCACTGACCAAATGAAGTACGATTTATCACATATGAATGGACCGAATGGTTTCATTCGAGTTTCGTTTGAATTGCAGTAATCGCTGAACTATAGACACATTGATTTATGGTCGGTACAAGGGCCGAAAGAGGGAAATTTGCGGAATGCTTATCTTGATGATAGTGGTCGTCAGTAGAGATGCGGTCATGCTCTACTGCATTTATTTCTGTTATGCTATCGACAATTTTGCGTTATGCGTGAGTAAAATCTCATAATCATTGATTTTTCGACCATTTCACCTCCGTGTATTGCTCTCTCAATCCTATCCGCCCTTTTATTGCTCCTTTTAAAGTGATCATTTAAATGATTTTCCGCGATTCTAGAGGTTCTTTGTTTGCTAAGCTGAATTTAGTTCCGGAGCTTTCGTTGTATATCATTAAGAGAACCGAATAAATTATAGAATGAGGTGGTAAACCTTCTATGCAAATATTACATAATTAAATTTATGCAAATATCTTGCAATTAATAAATATTACTAATTAAAATTTCGTGCAGACATCCATTTTCGAATGCGGAATCGAGGGAACGAAAAGAATGGAATAGTGAGAGAGAAGCTGTGCGTAAATTTATGGCAGCATTCTTGCTGATGTTCTATTGGATTGTTTTATCTACCGATGATATAGGCTCTATGAATAAAGTGGTTTTTTTTTATACTGGTAAACGGTTTTCAGATTGGAAGAGGAACGCAAGGAGAGAGAGCGAATCGAAAGGGAACGGATGGAACGTGAAAGGGAACGTCTCGAGCGAGAGAAGGCCGAGAAGGAAAGACAGGAGAGAGAACGCATCGAACGTGAACGGATTGAAATGGAGCGTTTAGAGATTGAACGTATCGAACGTATAAAACGTGAGAGACAGGAACGTGAAAGGATTGAAAGGGAAAAGGAGAAAGAGGAAGAAGAAAGACGCGAAAGGGAACGCCTAGAGCATGAACGAATAGCGCGTGAGAAAAGGGAATTGTTACGAATGGAGCAGGAATTGTTGGAGGCACAAAGGAGAGAAGCTGAAATGCGTGAAGCGGAACGAATTGAGGAGGAAAATCGAGAGGCTAGACGTCGTGAGCAAGAACGAAGGTGACTCTTTGTTTTTTTTTCTCCCTCCCAGTTGGCTTCGCAATCCTCAAGTCAACTTAGCGAACAAAATCCTATACTGTTCTCATTTCGTTGTCTTTGCAGTATGTACTTTTCCATTGTTTAGATGGTGAACGTACTACATCTAAACGTTCACCTGTGGTTCACCCTTCCGTTGAGTTTTTCTGTGTGCCGTGACAGTCATTCTTTTCATCAGACCTCTCATGAAGCGATGTCCGCTTGATGTTGCTTCCCGGTTTTTTTTTTGTGGGTCCCTTTTCGATGACCAATTTTCAGTGACGTTCTTTCTTGTTTCGCAGGTCGTCTCCCACAACAATCTCGTTTTGGGATAGATTGACTCAGTTCAGTTCCATGTCTTGGAAGCTAACATTGGTGTCATAGCTTTTCTATACTTCTCAAATTATAAGCATCAAAATCCTTCGCATACTTCACCCAAAGTAGTGTTCGCCTTTGCTTAAAGACTGAACCTCTTTTTTACGCAGTTTTTAGCATAAAGTGAATATCTAACTGAATTGCCAGTATTGCTCGTGCAAAGTTTTTCTAGTTCACAGATATCCAACTGTGCCTCCAGCAAGGGTTTCAAAGTGCTCCATTAAACGACTCTTAAGAATCTAAAAAATTCTCGTTTGCTGGATTGCTGATTGTAAAATCATGTTAGTTCATATAATTTTATAACTTCAAATTTGCAGCCTCTGCCTAAAAAGTCACTGGCAATGCAAGTTTCTCTTTTCGCAGCAGTTTTTTTTGTCTTCCTTTCTGTAATTCTATGTTGTCCAATTGTAAAGGTGATGCAAAAGAATATCCATATGGAAATATCATATAAGCAATGCAGCGTCCCCAAAACATGAGGCCTGTCGCAAAGACGGCTGCCATTCATTTTTTTCTCTAACTTGACCGTTGTAGCCAGATTTTTGTTATTTTCGCTTCTAATTAGCTTTATTCACTTTTCCTTTTTGAACCGCTTAAGTTTAACTTATGTAAATTCATCAAGATGTTCAGTTATAAGCAAATGGAATTATGTAATTTCTTTTTCGTCCATTCAAGCGATACGGCTCGAATTAAAGCAGTATTGAATTACTACTGTGGTTGTCGGAACACCCAGTGTGCGAAAGCAATGGTTCTTGCTGGAATTCGGGTTGGGGAACTCGGAATAACACTTGCAGGGTTCTGGTCTTCCATTGGAACAATCCTGGAATTCTGGACCTATTTCAGCCTTTATAAAAATTTTTCCTTTGCAGATATGTGCAGATTTGAATTAATTCTAAGACGGTTTGGTTGTGCTGTTGTTTTGTTATATTATGCAGTAGTTCAGGCTTTTAGCACAAGTTTCGGCGAGCGGTAATCTTGGTTCGTTTCATTTCATGTGTGAACATCATTCGTAATTATTTATGAAAAATTTTCAGAGATGCAGAACTGTTGGCCGAAATGCAAAGAAAAGCGGAAGAGCGTGAAGCGCAAAGGCGTCTAGCTGAGCGACTTGAGAAAGAGCGTATAGAGAATTTACGAAAGGAACAGGAGCGTCTTGAACTGGAACGACAAGAAGCCGATCGTAGAGAACGTCAACGCATGGTTAGTGGTCGAGTAGCGTGAGCCGTTTACTTCATGAAGACATAGGCAACCATTGGCTGTGCTCAGCTATTAAGGATATTTGTTATCGTGCGTTAAAATTTTAGCTGAAAGCGTCTTAAATCGAAAACGTAGCATGTAATTCATAATAATTGGAAAGATGGCTTAATTTTTTTTCGATTTTTCTATTTCAGTATCAAACTTTTTAAAAATGCTCAATATTTTAGAATTTATTTTAGATGTATGAAACGGTGAAAATGGATAGATAGAATTGAAAAATAACGCTGATCCTTTTATATTTTAAGGAAGAAGAAAGAAGAGAGAAAGAATTGCGTGATGCGCAACGAAGAGCAGCGGAAAGACGAGAACAGGAACGATTGGAAGATGAGAGGAGAGAGAGAGAAAGACAAGAAGCCGAGAGGAAAGAGGCAGAGAGGCGAGAGAGGGAACGTAGAGAGGCGCAGAGACGGGAACATGAACGACAACTGGAGGAAGAAGCTGAACGTGAGAAGTTGGCAGAGCTTGAGAGAGCCGCACAGGAAAGGTTAGACCTTTTTGAAAAGACTTTTCTCGAAGCGGGATCGTACCATCATCATCTTCATCGTTTCGAAGCAGCAAAAGCGTTGTGGGTGATTCCTTTCAAAAGCTGATTTATCTTGATAGGAGAAACGGCAAAGTTTTAGGATGCTGAGTCACAGAAGTGATTGTCGATACTGTAATATACATTTGGAATGTTTTAGTTGTAGTTTATTTGGTTTATGAACGCCTCAGGGTGTTATATTCGAGTTATCGGGCAAATTGCCAAATTGGATGCAACAGTACACACTCTTGAGAAATGCGGCGATTAAGGTTGTTTAAGTATTTTTAAGGTGTTCAAAGAAACGAACTCGACTGAAACTATTTATAAGCAATCTGAATTGTTTTACTACAATTGTCTTAGATATGCATATTGTTAAATCGGCTATGACAAATGTAAACAACATAGTAAACAACCTTTCATATATTTACCCCTTAGTAAGATGAACATTTACCGTTTTTTTTTCTGGCTTGCTAGTTATGAATTGCAGGCGAGCAGCACGATTGGCTGAAATACAGAGAGATGAGCAACGATTAGCGCTTGAGCGTAAGGCACAAGAAATGAAAGAATTAGAACGAATCGAAGCTGAACGCCGAGAAAAGGAAAGGTGAATAGTACTTTATAACTCCTAAAAAATAGTTCAAGTAAATTTTATCGTTCAATCAGTACCAGAAAACAAAAGTTAGCTAAGAGGATTTGATTGAGACAATTACAGAAATACTTTTTATCTCAAAATTTTCATCATCTCTTTGTGGGATCCAGCTGGTTTTATCTCTTTTGTCGATCATACTTTGTTTATAGTAAAACTGAGGTTATTATTTCCTCTCTCATAAGTTCAGTGATGAGGAGGATTGATTTGAGACAACACTTTTACCTAAACTCATTTCTTTTTATGTGAAGATTGCTTAACTGCTAAGTAGTAAAATCATATATGCAGAGAACATAGGGCGATCGTAGGCATGCGCGGAAAACATGATTTGTTAGTTCCCTTACGATCAGTTTTATATATGGCTAGATGCCTTTGCTTTCGCAGTCGCCCGGCGTTATAAGTGCACCAGAGCTTTTAACTTCACGGCGGGAAGCTCGTAAGAGAGTTTAACTCTTATTACCCACTTTTCCTCAGATGCAGAAATGAGGAGAAGACACATTTTCTTGACGGTATGGAAGACGTGCTGTACATTTGAGCTGTGATTTCGAGAGCGGGGGGGG